>JALHBW010000068.1:0-114894 GCA_024339985.1 Tolypocladium endophyticum
GGCGGCGGCGGGAACTGTAGCGGCGGCGGCCGGACCTGCGGCGGTGGCGGCTGGACCCGCGGCGGCGCCGGGAACTGTAGCGGCGGCGGCTGGGGCCCCGCCGGGGGCAGACGTGGTGGCGGGGCCCCCGGCGGTGCTGGGCGCGGCGGCGGCGGTGGGCGCAGCACCGGCGGCGGCGGCAGACCACGGGGTTGCAAGCCAGAAGCTCCACCCAGGCCGGCGGGAGCGGCTTCACATGGGCAGAAGCTGGAGAGTACGGATAGGGCGGCAACGCCCAGGCGCAAGGGTTGATGCATCTTTCAAAGAATCAAAGTCCGTGTCCAAATGGATGACTGTATGGGACTGGAACGTTGATGACGGGCACGAGCTGCGGGCACTTATATACAAGAGGTCCGGTAGTCTACATACATGTACGCGAATGCCAGCAATGCGACTACACGTCCCGGGATAGATGGCCCCCTCAAAGGCATACGCGCATGAATTGCTCATGCCATGTATGTGCTTGGCAGGGAAGGCAGACTTGGGCGGAATATAGAGAAAGAAATGTCGAAGACTCGCATTGCCCGCGACGGTGGCTCGATGCAGCATCCGACTCGATTGCGGCGTGAGCTTCACATGAATGCTAAAATTCGTCACGGGGCCATTGCATGAACTTACGACTCGTCATGATACCATGATTCTTGGCTGCTTCACAGCTAGGCGCTTCTTTGAGGAAGTGCCGAGCTACGCTGAGCGTCAAACGTCAAGAATGTAGTTGACGTCAAACTCACATGTGTAAGCCAAATCATGTCTCTAATACGAGTACCTACGTCGCAACGGTGCCCCGCAACACAGGCCCCAGCCGCATGGATCGGCAAGTCCGGGAACACGAGAGATGTGTGCATGTCCTGTTTGCTTGCCTCTCCTAAAATAGGACAGCGCGCTCGTGAGTCCAAGAGACCCCCTTGGCCTTGATCTCGTAAGTGTTGCCGGAGAGTTTCGAATAGCAAGACACGAAGAGCATGTGATTGTTTTCTCAGAGCAAAAAAGAAGAGTAAGCGCAGAGAGTACCTCCAGTCTATGTACATACATGAATACCCGTCAGTGTCACAGGTATTCCCTCGCTTTGCACATATGATGTTTTTTATGGAATAGAAACGAGAGGTAATATATTACTGAGGCTACATGCCAACGCGTCAGCGGAATGACCGCAAGGAACACGACTTAAGCCCGCTGCGTGGTTTTCCGCGCGAATCTCGCATCGCATCTATTTCTACCTATGTTCAAATAGATGTGCGATATAAAATGTACAGTCTTGAGTGCCAAATTAAGGGATGCAGTCTACACGAGGCGGGGCGACAGACCCTCCCTCAAATTGGACTTAGCAGGCTTGGGGAGGTAATAACACAGCAGAAATAGCCCTGAGAGCCTCTTGGGCTTATCATCGCGATGTGCCACACTCCTGCTAGGAAAAAAGGAGCAGCCCGCTTATTCACGTTCCAGAAACCGCTTTTCTAACGGAACGCAACCTACCCACATACCCCGGAGATCGCCGTGATGTCGTATCGCCCTTTGCATGGATGGTCACAACAAGCTTTTCAATGAGCCGCATCTGGCGCCCAGCAAACGGCCCTAAACTCTAAGGGAGGCTTAAGTCAGCGACCACCACTTTTCAATGTCGTACGACTGGCCGTACTCCGACTCTTGGCGGTAACTGGCACACGGGTTGATTGACCGACAGGTAGTAGCCTCAGCCTCACCTGGTTGGCCCTCGCAGACTCAGAGAACGCATACCAGCGTTAGTTGCTACGCCGGGTACTATTGATGGGGTTATCACACTGAACTCGCTGACTTTCGCGGCCTGTTTGTGGATCTCGTGTTCATGCAGGGTATTCTAAAGTGCATGAACTTACGACTATGACTCGTTATCAGTCAAAACTTTTATGACAGGGTCATGGATTTCCCTGACAGTGATGAGCCCGGACGCATGCGAGAATGTAGGCCTGGGCGGAAAGTATATAGGTTACCGACAAGTACAGCTAATTCATGCTTTGGTCGGCCGTCTACCACTTCCATCGTTCAATTCTCAAGATGCTACCAAGTGCAACTACGCTCGCATTCTTCTTCACCATCGTCGGAGCCTTGACTCAGGAGACTCGGGTGAACGAAGCCACTGTGGCAAGAAGTTACATTGACGATCTACAGAAATCGTATGTCATTGACTGGGACAACCGCCCTTCCAGCAACGGCAGGCCGCTTGATAAGAATTCCGAGCCTCAAGTCACCGTGTACATTGAACGATATATCGATAAGGAATTTATCAACGCCGGCACTAGCGACGCTAGCTTTGCTGTTACTAAGTCCACTACGCTTATCAAAGATATCACCGAGGGATCGTCAATTTCCGCCTCCTTACATAGAGCCGCTAACTCTGGTATCGGCCCTCTTTCCTTCTCTATCTCGAAAGGAAATTCCAAGGGCACCTCTAGCTCGAAAAGTACGGGCTCCCACAAGACCAATGTCCGGATACGGTCGCGGACTTGCCGGGCAGGCTACGCATGCCGCTTTGAGTCTTGGACCTTCTACGTTCACATTAAGGGCAAATGTCAAGGAAGAGATTGCGAGATACGCACCCCTCTTTTGGACCCTAATAATGGGAACGAAGTTACAAAATTGATCTATATCCCCGAAAAGATACCCACAAATATGAGTGCCATCTTGGAAAAATTCAGGACTAATCTAGAGCGCAACTATTGCATCGATTGGTCTAAGCCTCCTACACGGGCTGGATATTGGCAACGCAATAATGCAGCGGGTTCGGATAAGACCTTTCGTCCTCCTGCAAGACTATTAAATAAATCTCTCAACATCACCGTCTATGCTAAGCGCAGTCCCGAGCCAGACGAAATCTCCCTGGACTACGAAAGCGCAGACGCCCCATGCATTGCCGAGAGTTCCACAACAACTATCACCAGTTCGACCGAGGGTTGGTCTATCGGCGCGCAGACGTCTCTCTCGCTAGGGTTGGACTTCCGCCTTCCATTGCCGTACGTCAGCGCTGGTGGTAGCCTCCAGTTCTCCAATATGATATCCGAAGACAAGAGCAGGCAGGATTCGAACGGACGTTGGGTTTCGGATGGGTTTAATATCCATGCGACATGCAAAGCTGGTCATTCCTGCCGTTTTGAAACGTGCATCTGGTATGCGCGCATCTCCGGCATTTGCGAGAGCACGGAGACGGCCAATGCATTGCAGAGGCGTTGCGAGCTTCACGTACCTATCTTCAACAGAGCTGGAGAGCCGCATACGCAGTTCGTCTTCGTTTCCAATACTGTCGGTGCCCAAAACGAGAGAGTCGATCCCGAGACCAGTGTCAACAACACCCAGCCAAACAGCGTCGACGAGAAAGCCCCTAGGGCTCTTGGAAGAATAGACCGTTTATGCATGCTCGATAACTACGAATATTGGGGCATTAATGAGCAGAAGTACTTGGATTATGAAACCGATAGTTTCGTTGACTCAAAAAAACCGAACCCGGCTAATCTGGAAAAATGCAATGAACGCCTACCCGAGGAAGTTCTAGAGACGGAAAATAAGTGTTATCCAAAGGAAATCCGAGCTGAAACCCCTCAAACAAAGAAGGAGGATGTCCCAGAGGTTGAAAAGGACCAGGCACCGATAGAAGTTTCAGCCCCGAAAGTCGTCGGAATATTCATAACACACGGTGGACTGAGATGGTGCCCACTCGACAATGAAGGGTACTATAATTTGGATACCGGTGAGACATGGGTCGACAACAAGGTTAAACCTAACTTTCCCAAGCCTCAAAATCTAGACGAGTGTATGGTTGCCACGGAGCAAGGCGAGACGCCATCCGGAACCGGGAGTTGCAAGGTCACGTTTAGGCTTTCCGAAGCGACCGTTTGGGGCGAGAAGGTAAAGATCGTGGGCGAAACCGACTCCCTAGGAAACTGGGACCCGTCTAAGGCCGTGGAGCTAGATGCTAGTGACTACCGGCATCCCGATAGCCCCCTGTGGAAGGGAGACGTAGCGCTCGAGGCTGGGAAGAAAATCGAGTATAAATATATCAAGGTCGACGACAACGGTACGCCAACATGGGAAGCCGACCCTAACCATAGCTATGAGGTGCCTAAGACATGCGCTACCGCCCTTCAGCAGTTAGATACGTGGCATAGCTAGCCCTGAGCGGAACTTTTACCTTAGGTAGATGGGCCGTAGGAAGGCGGATTGCGCGACGATGGCATTTATTGGTGATCCATGTCGGCGACCCACGAAGGAATTTGAATGTAAGTTATTTCGGTTTTTAGGGGATTGTTCATGTATTCTAGCGAGAGAAATGTTACACGGGCCTTGTAGTTCCCGGTCAGGGGACACCATTTCCATTTCCCATGGCTACGATTGCCTCGACGACCACCTTGGAAAGATGATGCGCGATTATCACGCCGATTTTCCATGTAGGCCCGACAAGTTGGCTAAGCTTTTTGCCTACCTAGCTCTCGGCCACTGTTTTTGGAAACTTGCTCGCATCGGAGCTCTACTTCGCGTCCTCCATCACATCTGCAGCGCCATTGCGATTGTATTACGACGTATAGAGTATACCAAATTTTACTGAAAATACAATGGCAATCCCTTTGAATCTCATGCATGACTGCTTTCAATGCCCCAGGAATGGAATATCAACAGCTGTTTCCGGCTTCTGTACACGTCTCATTTGGAAACCATAAACTACATATATGCCGGACTGAAAGACGGCCTTGACAAAGGATTTGTCGGGAGTTTCAGCGTTCCAGTCTCCATGAAGTGCTACAAGTATACCTTAGTTTCAGACTCGCACCAATCCCAAAACTTGTCTGCGAGACCGTCTTGAATCCCATCCTGAATATCTTGCCTTACCAGATCTGAACCATCCTTTCCCCATGGAACAACGTACGAAATGCGTTTGGCGGCGGTGACCTCCTCACTCCAGCCACTGTATAGCTCCGTATATGCCCCCATAATAGCTGGATAGAGCATTGCCATCTCGACCAGGCGCATAAATATACCTCGCGAATGTCGCTGGAGCTCAGTTTTTAGGTTGCCAGGGTTGAATGAAACGCTCACGATACCCTTGTCGCCGTGAAATTCGGCTGTTTTGACCGCTAAAAACACATTTCCAACCTTTGTCTGGCCATAGTTCGTCGGTTGACTGTTGAAAATCCTTGGGGTGTCATTCGTACTCTCAAAGACTACGCCTTTTTTGGGAGAGATGACTTGGATTGCGCATGATGCCGCCCAGAGAACTCGTACCGAGTCCTGTGGCGAAGATGCCGCCGTACGAGTCAGGGTTGGCATTAAAAGTTTTGTGAAGAGGAATGGACCTAGACAGTTTGTTCCAAACTGTAGGTCGTGACCTTGTTTCGTCTTAGTTCCTGCGGGCGGGAACATTACCCCAGCATTGTTGACGAGGACGTCAAGGCGGGATTCTCGAGACAAGAAGTTCTGAGCGGATGCCTTGATAGTCGACAGATCACTGAGGTCCAGGAAGAGGAACTCTAGCCGGCCAGTGGACGATGGTTCTTCTGACTTGATCCTGTCAATGGCCCGCTTGCCCTTCTCTTCGTTGCGCCCCGCAATGTAGACCGTCGCCCCTTTTCCGTAAAGGATCTTGGACAGCTCTTCGCCAACTCCGGCATATCCTCCCGTTACAATGTGCACCCGGCCGCTCTGGTCGGGTAAATTCTTCTCCGTTAGGGTCGGTGCCGGTATGAAGTACGATTGAGAGAGAAAGGCTTTGCTGAAGAATGTCCCCATAGTGATCTTCTTTGAAAGGTCAGGAATTGGGACGGAAAGTAATTTCACAAGTTGTTGACACAGTTACAGCACGTTCGCAAACAGTAGATTGCTAGTAGTGCAATGTGAATATATATAGCGACCTGATTCACGACTGATGGGAACGTTGGAATACCAGCAGCTCGTCCCAAACAAGCGTGACGCTAATGCAGGCGGGGTCTTCATTTCTCGGGTTTGTACTTAAGTCCATTAGCGGTGCATTAGTTCGAAGGTTAAAATAGTTAGCAACCCTCGGGCTACGTGGAATTGCGTCCTGTGCGATTGCTTAAGTCCAGTTCGTCGCAGACTCCCGCCGGGAGAAATTCGTTTCATAATGCATTGCACTCATTATTCCCGAGCCACAAACAAAAGGGTGCAAGACAATAAGAAGGAATACCTTGAGGGTTTTGGGCATACCCGGGCAATTCATCGCTCCCATCTCTCTTTATCTCTAGCCTTTGGAGTGCTTCCAAACCGATGCGCCACTGATGACGCACGCCGCAATGATGAGGCGCTGAGACCGCCCCCTTCACATTCAATTGCGCAGATCCGGCGGCAAGTGACAATGCGGCCCCGCTTCTGGAGAAGCAGCTCGGGCTTAGAGCCAGATCCCGCTCCCGGTGTCGTCGGCTCCGCGCCGATCTGACTGGTCCGCCATACTTGATGACGGCTTCGTGGGTCGCAAGTACAATTTCCGAACAATCGGCCTCCAATCTATGCGGCACAATACTCCGACACGGCGAACAGCCACTGTCAAGCCTAGCTACCGCATCGCCGGTAGCCGTCGAATGGTCAACGTCACTTTCGGGAATGTGGCTCTGCAAAGTTGGCCAACAGACACGGCCCGGACGTACTGCGCGAGGGCAACCTGGCCCGACGCACAAATGGCAAGCATGTTCAAGACCACCTTCCATATGAACCCCCAAAGTCTGTTAATCATTATCCCTGATCACAAAAGTACTTTACGGGGGCAAGATCCTGTTATCTCGTGCATTCTATAGCCCTTTAAGATCTTCACGCCAGATAGAGAGCATTACAAACTAGGCGCACTTGGGCTTGCTGCACTTGGTGCCCTTTACAATGCACAGCATTGCTATGATCAGCCCTCGGTGACGTGTATCATGTATAGACTATCCTGAGTGCATAAGGTCTGTTCTATCTTGCGATTGGGTCCATGGCACTTCGTTGCTCGTGAAATGTTTTGTAGATATTGTACGAAGTCGTATGCTACCGGGGTACCGCTTGACCTTTCGGTCTAGCGCCTCATTTTTTGCTTCCAGCTCAGCAGGGATGCTAGATCCGCAACTAGTTCTTTTATCCGGTAGCATAGAATGACACTAACGGGTCCGGCCGAAGCCAGACGCGCTCGAGAAGAACGACTTGACGTATATCAAGCTGATACAAAGACTCCTTCTTGCCGCTGTCTACGGGCGTCACCCGACTGAGCATGTCGCAAAGCTCAGGAAAGGGGAACGAACAGCGTGCTGCCGACCTTGTGATAGGCTGGGTGCGTGTAAGAATTGCAGATGGCTCGCCACAGCGTCAGATCGTTCCATTATACCTCGTCGTCGTCGTCGTCGTCGTCGTCGTCGTCGTCGTTTCGCCGTGCAGAAATGCGTCGCCAAGGACGACTTGTTCTGGAAGTGACGAAAGGCCGGCGACTCCTTGACCTTCGCTAACACCTGTTCTATGAGATGGCTTGATGCTTCGGCCCATTTCTGCGTCATTTGCCGGACGGGACACGTGTTAGTCAACATTTCGTACGCATCTCGGAGTAAATCCGCACCGATGACCCAAAATACTTCTCTCGCCACGATTTAATTTGACTTGAATACACTGTAAACCAACTTTTTTTATTTCATTAATCTCGAGGCCACTTTATTTGAATCAATTTGAGTCTCAATTATTTCCACAGCCTTCTTCCTTAGCCTGTGACGGTCACTTAAGTCACCTACTTGCGGAATCGGTTCCACATTCTCTTCATGCGAATGGTCTGACCTGGCGTGAACTCTGTATTGCATGGAGAAGGCAAGTAGTTCATGAAGTTTCTAACAGGGTCTTTGCCGGGCAAGGAGGGGCAGGTATCCTTCGAGCCTACTGGCAAGCAGGACGATCCCTGAGTTGGGCCAGAATGCGCCGGGGTGTCATCCACATAGTCCCCTTCTCCAGAGCACCCACCCTCGAAGGTGTGCATCAAGCCGAGCCAGTGACCAACCTCGTGGGTTGTTATGGCTGAGCCTAAGGCGCGCGAGCGTACGACGCAGCCGTCGAAGGAGAAGGACGCCGGGTCGTCATGGTTAACATGCCTGGGGTAGAAACAATGACCTTCCCCTTTTGCTACCCTATTCAGATAGAAAAGATTCAATGTGCCGTAGTCGCCTTTCCGAAGCTGCTTCTTCATGCCAGAATCGTCTTTATTCTTGGCCCATTCATCACTGTAAGTAACACTGGTATCCTTAAGCTCGAAACTAATGCCACTTTGGCTAAAGTCGCTGTTAAGCTTGTTTATCTGCTCTGGAATTTTCCGAAGCAGTGATTTTGTTTTGCGTTTTCCCCTGGTTTTGCGGCGGTTGGTAAGAATAATGGTGACGTAGGTATCAATCTTAATAGGCTGCGTATCAACCGCTCGCTTGTAAAGCTCCTTTTCTTCAATAGCGAATTGCTGAGAAGTAGCCTGGAATTTTAGGCTTGGGGCTGGGGAACCGCAGTCTAAAGTCTCGTTTAGGTGAGAAGCCGCCTGGGCAACTGCACTTATGAGGCCGAGACAGGCGAAGTAAGACGGCTTAATAAACATGATGAGTCGATAAGTATTTAGGATTGCGACAGGTGAGACTCTTCCGAACAGAGTGTAGCAGGTTTGTCCTCATACTACCCAGAGAGTAACCACTCTGCCACGGGGACAAGGTAATATATATAATATAGAGTATTACCGCCCGTGAGTATGACTTTGATGTTAAAGGCGTCGAAGGTTTCATGGCGCGGAGGCGCCGTGAGTGTGAGATGTGCAAGGCGTAATCTAACCTGGGAGGCACGATCCAGCAGGCTACGCCAGTACCCCGACTCACCGCGCTAAGCTCGTTCCTCATGCCCCGCGATTCGACCCGGGGAGAGGGAAAACCGGAGATTCCACACTATCATACGACGCCGAGGGCTATGTCTCAGTTAAACCTTCGACCATCGTGGTAAACAAGAAGCAATCCAATAGAAGGTTTAGTTTCTTAGTAAATTCCGCTGCTATAGAGTATACCTTGGCTGCTGCGATAAACTTATTTCAGACGGATAACCTTTCCCTGGCTCCACATGGCCGCGTGGAGATACTGCGAGACCCTCCCAACCCCGGCCAGGACCATGGCACTCGCTGTATTGGGTATCCTCAAGTGAGCGCCATCCCGCAGAAGCCTAGCCACTTTGTTTGACAGATAATAGCTACTCCGTACAAAGAGATCACTGCGCTTTTTGAGTGGGGGCGACACGTTACTCGGGCTCACCGTCGAGGTCTGACTTGAGCAATGGCTCCACAGAGCAGATTTAGCAATGCCGGCACTAACAAAATCACAAGGCCTCGAACAGCGAATGGCACGTGGAACTCCGAGGTGCACGGCTGTGACGTACTGCGGGAGGGGCACGCTTTGCCCGTCATGCCCGCAACAAGCAAGAAACTAGCAACGACAACACTAATAGCACAAACTCTTAGTGGCGAAGCGTGTAGTTTAATATTACGGAAGATATTAAGACTCATGTCTCGGCCGGGAGCCCGATCCCTCCACGTGGCGGTCAAATAAGCGGCAAAGGTATAATTTCGTTAAGCTTTCTATATTGGCCTTTTTATTCCAGCGGGCCAAGCGCATCCTCTAACAGGATTAATCCTCCTACCCGGCGCCGCGGTTCCGCATTCTGGCGAGCTTCCCCAACGCGCGACGCCAGCGCCTAAAACGCGTAGCCGTTGCCGCGGCAGATATACCTCCCTTATTTCTATTTCCCGTAGATTTCGCGTAGAGTATCAGATCGTGACCTATGAGTCTATTTGTCAACCAAATACCACCTGAGGACAACGCGTCATCACACGAGTCGTCGCAATACCCAATTGAGCTTCTGCTGGAGGCCCAGGGGCTCGCTGTTCAGCAGAGAGTGCGAATCAGCTTGATAACAATCTGGCACAAGGCAGCGACGTGAAGAGAATGTCCTAACGACGACGACGACGATCATGTTGGGGCGTACACTGCGATACGGCGTACTGCCCCTCTGCGGCGGACGACGGTGAAAAGGGACAGGAAGAGGACGGCCTTGCCAGTGACCGCCGCTTCTACTGAGCGGTCGCCACGCGAACGTCCCAAGGTCAACCATTCTCCGACAACTACGAAGCATCGGTGCTGTGGCAACACCGCATCTCGTTGCCCAATAAACACCAACACATCGGCATGAACGGGGAAGCACCGCTGGCACGCAGCATGCCCAGTCTGCCATTGTTACACACTGCATCTGAGGACGGAGGTGCTGGGCCGAGTGCCGTAAATGTATCCCGGGGCTAAGCACTGATCCAGGCTGCCACAACTTGGCATCATAGAGACACTGCTTGACATTCCAGTCGTTACGTATCGTACAACAGCATTCGGAAAGCCACTTTGCCTGACTGGTAGGTACGACTGCGTGGAGGATGAGACCAAGGAGCAAGAAGTGAGGGTTTGATTTATCTCACGAAGCAAGTTTCCACACACCCTCCGTCGGTGCGCATCTGTAAATTGCTGATAACAAAATCACGATGGACCTTAGGTGGATTAACTCTGAGGAACCCGAGTTGGGCTAAGTCTGACAGACCCGAGTTGGGTCAAACATGCATACAACCCGACCCACAGCCCAACTTGGCGCCGACTGCTGCTTTCAACCAAGCCTAGTGCCATGATTGGCATAACAATCTGCATGTTGCATTCTCGTACCGACGTAGAAGTTATCATCTATGAAACGCCGACAGTAATACTCTCATGGCATCTTGAGAAGCCGAATACGGTGCGGAGATTCAATTACCAGAGACATCTTCTGTGCCCTCACTTGCCCGAACTCTCATTTCTCTGTGCCCACTCAGCACCTTCAACTCATTGTACCTCCCTTTAACAAGGAGGAGACTGAGCATGGCTGCATTCGGGACAGATGGCGACCTCTCGGAGGATATATCGCCTAACGCCATCGCCGTCATCGGCATGGGATGCAGATTCCCTGGAGCCGACTCAGTGGAAGAATACTGGCGCATCTTAGAGGCGGGCCAGTCAATGCTGAGCGAGCCTCCCAATGGACGCTTTCCTACCCACGAAAATCAACGCAGCACGGAGAAGACGGTATACTTTGGCAACTATCTCGATAACATTGCCAGCTTTGACAACCGTTTCTTTAAGAAATCCAGTCGCGAGGCGGCATCGATGGATCCCCAACAAAGACTCTTACTCGAAGTTTCCTACCAAGCGTTGGAGTCCAGTGGCTTTTTCGGCCCTCGTGAGCCGGACCTTGACGTTGGGTGCTTCATCGGAGTATGCGCGTCCGACTACAACGACAACGTGGCCAGTCATCCGTCCAATGCCTTCTCGGCACTAGGGACCTTGAGAGCCTTCGTTCCAGGCAGAGTCAGCCACTTCTTTGGGTTATCTGGACCCTCGGTTGCTTTAGACACGGCCTGCTCATCTTCAGCAGTTGCAATCGATGCTGCTTGCAAGGCGATACTCCAGGGCGACTGCAAGAGCGCCATTGCCGGCGGTATCTCGGTTTTCACAAGCCCATTCTTCTACCAGAACCTAGCGGCTGCCTCTTTCCTCAGCCCCACTGGTGCGAGTAAATCATTTGACGCTAGCGCTGACGGCTACTGTCGTGGAGAAGGCGTTGGCCTCGTTGTCTTGAAACGACTTTCAGACGCTGTTGCGTGTGGCGATACCATCCTGGGCACGATTCTTGCCACCGCAGTCAGACAGAGCAGCAACAAGGTGCCAATAACTGTCCCCTACAGCCCATCGCAGACAAATCTGTACCGCAAGCTCTTGAGCATGGCTGGTGTCGCTGCTGAGGACATCACTTACGTCGAAGCTCATGGTACGGGCACACCTGTTGGCGATCCTCTTGAATACGGCGCTATTAAGGAGGTATTTGGCAGCAAGTCAAGACGAGAGCCTCTCTATTTTGCCTCAGTGAAAGGTAACATTGGACACACTGAGGGTGCCTCTGGAGTCGCTGGCCTCATCAAAACCATTCTGATGATGCAAAACCGCGCCATCCCCAAACAGGTTCATTTTGAGTCGGTTCATCCCAAGATCACCCTCATACCAGGGCAGATCTCTATCCCAACAGAGACCCTTCCGTGGACTGCCAGTACACTGCTTGCCTGTGTGAACAACTATGGAGCCGCAGGTAGCATCGCTGCTATGGTCGTCAAGCAACCGCCTTCAAATAAGGATCAGACGCAAGGTCCTCCAACTACCAAGGCTCATAGGCTGAGCAAATACCCTCTGTTAATCCTTGCCAACAGTGCAAAGAGCTTGGGTGAGAACTGCGCCAAGTTGAGGGAATATGTGTCCTCGTTCCACCTTGAACCTGCTTCCGGCGCGAACATGCTGGCGGATCTCGCTTTCAACCTCAGTGATAGGCAAAATCGGAGACTGCCTAACATGTTCACAACAACGGTCTCTAGTCTGTCCGAGCTGGACGACCAGCTTCGTATTGTGTCGTCAAATCCCGATTCGCCAATCTGCCGAACCAACCCCAAGCCAAACCCCATCATAATGGTCTTTGGTGGTCAGACAGCTCGCTTTGTGGGTCTCAACAAGCACGTATACGAGACTTCAGCACTCCTTCGCATGTACCTTGATGAGTGTAACGAGGTCCTCAGAGGATTTGGTCACCGGGGCATATTTCCTGACATCTTTGAGACGAAGCCCACCCATGACGTTGTCTCGCTCCAGACGATGCAGTTCGCACTGCAGTATGCTTGCGCTCGATCGTGGATAGCCTGCAATCTGAAGATCGATTGTGTCCTAGGCCATTCTTTTGGTCAGCTGGTCGCCTTGACCGTGGCCGGTGTTCTTTCGCTCGTAGACGGCCTCAAGTTGGTGTATGGAAGAGCTGTCCTCATGCGTGACAGATGGGGCCCTGAAAGTGGCTCCATGCTTGCTCTCGAAGCTGACCATGATGTTACCATGGAACTTGTCTCGTTAGTACGTAACACCAGTGCCTCTTCCGACTCTGGAATCGAGGTCGCGTGTTTCAATGGGCCTTCGAGTCATGTCCTAGTGGGGTCCTCTGCCGAAATCGACGCGGCTCTGGATGAGATGGCCAAGAAAACTTTGAAGGCTAGAGCGAAGGTCTTAGATGTGACGCACGGCTTCCATTCGAGGTTTTGCGACCCCATTCTCCCCGACTTGGAGAAGCTCGCCCAAGGTCTGACATTCAACAAGCCCCAGATCTACCTTGAGACCTGCTCGGATGGGGATACCTGGCCCGATGTCACGGCCAAGCTTATAGCTGACCACGCTCGCATGCCCGTCTACTTTGAAGATGCTGTCAAGCGCATCGAGGCCCGTTACGGCGCGTGTACGTGGTTGGAAGCCGGATCCAACTCGTCAGTCACTAGTATCGCCCGTCGCGCTCTATCTGACCAGAAGAGCAAGAGCAGCACGAACGACACGAACAGCAATAACCTCTTCTGTCCTATCAACTTAAGTCGAAATGACGCCCTGAGCGCATTAACAGACACAACCGTCAACCTCTGGAAGCATGGTCACCACGTTCAGTTCTGGCCATTCCACCGCATACACAGCCGAGACTACCCGGCTCTCAACCTACCTCCATACCAATTCGAGAAAAACCAACACTGGCTCGAATTTGATCTGCAGGCAGGTAAGGCATCCGAGCCACTCTCTGTGCTGCCCAAAACGCCTGCGCCGCCTGTTGTCGAGTCCGAGCCAGAGCCGGTGCTGCTTGCCTTCTCCGGCTTCCGGGATGCTAGTGAAGGGATTGCTGACGGCCCGAAAGAGGCCGTTTTCGCCATTGACCCGCGTTGTGAAGAGTGGAGGGTACTTGTCAGCGGTCATTCTGTGCTACATCAGTCTTTATGCCCGGCCACACTGTACATTGAACTAGTTCTGCAGGCTGCAAGGCGGCTGGCGGCCATCAAGAACATGTCTTGCGCCCCATTTGCTCGCGTGGATGACCTGGAGATCACATCACCGCTAGGCTTGAGTCAGGACAAAACCATTCAGCTTGTTCTCGTGCCTTCGGACCAGACGGGCTGCAACTTCAATTTCTCTTTCCTTTCACAAGAGCGCCACACGACCCTAGGAAGGCAAGACACTCTTCAAACACCCCAGGCTTTAAATACGCACGCTGTTGGCAGGTGTGAGATTACTCTGGCTCACGACACTACCATTACTGCGGAGCTAGAACGGACGAGGAAGCTCCTCCAACACATGCAGCAGAACCAGAGCCAAGACCGGAACCAGAGACTTGCCGACATGGTCTCGCAGCCCGGCAGTGAGGCAGTGCATGGTACACTCGTGTACAAGGTATTCTCCAGGGTTGTACAGTACCATGACTTTTACCAAGGCGTCCGCAGAGTCGCCAGCAAGAACGATGGTGCAGTTGTGGGAGAGGTCTATCTGCCGGAGTCACAGCCGGCCTGCATCCAGGAGCTTCTTTCCATGCCTGTAGCCATCGATAACTTCTTCCAAGTTCCTGGGCTGTATGCAAACTGCTTGGCACCGTGCCCTTCGGACGAAATTTTTGTGTGTACGCACCTCGATCGTATCCAATTGTCGCACGACTTCGGCAAGCGGCAGGCCGAGGTGAACAACCTCGGCTGGGATGTTTTTGCCATATCCACGGCAATAAACAACAATGAAAGCAGCAACGACATCTTCGTCACAGACAAAGGCACTGGCCAGCTCGTTTTTGTCGCCTTCGGAGCCAAATTCAGCAGAGTACGGACTGCAGCTCTTGCCAAGATCCTGTCTCGTGCGAACCCGAGTGATGCATCTGCAGTCGCATCTTCCGCATTTGCTCAGCGACATCCTGTTGATGCTGCTCAGCCTGCGTCTGTCCCATCCTACTTAAAATCCCAAGCAGCTATCTCGAGTCACTTGCATCATCCCCAAAATGTACAGCTGCAGGAGCAGCCGCCACAAGGGCTCCCACCCGCAAGCAGAACACCCATCGTTGACAAAACCTTGTCATCGCTGTCCCCTCTCAATGGCACCAGACCTCAGAACTCGACCGTGGAAAACGAGCTCCGACAAATTCTCAGCAAGATGACAGACATCTCCGAGGACCAGTTTCAAAGAAATGTGACACTCAATGAGCTTGGCATCGACTCTCTGATGGCGACAGAGATCATATCAGAGATTAATGAGGTCCTCCACATATTGATACCGCAGGACCATCTCCTGAATCTGGAGACCTTTGGATCTTTTTGTACATACCTAGATGCCCATGAGAGCCGACAAGGATCTCAGAAATTAATGGACTTCCCGCAAACTCGGATAACTCCAGCGGTATTTCCATCGAACCACCAACACATCGACCTTGGCTGTGATATTGAACAGATTACATCAGTGGCCGGGATTCCCAATACTCAAGAGTATGACCAGCATCAAGACCTGGTGTCACGGCTGGCAAACCTATTGGGCAGCCATCTCGAGTGTCCAGCGAGCGACTTTGAGCGCTCAACGAACCTCGCCGATCGCGGCTTAGACTCTCTTCTCAGTATGGAACTCATGAGAGACATGGAGCAGATGTTTGGCGTTTCGATAGACTCTTCTCTTCTCTTGAGTGGGAGCAACTTCGGTCACCTTAATGATGTGCTCGTCAGTGCGGTTACTTCCCTTGGACATACAGACACGCTGAGTTTCAGCGCCGCCACTTCTGCCCTGACACAGTCGTCTGGCTTTACAACACCAGGCACCGTCCCCGATGGCAGTGTCGACAATAGCCATGTCTTGCCAATAATGAGCAAGGCTCCTCCGTCTTGGACAACTGGTATCCTGGCTGGCGCAGCCCAGGAATTCGAGGCTATCAAAGGGGATTTTGACCAGCTTGCGGACAAGTACGAATTCAGTGACTTCTACAGTAAGGTAGCGGACAAGCAGGCACACTTGGTTCTAGCCTACGTCGTAGAGGCCTTCGTGGACCTTGGCGTCGACCTGAGTTCACTGGAACCTGGCGACCAAATCCCTGAAATATCTCTGGTATCGAAACATGGCCGCATGCTCGGCTTTTTGTACGAAGTGCTCCGCCATGGCAAGCTGGCTGACTACGACGGCAGAAGATACGTTCGCTCGGACGTTGCAGTTGAGATAACTCCCTCCGATGCCCTTTTCAGGGACATTGTGAAGCAGTTTCCCCAGCACGCCAAGGAGCACATGCTCTTGAATATCTGCGGGGCGAAAATGTCCAAACTCCTGAGCGGCAAGCTGGATCCTCTCTCGGTCCTGTTCGGCAGCAAGGCAAACCGAGATATCCTCGAAGACGTATATACCGCGGCTCCCATGTTTGTCATCATGTCGCAGCTTCTCACTTCATTTCTCGAGAGGGTATTGAGTACATCCGTGCCTGGACCAGACGGCAAGTTTCACATCCTCGAGCTTGGAGCAGGTACGGGTGCTACGACGCGTTGGGTCGTGGAGAGACTTGTGCAGCGGGGGATACCTATCGAGTATACTTTCACCGACATCTCGTCTGCACTGGTGTCAGGGGGCAAGCGCAAGTTTGCCCAGTTCCATTGTATGAGGTATGGCACCATCGATATAGAAAAGGTGCCTCCGGCTCAATATCAGGGGCAATTCGACATTGTCCTCGCGACCAATTGCATTCATGCCACAAGTAACCTCCCCAACTCTCTGCGGAACATCAACAAACTCTTGCGGCCCCACGGTTTCGTGTCGCTGGTTGAGTTGACAACGAGGAACTTTTGGCTAGATATGGTCTTCGGCCTTCTTGACGGTTGGTGGCTGTTCGATGACGGGCGTCCTTATGTGCTTGCAACTCCCGAGTTCTGGGACAAGTCGATGCGACAAGTCGGATTCCAACACGTTTCATGGACGGGTGGCCATACTTGCGAGTCGGAGGTCGTCAGGGTCATTACCGGTTTCAAGCAGCCGGTCGAGGATCCATCCTTATATCGCAGCATACCCCAGGAGAACGCCGGGGGTGTTGAGACTGTTATTTTCGCCCACACTGACAAGAAACTCCCGCTACGAGCAGACGTCCACTATCCTTCAGCTTCCCAGGCGTCCGCTCACGATATTTGGATCTCCGGTAAGGTACAAGTGCGGTTACCGATATATACACACACCGGGAGCTGACGCTGCTCTGGTTTAGGTTTAATGATTCATGGAGGGGGACATGTGATGCTATCACGTCAGGATTTGCGACCGCGTCAAATCCAACTACTACTTGACAGCGGTGTGCTTCCTGTGTCCGTGGACTACAGACTATGCCCAGAGACCACCATTCTGGAAGGACCGCTTGTTGACGTCGGCAACGCATATGCCTGGGTACGGAAAAAGCTGCCATTTTTGAAACTGACAAAGACGCATATCAATGAAACCCTTGATCGCTCACGGGCTGTGGTCATCGGCTGGTCGACTGGGGGTACGCTGGCCATGTCCTTGGCTTGGACCTCTGTGCCACGTGGGATTTCACCTCCTGACGCCATCTTGGCTTTTTACTGCCCAACCGACTACGAAGATGAATTTTGGCAGAAACCCAACATCCCAGAACACTCTGAAAGGTTCGGCAACGAATCATACAACGTTATCGATGGGGTTTTCCCGACTCCTATCACCTCGTACAGCGTGCCTTCCAAGATGATGGCGTCAGCTGGTTGGATAGCACCGAAAGACCCTCGCAGTCGGGTTGTGCTCCACATGAACTGGCGCGGACAGACACTGCCCGTCCTTTTCCGGGGTCTCCCGTCAGCATCGAGCGTCGTACCACAGGCTGCGGCTCGCTTCAACCGCCTGGAACAGCCGCCGAGGGAGGACATTGTGCGGGCCAGCCCATACGCGCAGATTGTCCGGGGAAATTACAAGTCGCCGACGCATGTGGTTTTTGGTACCCAGGATGATCTGATTCCATGGCAGCAAGCCCAACGGACGGTGGATGCCATGAGAGAGGCGGGTATCGAGTCAGGGCTTACTCTCGCGCCGGGTCAGCCTCACCTGTTTGACTTGTATCGCGATACTGATGGTCTTCGCTGGGGTTATGTCATGGAGGGATACAAGTTCCTACTCCATAAGATTGGGAGAAACCCTGTGTGAGCCCCTGCAATGGAAAGAACAATATCCAGAGGCTACTACGAATGTACTTCAATCTTCAATCACCTTTAGGGGTCGGCCACTCCCTGGAAATTTAATTTGTATGACCCCGCTAAACGGACTGGAGTGCAGTGTGACCTTGCACTCCGCGCAGGCATCTATAGTTGTGGTTTCAATTGTGGAATCGACGGCAGTTTTGGGCGCATTGAGTATTCTGAATAGGCATAGTTAGTTTAATTAAGTTCAGTATTATTTCAGTTTATGAAGTTGGATCACTCGTGCCGTTTACAGGTAACTATCACTATCACGGCCTAGATATCGGACCCGAGTTGTTCAACTATGACAAGCAAGGCATCGGACCCGAGTAACCCAAATGCGATTGCATGTATCGCAAGATTATACAGCACTCACTTAAAGGCTCAAGAGCACGATCACAGGCGAAGGCGCAAAAACTTCTGACAATATCCGGGGTCA
Organism: Tolypocladium endophyticum; assembly: GCA_024339985.1. Lineage (NCBI taxonomy): Eukaryota > Fungi > Ascomycota > Sordariomycetes > Hypocreales > Ophiocordycipitaceae > Tolypocladium > Tolypocladium endophyticum. The sequence goes on from JALHBW010000068.1 coordinate 18,567, forward strand.
AGGCAATGAATAGCCTGCAGGCCTCTACTCTCGCCCAATCACCACCATGGATCTAGGACATCTTTCTGGGCATCTCGATGACAGAGCCTACCGCCTGGCCGGAACTCTGGTTGTTGTCGCTATATTTGCAGTTGTTTTTGGCATGCTACGGTCACACTTACGATTGAGACATATCCCGGGACCACAATTGGCGGCTCTTACCAACCTTGTCCGTCGTTCGTGGGTCACCACTGGTGACGCCCATCAGATACATACCAGTTTGCATAGTAAATATGGCACAGTGGTGCGCTTCGGACCCAATGCCATCATGGTCTCCCAACCTAAGGCCGTCGACATGATCTATGGGTTCAAGACTAGGTTTCAGAAGGTATTCCATACATTATTCCAAATCGAATGGAGAAACCGGGATCTCTGACGGGCATGTAGTCCGAGTTTTACGACTCCATCATGCCCAGAATAAAGGGCGGCAAGATTCCAGACGTCTTCGCCACGCGTGACGAAGACATTCATCGGCGAATGAGGCGTCCTGTTGCCAAACTGTATTCGGTTACCAATTTAACGACTTTCGAGCCTGTCATGACGGTTACTATGCAGCATCTATTTACCCGCCTGGACGAGCTGTTCACGGATAAGAGTGTCGACTTTGACCTCTTCCGATGGATACAGTTCTTCACGTTCGACGTTCTTGGTGAGGTCACTTTCTCTCGGAGGTTAGGGTTCCTTGAGAGGGGTGAAGATGTCGATGGCATCTTGGAGAACATCTGGCGATACTTTAAGCAAATTGCTGCAGTGCGTGCCTATCCCAAGGTCATTCCGTAAGGCCGTTCTGATCCCCTTATTAATAATTTTGTAAACGCCCAGAACACCCAGATGCCTTGGCTCGATTACTTGTGGAGGGATAACCCTCTGGCTCCCATCTCGTCGAAGAGAAATCCGCTGGCCGAGTTTGGCGCCGCTCGAATCCTGGAGCGCATGAGTTTGTCTGAGGACGAGAAGCGAAACCTCAGCCAGAGAGATTTCCTCTCCTGTTTTATCAAGGAGAAGACAAAGGATGATACACTGCCTGACATGTAAGGAGTCGCTCAAGGCTTGGCCATTATTACCCGCACATAAACTGATGCCTGATGCGCGCACAGGTTCATTCCCACGTGGGTCAATTCCAACATTGTTGCAGGTGCAGACACGACCAGCATACTGGCCAGTGTCGTGATCTATCACCTCCTCAAGAACCCTGCCTCGCTCTCGAAACTCAGGACGGAGGTCGACGACGCCGCAGCGGAATGCCGCCTCTCCACATACGTGACCTGGAAGGAATCTAAAGCCTTGCCCTACCTAGATGCTTGTGTGAAAGAGGCCACTAGATTGCACCCCCCTTTTGCCCTCCCATTCGAGCGCGTGGTACCTGAAACTGGACTCGAGATCGACGGCTATTTTATTCCGCCAGGGACAAGAGTCGGAATGGTAATGAAACTCCAACTCCTTGGCTTTTTGTTTTCATTTTATTCTCATTCTGCATTCATATCATTGGAGGAAGGCCTACTGCTTACACTTTATTCGGCGTTCTAGAACCCGTGGGCATTGCATCGTGAAGCGTCTCTATACGGTGCCGACCCCGAAACATGGCGACCTGAGCGATGGATATGCGACGAAGAAAAGAAAATGGAAATGTATAATACCCTTCTCACGGTAAGTTGCGTCCCACGGCCGACGAATTAAATCAATACACTTGCACACGCCCTGGCTCACTCCTCCATTGCTCAGTTTGGAGCCGGCCACCGAAGCTGCCTGGGAAAGAACCTTGCCTACTTTGAAATATACAAGCTCATTCCATCGCTTTTGCAGCGCTACGATGTAAGTAGGCTTTGATTATCCAGTAAACTCAAGTCCAAGTTGAACTAATAATATCCGTCAGATCGAACTAGTAAGCCCAGTGGGGGATTGGGCGATTGAGAACAAATGGCTTGCCAAGCCGTCTGGGTTCCACGTCAAACTGTCAGCCCGCGTCTAGGGCCATTTAAACACATACAGACTTGTCAGATATACAATGATGGATAGTAATGATGTCCCAAATCTTCACGAGCGGCAACTCAGCCTTCAGGAACAACCCAGTGAAGTTCAAGGACGCCTGGACAGTCCGGCAATCGGACGCCATTTGAACTGAGATTGTATTTTCTATCGTCCATTCCCAGAGTGATTTGGCGGCCTCATGGCGTTGTGCAATGCAGTTCCGTCTATCTCGTGTGATGGACCCCGCAAAAGGTAATACAAGGCTTTAGTGGCCCAAGCGCCAGGTTGGGTCTGGACCCGAGTTGCCTGGTCTCGGGGCTCATAACTCGGGGCCTCGTCAACTCGCATCGAAGCAGGGTGGCCATCATTTTCATGCTTAGACATGAATGTCATATATATATAGTGCTGGATCCGCTGAGGAACCCGGAAATCAGTCGGTGACTCGCTGAATCATCATCACGCTATCTCAATAAACAATGCCAGCTCTTAAAATGACGGCGCAGGCCCAAGTCACACCGCCACTCAAGGTGTGGTACTCACTGGTCAAGAAGTGTCTCCCGCGCGCGGAAAGCAAAGATGTCGAGTTTTGGTGGAAACTCACGGGATACCACCTAGCGGTCATGATCGACGCGGCTGGCTATTCCACAGAGACACAGTACGAGGCGCTGCTTTTCCACTATCACTGGATTGTAAGGAAGACGCTTCATCACAGTATATCATATCATGTCCACGAACTATTCTAACGGCTCCTACTGGGTTGTCCAGGTACCTCGACTAGGCCCGGCTCCGGAGCCTGATGGCCGCCCTGTGTTTAAATCGCTCATAGCCTACGACGGGTCGCCCTTGGAGTACTCCTGGAAATGGAACACTACATCTGGCGAGCCCGACATTCGGTACTCCTGGGAGGCAATTGGCGACGCCTCTGGCACAGCTTCTGATCCGTTAAACCATGATCCCTCGCTGGATTATATGGAAAAGGTGCCGGATGTGCTTCCTGGAACTGATTACACTTGGTATCGCCACTTCCTAGCCGAGCTGTATAATCCGGACAGATCTTTTTACGCCAAAGAGCTGGAAGATGGTGATCCGCCAGCCACAACTCTGATGCACGCTGTCGAATATAATAAGAGTGCCAGCTTCGGACTCAAGTCCTACTTCTTGGCAAGAAAGCTGTTCAAAGGGGGAGACCCCGCGACTCTACAGGAATGGGATAACGCCATTGTGAAGCTGAATCCCGGAAGAAGCCACCCGGGCCGAGATGCTCTGATGAATTTCCTGGCTGACAGTCCTGAGGGGCAGCTCATGAAACCTAATGTCATGGGCATGGACAATGTGGAACCGTCCAAGTCGCGGCTCAAGATGTACTTCACGTCACGACACACCAGCTTCAAGTCTGTCCGAGAAATCATGACCATGGGCGGGCTCTGCGATGTTTCCGAGTCCAGCCTGCAAGATCTTCGCTCCATGATCCTGGCCGTCTTGGGCCTACCTGCAGACTACCCCGAGGAGGCCGAGATTTCGGTCGAGTCTACCACCGGCGGTAACGTATGGCCCGACTTCGAGGCCCTATGCGAGGGTTTCATCTACTTCTTCGATATTGCTCCGACGAACGGCAAGCCCGAGGTTAAATTCTACTTAACGACGCGTAAATACGGGGCTGATGACCTGACCATCGCCCGCAATCTGATGGCTTGGATGAGCGCGCATGGCCGCGGTGCTTATTGCGATGCGTACCTCGGCATGCTCGAAAGGCTTGCCGAGCACAGAGGGCTGAAGAACGGGAAGGGCATGCATGCCTATATCAGCTACCAGTGTACCGAGAAGGGAGAGCCAGACGTCAAGTCGTATATTTCTCCAGAGTTATACCACAAAGCGCGATATGCCGCCGGCTGAAAGGCTCGGCTGAGGGTCAGCGTATTTATCAGGAAGCTTTCACCACACTTCAAAGTGATGAGTATTCATACTACTTAACCAATGACTAGGGGGTATCGCAGGCTTTGTGTGACAGTAGCTCTCATGAAATTCTCAGCTACGACGCTGAGCTTCCTCCCAAAGGTACTGACCTGGAACGTCGTGGAATGTGTATATCCAAGGAAACCCACATAGCTGACGGTGGATAGCTGGCCAGTTATTTAGACCTAGCCCCCCACAGGTCTTCAATATTAAGAACGATAACCACTGATGGTGCTCAAGTTTCAAAACTGATATGCCGCTAATAAATAGAGTCCATAAAAGGAGTGACAAACCGCTGTCCTGAGTATCTGCTGACGTGATGTACAGACCCTGAATGGCGCTCTCCAGACGAGCCGAAAGTAGGGGGTAACTGGAGTTGTTACGGCCGTACTCCGGAAGCAAGCTGGTCATGAACGCCAGCAGTGCGAGATGTGCCACATCGCTATAGAGCCCATCCGACATGGGGAGTGGCTGCCTCAGGGTAGCGACCTCCGTCAGACGATAGAGAAGTGACAGAAAAGTTTCCGTGTAATCCAGCGGGTCGAGCTTCGTTTGTCCCTTCCTCCCCCTGTCGTTTAAAAGGTTGGCGAAGCTGATGACATCGAGCATGATAGATGAAAGCCTAGCGACAGTGATAGGAAACTTCTTTCTGGTGACGCTAAAATCGCATAAGATGGCGTTCACGGGCGCCGTATCGCCGCGAAATAGAGTTGGTGACCCATTTTGCATCGCCAATTCGACATCAAGCCTGGTATTGGTAAGACCTTCCGCTTCGAAGGAGCAAAGGAATTGAATAAGAGACAGGCCACGGACGCAGGCACATGCACGTACCTCAATGCTTTTAGCGCCAATGAACGGTTCTCCTTCATCAGTCTGGCGATTCCTCCACGCAGCTGAATCATTCGATAGAGCCCGTTCAGGTGTATCAAACCAGTAGCGTGCTGATGATGTATCTGCTGGTAGATGGCGAGGGTAACCACAGCAGCTATGGCGCTGTCTGAAACAGATTCGGGGCCCGATAGCTTGAGATTTACCAACGCATACGCCTTGGAGATATGATGCAGTGTCTTTGATGATATTCTAGGCTTCCGTTCGAAGAAGTCGACGTAGGATGCTGATATTGCCAATGTGGAGTGGAAGTCTGGAGGGCGGGAATTATTAATTTTTTCTGAATGAATGGGGATGGTGACCTTGCTCACATGCTTCATCTGCCAGGACACAATTCACCCAAATCGACTTCACTATGTCGAATTTGGAGCAGAATTGGGGCGGAAACAGAGCATCACTAATGTCAAAGAACCCTAAGACAGTTATGTCAGAGACGATGAAATAAATCATAGATTGAGAACACGGTACATCGATGCATGAGTCTGGTAGATTCGGAATCGAGTTCTTGAGGGAACGACGTTAGACACATATCGTTCCAGAGCAGCTGTCGTGGGATGGAGCATCCGGATCCGGGTACAACGGGTGGATGCAAGAGGCGTTTGATATGAACGATGCCTGTCTGTTTTCTCGTCGAACGGCGTGGCCTGCCCGCATTCTTGCCTCTCATGACATGGGAACGAATCACGCGCCGTTCAGACGTGCTTATCTCTATCGCACTCTGGTCGATGAACTGCAGCGCCATGCTTGTAGTGTTGGGCTACTCTTGTCGATGTCGGCTACCAAGAAATAGCATCCGAATTTCGGAAGGACCGACGGCACAGCAGTTTGGTTGGTCTCACAAGTGCGTAGATGATGATACGACCATTGTCACCTCGACCAAAGAGCATGCGAGGAGAGGGTGCGAGATTGAGGCGGCCTAATTAGGAATAGCGGCTGCCACGTAACCACGATGTCGCGCTGTCAGCAGCCACCTTTTTGCAAATAACAGTACCTTATTAGCCTCATACATAGAGATCAAGGCAGATATCACGAATTGAGTCAATTCTTCCTATGAGACCCTATATAAGACTTTACTAGCTAATTATTTATGTGATCTAAATCTCTTGACTGCTGGAAAGCTGGGCCCGCTACCTGACGCCACAAACCGCCCTTCTGACGGAGGGGGTCACACGGCTTCATGCATGGCATATGGGCACTAAACACGTGACGAGTGAATGAAGCACCAAAGACAAACGATGCGGTAAACTTCTTGCTGGCGAGAACGAGATACCTCAAACGGCAGCAATATGCAAAATTTTGGAAGGATCTGGAAAGCTTATCTGAATGGCCTCTGTCAGTCGGTCGCATAGCCCAGTGGTGCACAGGGACAATGGTGGCTCGGTGGCCCGCCGAAATCTGCAAGCATTCCACGCCCACAATTGAGAAGATAAATTTCGATTTCCAGCATAAGCTGTACATTTCGTCTAGGACCATTTTTTGATATTGGACGGAACAGCGTGGTACCCATCGAAGAAACCGTGAGGATCGTAGGCGTTCTTCAGTTTCGTCAGACGCTCATGGCGCCACTCCTGATATCCATAAAGAGCTGACAGAGGCTCGTCATCGTGAGCATAATTCTGGTAGACGTGGAGCTTGTCGTAGCCGTTCGAGGTGGGCTCGGCGAATCTGTCGCGCCAGTGGCGGAGGAAGTGATTCACAGCGTGTGCTACACTGTCATTTTTGTACGACCCAATGGCTTCTATCACATTGTGGAAGTAGTTGCGGTGAGGAAAGGCAGAATAGTCGTCGGGAAGTGCGTCAATGCCCTGGACGGCGAACGTCTCAATCATCATGGCGGATCCGTTGGCTTGTGGGTAGTCTTGCATGAACTTCTCGAAAGCGTTGCCAAATTCGACCCAGGTTGGAGGGTGCAAGACCCTGGCATTTACGCTGTAAAGATTGTATCGTGGCCCAGTTGCGCAGGACAAAGGAATGAGACCGAGAACTGATTTCGTGGGTAGCTCTTCCCACCGAAGCATGTGCTCTGCCAGGCTCAGACTATATGGCGAGAATAGCTTGGTGTACTTCTGACCCTCCTCCATTGGACCAGAGTAAACAATATTAAGAACAACCGTAAGCTGAATTGATCAGCGGTGAACAATAGTAACAAGTATAGTAGACAACAGGCGGCCAGGGACATTTCACTTGCCTCGCCCGTTGCGGCATCCGATGAGAAGAAAATGATAAGAGATAATTTCTTATCCAATGCCGGAGTCGTCAAATTGTTCGTGATTTCCATAATTCGCCCCACCGAACCTTTGGCAAAGACCATATCTGCGTTGTAGTGCATGCCCCCATTGGTCGCAGGCCAAGTCTCGTATGTGGATTCTATGACGATCCCATAGTTCTGGCCCGAGCCCCTGATGCCCCAAAATAGGTCTTGGTTGACGTGGTCAGATGCTTCAATAATGGTGCCGTTCCACAAGGCCAGGCGGACCTTGCGAAGAGCGTCGCTCGTCAGGCCGTGTAGACCTTGAAGACGCCCGAGACCGCCACCGAGCATGGCACCAGTTGCACCCACACAAGGGCATGAACCCACGGCTATGTCAAGGTTAGAGATGCACAAAATACCTTCGCGGGTGGAATTACACACTCAGCTCTCTTCCCGCCGCGGCTACGGTGTTGATGAGGTCACTAAAAAGCGCGCCAGTACCCACGACAGTTGTGCCATTTTCTTCCATCCTGACGTATTTAAAGTTCTCCAGGTTGATCAACACGGCATCATGGATCGCCTGCAGGGTTGGAGAATATCCGTGGCCTCCCGACCTGGCCAACCAGGGCAAGTTATTGCTTGACATGAATTGCAGCTATACGCAGTTCACTTCAGTCTACACCTTCTCAGGACGGTATGGAAACGTGTGGCGCAAAGGACAATGTACTCACACCAAGAGAAAGATCTTGTTCCGTTTCTGGAAGAAATACTTCGTCAAAAGTCGGGGCTTTGTATGAACTCCACCGTTCTGTCTTTTCCCCAAAATCGGGCCAACTCTCGCCATGGAATTGAGCAGCCACCTGTGAGGGCCAGCCTATTTTCTCAAGACGGGACGTATGCCGCGTATCAAGACGTTCAAGGGTCAATGGTGTGCTCGATACGGTCTGAACGACGGCCAGCAGCGCCGGCAAAGCTTGAAAAATTGCGACGCGGGCCATTATTTGCCGTTGGAAACTGAATTGGGCTTAACGGCCAATTAAGTCAGGCTCTACGAACCGATATTGGATATCTGTCCAACAGAAGGCTACTCCTTTTATATCTGGCTCACTTGGGCTGCATATCCACCGCAAAGCCACTGAATTTGATGTTGGTCCTTTTCGCGGATATACGGCTGACAGCTGAGGTCGAGGCAGAATCCTTTCCGTAAATAGTATGATGATATCTGGGAGGACGGCGGGTTCCACCCTTACGAGCTGCGAGGGTCGCTGTCGCGTCAGCTTGATGACTCGGGTCCGCTGATATCTCGGGTCCATTGCCTGATGTCTTGACTCGGGCCCGCCCCGTGACATAGCAAATTCGGTATTCCATTCTTGCCGCCTAGGTGCCTGTCATACGCAATGCTGAGATGCTCTAAAAATAGGAATTCTTCAATCCAGATGGCGAGTCAAGGTCATTTTATCAAAAACACAAGCCGACCCCGAACACCATTTCACGATTTCACGTCCACAACGTACCGAGATAGCAACGTGGAGATGAGTCCCGCAGTAAATCCAGCCGCATGTGCCGGCAAGACTGTGTTAGTCACCGGTGCCGCTAAGGGGATGGGCCAGGCTACCGTCATCTTGTTTGCTGCTGCGGGAGCCGAGCGCATCGCCATTCTGGACCGCTGTGACGCCTCAGACACCTGCGCACGAGCTCTACAAGCCGCTGCTGACGCTGGTATTCCAGCTCCTGAGGTACTTGTTTTAGAGTTCGATATCTTTGATGCTGCTAGCGTCGAAGCCGGCGTCATTGAGATACACTCAAGATGGGGACATGTTGATATCCTCATTAATATCGCAGGTCACCTGCCCCCATCTGGGCTCCAGCCCAAGCTCCTCGGAGCGAGCGATATAGACGCTTGGTGGAGGACTTGGGAGCTCAACGTGAAAGGCATCTACTTGGTGGTTCGCGTCATGTTGCCGCTTCTGCTTCAGGGAAAGGAGAAAACCATTGTCAATGTGATCTGGGATGACCCGTCTACATTGGCTCCGGGCGAAAGTGCCTGTCGATTGTCTGATTTGGCCGCTATGCGTTTGTCCGAGGGTCTGATGCTCGATTACGCACACGAGGGCCTGTTAGCTTACTCGGTGCAACCGGCTATCAATCGTGCGAAAGAGACCCCAGAAGCCGTCAGTCAAGGTATGTGCGTTGGCTAGCGACGACCAGTAGCAAGCACTCGATGTTAATTGTAATACTCCAGCTGTGTGCGTCGATCAAGTAGGGCTGGCTAGCGGCGCCGTCGTTTACCTGACGAGTGAACGACGCGAGTGGCTGGCAGGGAGACACATCAGCTGCGCGGAGAATATGCGCGAGCTGGTTGCTGAGAACGATCCAAATGATCACAATGATCTGCTGAAAGTCAACATTTCTTATGAGGTGGCGCCTGCACACAATGAGATGCGTATGCCATCTCAGAGACGAGGAGGGCGTGTGCCCCGAAGCAGTTACTAGTGATATAATTAGACGATATGTGCCCATCGAGAACTTATTATATTTGCCTGTACCTTGACAGGTCGCATGTGCTGCTACGTTAATTGCACTGACTATGAAGAAATGAAGATAAGTTTGCGATGCTAGTGTTCTTTAATTGATCAGATTTTATGTAGTTCCAACAAAACGATGAATGACGGCTGAAAGGTAGTGACCCCAGGGATCATCACGATCCTCAGCAAAACCCTAGGGCCCCGTTTATATGTACTACATTGACACCGCCAAATCCATCTCCGGAACATAGGTACTTCTCCAGCTTGCAGCACTGATAAATATTCACCTCGTGAAACCTCGACTCTATTGACCACTCGGTTACGATGCTACGGATCCATCACCTGCAGTGAAACGACGCCCCAACCTCTGCCAACATGAACCTCCGATTTATCTCTTGGAAACTCAAACCGTCTTATACCTCTTTTCCCTCACATGTTAGTCAACTATGTCTTTCGCCCTAAAAGAACCGATGACGTTAAATAAATGATGCTGGGGATGATGATGCGCTATATGATACGCTGTATGTCTCTTGCAGCGCATCTTGTAGCGTATATGCGCTCTGCTGATCCGTAGCGGCCTCCTTGCTGTGACTGCCCCTCCCGTAACGCCAAAATTCCGAAATCTGTGCTGAGGTACATGTAGAAATGTACTGACCACACCATGTTCCGCTAGTCCAAAAGGGGAAACCAATATCAGATTGGTCGAGCGGGTGAGATGGGGCAAAAGGCGGATCTGGCCGAAAACGAATATCAGCTTTTAATTCGTCCATTGAGGACCCCTGATACGCTGGTGGCCGGAATGGAGCGTGGCCCGACCTTCATGTTTGCTCGACACATGCAAACAAATGTTGCTGCCTCAGATATAAAAGAGGATGGCCATTCCTTCAGAAGTCGGAGTGTGTCTCTCCCATCTTACACTGGCCGTGCATCAATCTACTCAATCTCTACAGCACCCATTTATATTCATCTCATCTCGAATCCATTCCTCTCCACAATAGTCTAACAATAAGCCTTGGCGGAATCATCGAATCGCAGGCAGGATGGTAATGCTCCGACTGACCGCCGAGCAGTATAGAAAGCTCCCTATCCTGGTAGATGAGTCGACCTGCTTTGGCAAGACCTACATCATCACGGGCGGTAACTCAGGCTTGGGCCTAGAGACTGCGCGGCATCTAGTCGAATGCTCGGCCTCGTGCGTGGTTCTGGCCGTGCGCAACCTCACGGCGGGAGAGAACGCCAAAAAAGAAATTGAGAAATCGACGGGTCGCAATGGAGTTGTACAGGTACGTGCGGTGCGGAGGTCCCATAACATTGCCTGCCGGAAAGGATTCAGACTCAAACATGCTCAAGGTACGGCACCTCGACATGGCAAGCTACGCGTCTACTCAGAGCTTTGTCAAGGAAGTATCAGAAGAATTGGACAGGATAGATGGCTTCGTTTGCAACGCTGGACTCATGATAGACAAATGGTCAACTTGCGAGGGCATGGAGACCAGTATGTTCGTCAATGTCATCAACACCTTGTTCCTTGGGGCTCTCATGATGCCCAAGTTGAGCGAGTGTGCACGCAAATTTGGGATCAAGCCCACTCTCGTATTCATCGTCAGTGTCCTGGGATACACTGTCAAGAGTGAGATGGACAAAAGTCGCGAAGGAGGCATCTTTGAGGGACTCAACGACCAAAAACGTGCCAACATGGACTCGAGGTGAGAGAGCAATTTCCTTCCCACATATTATGTGGAAGTCTAGGCGGAGAGCGGAAAACATCGACTAACGTGTGGTCAAATTAGGTACGCTCTTACTAAGCTCGTAGAAGAGTGCGCTGTACGCCAGTTTGCAGCCTCGTGCCCCGTGGAACGTACAGGTGTTGTTGTTACCATGGTTGCCCCCGGTCTCTGCTCGACTGGTTTAGGCCGAGACGTAAGAACCTTCACCAAGATCATGCACGAGGCGATCCGCGGCATGATGGCGCGAACTGCGGAGGTGGGAAGCCGCACCATCTTGCATGGGCTGGTGGTTGGTGAGGAGGGCCACGGGAAGCTGTTGTCGGGTTGCAAAATCAAGGAATTCTGGGTCCCTGGTTGGCTGACTGATGACGAAGGCCAGCGGTTGCAGATTGGAATCTGGAAGGAGCTCGCGGCTAGGCTGGAAGCGGTACAACCTGGGTGCATCTCCCGGCTCTTGTAGACTTATATTCACTGAAGCGGCTTCCATACCTATCAAGGGACAAGCTGCGGTGGTAATGAATGCTTGATTTTATAAGACCGTTTGCTTTAAGATAGCTATACTCGTAACCTGCCAAATCGTAATTTCCTACTCGCAGCCGGCGTCGTTGTAAATTTCGCCAAAGCATTTCATAAAGCATGCCAGCACAAGTGTTCTGGCATCATCTTCCTGAAGTATATCGAAGGTTACAGTAAAAGGCGCTGCCATTTGAGCCACTATTCATCGGGAAGTCAAGCCACCAATACACGCGCAACAGCTAACCATACTTGAGACGGAATTTGCACCTCAAACTGAATGCAACTCATCGATATGTCTGCTAGCTCTTGTCCGGCATTAAACTGAAACAGAAACAGCCGAAAGTTCTTCCTCCCCGATGCATGTTAACTTCGGCCCCATAGCACGACAGCTGAGATCACTGTTACGACGTTCAGGAACTGGATCCGTCGCTACCCCATGTTCATTTTTGGTATCATATTACTATGAGGCGTCCCCCTCACCATTTTCCATGTTGGGGGCTTGCCGAACTGCGCCACCACGAAGGGGAAATGATCATGCAATGCGTCGGACTGTTGGTTCTATAGTGAGGTATTTGTTGGTTCTGTGATGCAGCTAATAGTGCTGCAATGCAACTGTGGATCCACAAGTGAGACGCCTCTTGGTCTCGCAATACAATCGCCAGCCCGAGCCGTTCCTCTTAAACTTAGCAACTACTCGGCGCATACCTAAAGTATCCAAGGCCGAATGGAGAGTTCACTATTACCCCGTAGTAGGGCTCAGCAGAGGCAGCCCTGTCGGGCACCGACAGAGTGGATCATCCCAGCCGTGCCGTGCCGTGCCGAAGCCTCAGCTGTGCTGACACACGGTCTGGGTATAAATCACTTGCCAGCATTGCAGGATTAACAGCTGCATTGTAAGACCAACAAATACCACATTTCAGAAGCAGCAGTCGCATTGCAAGACCAACTGTGGGACGACCATTGGCCAGGAGACCCGAGGGTGCGAAGTGCGAACAGTCGCTCGAACCTGGGTTCTGCGGCACGTGGAGCCTTTCGATAGCGGTAGCAGCAATCCTCTACATGCTGCAGGACCCTTTGAACGCTGCATGCTCGCAAGCGCATGCATGAGCTCAGCGTTCCTGCATGCTCAGCTTGAGCCGATTTCTGCAGCCCCTTTGGGCTAGAGCCTCGTCGAGGTGGCGGAAATCACGGTCCTGTACGTATACTTGTAGGCTTATGAATAAGGACTCTTCGGTCTACACAACAGATTTTCTCCGGATCAGCTTTATTTTATCACAAAGCTTGCTCCTCTTTCGCTCTGTCACATAGTATACAATGCCTCCTGCTCGAGAAAGACGATGGTGGACCAGTCTGGAAGATGATATTCTGAAAAGCGGCGTGCAAGTCAACTGTAGGTAGCCACCTCCTACCCTTCCCGACTATGGTGGTTGCATGCGATTCTATGTTACACTTGAAACTGACACCTATGTCACATAACACAGTGCGCAAAGACGGGGATGTTCAAAACTGGAACAACATCGCCGTATTATTACCTGGCCGCACCAACAAGGATTGTCGCAAGCGATGGTCAAAACTCCGCGTGGACATCAGAAAAGGTGCATGGACACGAGATGAAGATGAGAGGCTGCAGCACGCAGTACAGCAGTTAGGTTTCAAGTTGGTCGCCCTCCACTTTGCTATTCCCTGATCGGACGACATGGTTCCAAGTTTTGATGCTCAACCTTTTCCTTTCACAGATGGTCTAGAGTGGCCACCATGGTCCAATGTCGTAACGCCGACCGTAAGTTGACAGCGTTCACTCTGTACAGTTCATTATTTTGCTCCAACTGACATGCATTGGGTGGCAGAGTGCGCAAAACGGTGGCAACAAGTGTTGGGACCCGAGATCAAGCGCTCTTCGTGGGACCCTGAAGAGGACAAAAAGTTGTTGGAGGCCGTAAGAATATACGGGAACAACTGGAAGCAGATTGCTCTTACGGAGCTAATTGACCGTTCCACCCACGATATACGAAACCGGTGAGTTAAACCACTGCCTGCGGCATCATGTCTAGGTATCATTAGCTGACCATGATTAAAGGAGCCTCCTTCTTGGCCGTCGGAGCCGGAATATACTCTCAAGCGGCACTGTTCCAGATGAGCAACCGAGGCAGACTCCTATCAAATACGATATGGTTTGTGATGGACCAGGTGAACATGATGGAGAAGAAGAAGATGATGATGACGATACATGTGATGAAAGTTCTGAATGTGAATACACCGGGCCAGCAGGACGACACAAGCCTCAAGCGCCTAATGACATTGCCATCGTCCAGCAAGAAATGATTGTTGACCCAGATCTTGGAGTTGATCCCCCGAGAACGACGCACTTTCAGCAGCCGCATGCGCATCTGGGCACACCTGAGAGCACTACTTCAATCTTTAACCAGAACTGGACAGTCGCCACAGGGCAGGTACAGGCTTACCAGGAGCTGCCGACACCAGAGTATGACTGGCTTTCCTGTTGTTATCCATTCGACATATCTACCTCGACTGCGACTGGTTCTGAATCTTCTTGGTGGGCCAAAGATCCCGTGGATGAGCATGGCTTTGACGATTTCGGCCCTCCCGATACTGGATTCTTTGACATGCCTGGGAGCGACGATGATTCGACGGTCAGTCGGCGAGTCGAGGGCAATGCGGGAACAAGTACAGGCACCCGTGGCAAAAGTTCGGCACGGGGAAACGAACAGAAGGGCAGTGTCACTCTGACTCTGAATCAGGTGGATCCGAATGTTACGCATGAGATAATGGCAAGCGTGCTCAAATACAGCGCAGGCCTCAAGATCCAGTGCATTGTCAATGGTAATTGATACGATCCACTGAGTGCGGCTGCAAATGATTAAATGTTTAAATTTACATTCCAGATCAGATCCAAATGCAACCCTCGATTGTAGTTGCTATGCAGTACTCTGCATGAAGAATACATGAATCAGTCCATTTATCGTTAACGTGTAATTATTCCGGGCTCGTGTACTGTTCCTAAAGCATCGATATTAAGCTCTTTGGTTGCCATGAACCTGGTGATGAGGTCCAAGCGGGACCCGAGTTCTCTCATCACCCGCTTCCACCCGAGTGCCCAACTTGGGGCCAGTCCAGTCTAATTGGTTAATTCTCCCTCTCAGACTGAGGACATCGGATGGTAACTAGGAATGAAAGATTCCATTATCAAAGCGCGCGTTGTCCGTGATGTTCCAGCTGCAACTATTCCGGCCCAGCAAAGTGCGTCCCTCAAACCTTCCCCATAGACGCTATATCTTGCCGAGTCGACAGCAACTGCACCGATGGCAGCTTTCGTACCACCCAAGGTGAGCCTGGATCTCGGCACAGAGTCGTGTATACGGACATTGCCAGAGCTCGTTGATTTCCATGGCAAAAACAATCCCCAGCATCTATTCTGCCTTCAAGCCGAAAGGGATCATCGTTTCGTGCCTGTGAGCTACGAGAGGCTACAGCATGCCATCGCCCGCTGCCAGGCTTGGCTTGGAGACCAAGCCATCAGCCTTCATTCACCCGTGGTGGATAGTTATGGGCAGGTAAAGAAATGCGCTCCCGTTGCCATATTGATTGAAAGCCACGTGGGTCTGCCCATTTATGTTCTCGCGTGCATGGGCATGGGCATACCGGTCGTGCTTCTATCCGCGCGCTTGAGTGCGCCTGCTTTGCGCCATCTCATCCGGGAAACAGGCGCGAATCTTGCTCTCGTATCCCCACGCCTGAGGTCTCTCGCCTCCGAGGCTTTATTAGACTCAGAAGATCTTAAAAGAGAAGGAGAAGACAAAACGGGAGAAGTCGCAGTAACGGTGCAAATTGTAGCTGAATACGAAACCTTTCTTGACGAAAGAGGGCCGGCAGATACAGGTCGACCCATATGTACTGCGTATTCAAACCATTTCGTTTCGGAGCAAGACCGCCAGGTGCTTATCCTCCATTCTTCGGGGACATCGGGGCTCCCGAAGCCAATATCCTGCTCCCATAAATATTTCTTGGGTTACGCAACCTGCCACCGCTTCAGTTCCGACGAAGAAGCTCACGGCCTGACCATCTCGACACTGCCGTTCTTCCACGTAAGTTAGCAGATGGGTTTCCAGACTTCACGTTAACTGTAGCGACAGGGCTTTGGATTCGTATCAATCTGCTTGTCTCTTGGTATCGGCAAGACAATTTGCATCCCCCCGCCCTCCATGATTCCAAACGGGGCATCCATTGCAGCCCTCATACAAGATTCCGGGGCGAAAGCATTGTTAACCGTACCTTCCATTCTCGAAGAAATAGAGGGTCTACCGGGGAAGAAAGGGCACGAGGTTCTTCAGAGACTGGATTTTGCCGGATTTGGCGGCGGCATGCTAAAGGCGTCCGTTGGGGAGAGGCTAGAATCTGCGGGCGTGAGACTGATCAGCCAGTATGGCGCTACTGAGACCGGCCCCATGACGCCTTTTTTTGTACCCAGTAAGGGGTACAACTGGCGTCAACTCAGGTTGCGCAGCGACATACTTGGACCGCTCCAAGTCAGTATCGACCGTATCGACATGGACATGGACCAGGCTGAATCTGAGCGAACCTACACGTACAAGTTGAGCATGGTGCCATTCGGGTGGCAAGAGCGCTTCGAGCTCCAGGATCTCATACTAACGAAAAGGGAGTGCTCCTTGGATAGCGACATCAGGCAGATGGACTTTACCATCGGCGGCCGAACTGACGACCTGATCTGCCTTGCAACAGGGGAGAAAGTGCGACCTACAATATTGGAGTCTCTGCTCAGACAGCATCGAGGCGTAAGAGACGCAATTGCATTCGGAGACGGCCAATTTGAACTAGGCGTCATCGTGGAGTCCGTCCAAGTCATTAAACAGAACGAGATGGAGAGTTTCAACGCGACTATTTGGCCAGCAATCGAGGAGGCCGGTTGTCGGATGGATGCTCATGCCAGGATCACGTCGCCAGCTGCCATCTTGGTTGTGTCTCCAGGCGCCCTCCCAAGATCAGACAAGGGAACCGTCCTCCGAAATGCGGTGACAAAGAGATTTGCGGGAGAGATAGCAGCCGTATATCACAATCTCGAGGTTAGCATGGGCCCTCCTATTGACTTGTCTTCGCCTCAGTCCAGCATTAGAGCTCTAGTGGCACAAGGCATTCAATGGCAAGCCCCCGACAATGACTGGCTGAACGACGATGACTTCTTTGTGCGGGGCATGGACAGCCTCCAGGCAACTAGGCTGCGAAGGTTGCTGAAAGCTTCGGTACGCGCGACACACACTGCGTTCGGGCTCGGAGCAAACCGTTTCCTGTCCGCCGACATGATCACCGATGACTTTGTGTACCGACACCCATCTGTCAGCATGATTGTTGAAGCACTAATGCCAAGACGCTCGGCGGCGAACGAGGTCTTACCTGAGACAAAACTTTTCGAACAACTTGTCGAAAAGTACACTGGCAGAGGTGACCACGCGCAAAAAAAGAAAGCCGTCGTGGTGCTTACAGGCTCTACCGGAAGTCTGGGGTCTTTTTTCTTGGGGCAGCTTCTCCTAGATGAATCCGTTGGTCGAATCATCTGTCTGAACAGATCCGGCGAAGACGATCCAATAGAAACTCAGAAGCATGCAATGAGATCACGAAACATCTCGGTCAGTGATGGCATGTGGGACAAAGTCGAGATACGCCGGACGAGTACTGCGGCACCATGGCTCGGCTTAGGAGAGCCAGAGCACGAGCGCCTAGCCGCCGAAACGACTCACATTGTACACATTGCGTGGCCGATGAACTTCAAAATGGGCTTGCAGTCGTTCGAGACCTCCTTTAGAAGTCTACAAAACCTGATCCAGCTGGCGCGTAAGGCGCGATTTTACTCTCATTTGAGTAAACCTAGGGTATTGTTTATATCTTCCATCTCTACGGTGGGCAACTACCCTTTAGTCAATGAGGGATGTCTAGTTCCTGAGGTCATTGCCGAGGACCCGACCTGGACGCTCAAGCTCGGCTATGCCAAAGCCAAACATGTATGCGAGAAGATGATCCAACGCGCAGCGAATGATTACCCAGAGATCGAGGCCGGAGTGGTCAGAGTAGGGCAGATCTCAGGCGCCAGCAGTGGTTATTGGAACGCTAACGAACACTTCGTCGCCGTTTGCATCTCATCTCAGAAGTTAGGGAAGTTTCCGGATCTGCGTGGGGTACGTTCTGAGCCCAAGTCTGATGCCGTCCTCATACATTCGTCCCCACTAACATCCGTTCAAAAGACCTTATCCTGGCTACCAGTTGACTCAGCTGCCCGAGCCATTGCCGAAATCCTCTTTCATCGTGGCGCGCTCAAACAGGTCTATCATCTGGAGAACCCAGTCCGACAGAATTGGGAAGAGGTAGTTATGGTCCTGTCCAAGGAACTCCAGATACCCAGCTCGTCTATCACCCCACTAGAACGTTGGCTGGACCTCGTTGCATCTGCGCCAGGGTCGAACAACCCTGCTGCAAGCCTCATAGACTTTTTCCGAAACGATTTTCTTAAAATGTCTTGTGGCTCTATAGTTTTGGACACATCCACCTCCCGCAGTGTGAGCTCAACTATGGCCAGCATGGGACCTGTAGGAGACAGTTCCATCAGGGCCTACATCTCATACTGGAAGAAGATCAAGGTATTGAAATAGTACAAACGTATGCCTCCAGATTTTAGCGGTATAGTTTATAATGGGAGCGCAAATAGTTGATATAGGCACTTTAGTTTTTCGTCACTATCGCAACTTCAAGTCCCTTTGGCCCTGCTCGTGCAAAAGTCCGGTAGGCTGTAGTGGTATGGCTCGGCAACAAGGAGAGAAGGATCCGGTGGGACGCCATTAAAGCCTTAAAGTGCCCATTGACCTTAGCAGACGAACCCTTGCAGGCTTCAGATGTTTCAGCGTTCCCAAACGTCTGAGCAGACTTGGAATTTGGCTGTTGACCACTTTGTTGTTTGGTAGGCTCGTGCAATGCAAGTTATGAGACTTCTGTCCGGACGAAGGACCGGTGATGTGTGTCTCGAGAGAGTAACGCTTGCACCGGGCGCTTTTCCCGTCATTCAGACACCGTGAGCCGCCGCCTAGCCTACCTCATCACCATGAACGCTCCGAAAGAATAGTAGAAGAATCTGACCGCTAGTGGATGAACAGAGACCAAAAAGCCAAGTAGTCTCTAGACGTCGGAGCTACGGCAGTAAACTTCAAGTCTCTTGCCTGGCCAGTCGGATGCGATGAGAGCGAAGTCGGGCTTCACTAGGCGGCAGGAGTCTTGTGTGTTAGGAAGAAACTCTGGCTGCCTGGGTGGGTCACTAATGAAGAGGGCAAAAATTGCAGGAAGGTATCTGAAAGGAGCTCGTGGCTAGGCTGGAAGCGGTACAGCCTGGTTGCATCTCCCGGCTCTTTTAGGCTTATATTCCCTGGAGCGGCTTCCGTATGTATCAACGGGCGGGCTGCGGCGGTAATGAATGCATAACTCTTCAAGACTCTCGTCGCCTCAAGGGGCTATACTCTGCCAAAACGTACTTTCCTACTCGTAGCCAAGCGACAGGATTAGAACATGGAGCAGGCATTAAATCAGATTGTTGTGGTTTAGCTATTTGATTTCCCAGAATCTTGCGTCTCAGGCTCCTATGCTAAATCTCGACCTGGTCCTGAAATGCTGGCTCAGTTCATTGTGATGCTCCATGTCGTGTAATGATCGGAATTTGAGCCGCATCCACGAGGGGAGTCAATTCCCACATTGTGATCTGTCTTCCCAACACGATCTTGAGCCTTGAATTTCTCTCCAAGGTCTCGACCAATGAAATAATTCACTCCCGAGCCTAGCATTCCATCGCAGTTTGGGTTAATCATGTTGAAAACATCTCCAAGCAGGTTGCCTGCCAGCGCTCCCAGTGCCCCTCCAACAATCGTCCCCACCACTGGAAATGGAGTGCCCAACAACGCCCCAATGCGTTTCCTCCAAGTCTCTACGGCGCCTAGATTGGGCTTAGTGCAACAGCTGCTAATTGGGGCCGTCATACATCCGCAACGTACGAGTAAGGTAACTTGAATCGTGGTCTATATCTTAAGGCTACATTCTCCTCTGCTTCATAAACGAGCGGCAACTTCAAATATGCACTGTCTTCATGTTGCTTTAAAGTGCCCACCATGCTGAACCCAAGACAGTGTCTCAACTGTCGCTTAAGGCAAATTGGAGCACCATGTTGCAGTCTTTGGTTGAACGTGCGCCGTGGCGTGTACGGTCCTACATCGTCTCCTATATGACTGCAACCAGTTCATACACAGCTGGTGGGGATCGCAACAAAGGAGTAACGTCACGACGGAGCAATTGGTGACTGGTATACTCCGGAGATTATGTAGCCTTAGGAACTTCGCCGATGCTCCAGAGTTTCTAAACGGCCTAGGCTCAATCGGGATGGAGGTTTCCCCAAATTTCAAGGCGCATCCGCAACCCACGGAGGATCACACAGGTCAAGATCCTCAGTGAGCTCTAAGTGGTCCATGTATCAACGGCAGCTTACAGATCTGGTGGGCAGCCCGTGACTACGGGGTCTGCGGGGTTTACTAGCGCAGGAACGTGGCATCTCCCTCGCGATGCTCCGCGAATTGGCGTTGTTTTCTCCAAATGATATCAGGCACCCCGGCTTTCCGGCACTAACCCATGCTATGAGACAGTCACTTGATCCTTGCAAGCGTTTTTGCACGCGACGCTGGCAGCTGTTGCATCTCACGAGGGCTAATTGCTGTACCAAAGTTTGCGTGTGCTCATTTCCATGTAACGTCTCCTCTTCTGGTGATGGTGTCCGTTGAACGTTTTGTGCTGGATGATCCGATATTGGGTTTTGCAAAATAGCTAAAGAGGATTTGGCCGAAATTTGTCGCAACTTCATCATCTCTCGACGGAGTGTTCAACTATATATATCCCATGTCCACATTATATGCCCTTCACTTGCACGAGCATGGCTCCACGCTCCCAAGCAGAGGACTTTTTTATTTAGCAGATGATTCTTCATTGTATATATTCTACATCTTTCTCATAAGTCTTTTCCGACATGTTTTTCCCCAGTCTTCTTGCCGGGCTTGGACTGGCTGGCCTCGCCGTCAGCGCACCGTCAAAGACATCCCACGCTCTCGTCTCACGACAGGCCCCAGGCGCCCAGAACGTCGTATACTGGGGCCAAAATGGTGGCGGAACGGTTGAAAACAACGACCTGGCTTCTTATTGTACTCCAACCTCTGGGATCGATGTTATCGTTCTGGCGTTCCTATATCAATTTGGAAGGGGCAATAACATCCCCTCCGGCACCATTGGGCAGTCGTGCTACATCAGCACGTCAGGCCAGGGCCAGAACTGTGAAGCTCTGACTGCCGCTATCGCTAAATGCCAGGCGGCCGGTGTCAAGATTATCCTGTCCCTTGGTGGTGCGACAAGTTCCTACTCTCTGCAGTCGCAGGCCGATGCAGAAGCGATTGGAGATTATCTCTGGCAGGCTTACGGCAACTCGGGCAACACTGCTGTGCAGCGACCCTTTGGTAACAACTTTGTTAATGGCTTTGACTTCGACATTGAGGTCAACGACGGAAGCAGCCAATACTATCAGTACATGATTGCTAAACTTCGTTCCAACTTCGCAAAGGATCCGAGCCACAAATACTATATAACCGGAGCTCCTCAATGTCCCATCCCTGAACCTAACATGGGCGTGATTATCAGCAACTCCGTATTTGACTACATTTTTGTCCAATTTTACAATAACAACAATTACACTGTCCCATGTGCCCTCGGTATCAATGGAGACGCACCTTTCAACTACAACAATTGGACAGCTTTCATCGCGAACACTCCCTCTGCAAATGCAAAGATCTTTATTGGTGTGCCTGCTTCTCCTTTGGCTGCGAACGGAAACCCAGGTGGCGGCGTGTACTACGCTTCCCCCGCCCAGCTTGCCACCATCGTCAATGAGTATAAAGGCGACGCCCATTTTGGCGGTGTGATGATGTGGAGCGCGGGTTTCTCCGACTCGAACGTGAATAATGGGTGCACTTATGCTCAGGAGGTCAAAAATATCCTGCTGACTGGATCGCCTTGCTCGAACGGGCCACCTACCTCAACAGTCACCGCCTCCCCGACTTCAACCACGACATCCACCTCGGTGCCGACGAGCTCTACTCCAACTAGCACGACCACAATACCGTCAGCTGCACCGACAGGAACAGTTCCGCAATGGGGCCAGGTAAGCCTGATCTATTTTCTTCAGCCCCTTTCCGGCTCTCAAAACCATTGCTTCGTACCAGCACTTCCCTAGGGCTTAGTTACCTCAACTGACTTGGCACAGTGCGGTGGTGGAGGCTATAATGGACCAACAGTATGCTCTGCGCCATATAAATGCGTATACGGTGGTGCTTGGTGGTCGTCATGCCAGTAGGACTTCCCATCCACAATGGAGCTTTCACGTCCTACTATTCTGTGAGGGAGGTTTCTCATGGCCAACACACATGCCCACAGAATTTGGCATAGTTTTTTGATATATTGGAGTTCAGGTACAGCGTTTGGTATCCCTATATCTAAAGACAGCGTGAGCGTACCAGCGCCCGCGGCAATGCCAACGTCAGCACTGCAGCCCCACCGCAACCACAGCACAACTGTAAGCGGCAGGTAATGCGCATGTCCTTTTCTAGTCTAGACGCTGAAGGCCGGGCTGGAATAGTTATATCTCCTATAGAGTCTCTCAGACTGCTGCTTTGACGCCTATCCAGTGAAGTTCCTCGCCTCCTCTGTAGTTCAGCTCCCCAGCCGCTGTGGAGGGTGACAGCGTTACACTATCAACCTGAAGACTTCGGCGATTGAATGTGAAGCCTTTTTTGATCAAACTACATGTCGGCTTCAAGGAGAGCTGGATTTCGAGTGATGTCTTCCAGCCGCACAACGCCACCAAATGGTGACCCTGGTCGCCTGGGCCTTTTGCTGGAACGTGCCTAATAAAATCGATCAGCCCTGGTTGGCGGGTCGGCTCCGTAATCCCGGGTGGCAAGAGTCTCATTAGATGA
Organism: Tolypocladium endophyticum; assembly: GCA_024339985.1. NCBI lineage: Eukaryota > Fungi > Ascomycota > Sordariomycetes > Hypocreales > Ophiocordycipitaceae > Tolypocladium > Tolypocladium endophyticum. The sequence continues at coordinate 41,449 of JALHBW010000068.1, forward strand.
ATCTGGCCCGGTTGAGCTATAGCGGCGAGAGCCGCAAGACCCAAGTATCCTACAAGAAGTCTTTTTTTTATTTGATACGTTGTTAACTTAATAATAGCCTGCGGCGCTGCGTTGTGTTGAAAGTGAGGCTGAATGTGAGAAGGGCTGTTGGCAGCTGTCAGCTGTTGTGGTGTTGATAGCTTCCTTTGCACACTCCTCAATTACGCCGCCCCTACGCATTAACTCTAGGCCCTGTGTTAGCCAATCCATTTTGGGAAGGTCAAAGGTTTGAATTGTCTATGCGCCGTGTTTTTTTAATTTGTTGCAGGCGCGCAGCTGCGCCAGCCGGCAACACATGCAGGTTGGTGATAGCCTCACTTACAATGTGACTTAGCGCCACGGCGCTTGCAGCCGCTCGCAGCCGCTGGCAGCGCCACACCTGTTAGTACGGGTGCGAGCTATTGCCGTCGCAAGTGTCACTCAATTTAGCAGGGGACTCTGACATTGGCTGCTGGCTACAGTCATAGCCCAGTCTAATTAAAGGCCTGCAAATACATGCGCAGGCGCATACATACGCACATTTGGCTGTGGCCAGCTATGGCCGGCTGTAGGCGGGCGCCTAGTAGTGGCACGGCCCTGTATACCGCACGCCTGGTCCTTAGGTTAGCAACGCCCACCGTAATATTTCCTGCGTTTTTCGCTAAAAGCACTAACCGCTTCTCTTACTACCTTATTCATCCGTCATTATAGATTGCAGCCTTCCTCGTCAAGTATACCATGAATCGCAAGAAAAATCACGCTTAGTTTTAGACGTATGGTCACGGTGCCGAGGCTACAAATTTATTATCCGAGGGTCAACTCGCGATAAAGCCTCTCGGTTACGGATTACGTATGCTTGTAATCGCTTCCGGTCTGGCTGCCCATTCTCTATATTAGTGAACGAAGATTGGGCTGGTCTATAGGAAATCAAGCGCCGTAGCGATCCTCGGTTCTCCCAGTACAATCACGAGCCGATAAACCTACCAGTATACTCAGACAACGAGGCAGACCAGCCGCCGCAAGACCAGCCGCCGCAAGACCAACAGCAAGTTCAGCAGCAAGTTCAGCAGCAAGAAGGAAAGGCAAAGAGATTACCTAAGCCTCTAAAGCTATAACGAAGCGCTCGCTATAGGTGTAATGTAAATAGATAAAGCGATGAGTATAAGTTCGAACGTAAGTAGCTGCGTTAGAGCGTTGAGAGAACTTTTTTATTATACTTGAATTGGTCTGCTCTACGATAGGGATATCTTCTCTTGAGGTGAACCGAATTATAGTGTTGGAAAGTGGGGAGATATTTCCGAAATTAAGCCTCAAATTGAATCAGCTCTATCATTTTCGAAACCTAAGAGGCCTGCGGGCTCCTGGATGGGGAACACAATCAAATGCATAGAAACAAGGGAAAAGACGTCGAATCAATAGTCGATTCAACTAGTTGCTGGCTGTGCAATTGACTACGCACTGCGGCGGTCGCCCGAAAACATGACGTCGTTCACGGACCAATTTTTGTATCATTTACCAACTAACAAATACGACTGCCTACAGTAGCTGATATCCTATAGCTGAATCACGAATCGCGCGGGCTGATTCAGTTCGACAACTCCCACTTGTCCCACTCTAGCTCCTTTTCACACGACGCCCTAATCTTGTGTTTATTCGTTTCCCCCCTTTTCTTGTTTCCATCCTTGATGACTCTAATGTATTTATAAGTGACATCCTTGCCGTGTTCGAGCCGCAATGTCGTATTCGTATACCACACAGCGTCAGTGCGTGCTGCGCTATACGTCGCATTGCCGGTCGAATTAACAGCCTGATTTTCATCCTCGGCAAATTTCGTTAACTCGACAGCCCTGGTTTCATCCCAATCGCCTAAGACATCGGCATCCCCCACGATCTTGATAATTTCATGAGGTGTAATTGATGCGAATACAGCGAACGTGAGCTCAAAAGGTTCGCCGATCACGCAGTTGCTAGCCGGTGCTTGAGCATCGTTGGAAGCTGCAGGCTCCGCGGGGGTGGGTGACGGACTCGTTCCGGTCTTGGTTTCAGCTAGCACCCATTCCATGTCGTCCTCGTCATCGAACGGAATCGAATTGCTTGTGGCTGACGTGCTTGTGGCCGACATGCTTGTCGCCGATACGATTGTTGCTGACTTGCTTGCCGCAGGTCCAGTACATCTCTCGAGCGACTCTGGCCGAGGTGCGCCTTTTATCTTCTTGAACATCTTGTCCTTCCGGTCGGCGTACATATTTGTTTTTGGGTCGTAAAGCCTCAAGTCGTCGAGGAAGCAAAACCCATTCCGTACGCCAGTAACAATTGGGACTGGCATAGTTGGGTCCTCCCAGTCATCCGTTGTAGACTCCTCCGACTTGCCAGTAGGCGGGTCTCGACAACAAGCCGCAAATTCCGCACCAGACTTGATCGCACAAGCCGGATAGTCTTGCCGGCACTTGGCGTCTTCGTAGGGACACTTGGACAGATCGACTGGTGCAGCGAGACCCAGTTCCAGGGGCGAATGCTGAGTTCCATCCCGACTCACATACTTTTCCGACGTCAGATTATAGAGCCAGCCTGCTCCATCGAGCTTGCACAATCCGCTGTCCAGAAACCCGACGGCTCGAGGAGCTATAGGCTCAGCGGTATCGTATTGGTAAGTGTAAGCCTGGTTCCCGTTCATAATTGGCACCGTCAGGTTGCAAGGTTGTATGGTCTCCGGACAAACTTCGTCTCTTAACATTCCAACTACCTTACACCCCCCATACAGGGAATTGGGGCTGCAGGTGTCCCAAGTGTCCACCGGTGGTACGTACCACATCCTCCAACCTAGGTGGCAATGTGTTTGATATTTCACGTGGCACCAGCCGGAGATTTCGACAGAGGCCGTGAAAGCATCTCTATAGCAATCAGAGTAGGCTGGGCAGTCGAAGACGCGAGTCTCCACGTCTGACTTTTGCTCTCCAGTAAGCTTCGAGAGGGAATTCGTCTGAGACGTTGATGCGGTAAGGGCGAGTTCATATAGCATTCCAGTCCCCCCACTTAGACCATGCGAAAGGGACCAACCCTCCGTGGCCGAATCGTAGTAGACGAAGCTTTTCTGCGTGGTCAAAGGCATGATATTATGGGCGTCGTTTCTTTCATTAAGAAGAGAATGGTCTTTGAGTTTGATAGATGCCTGATATGGTCGCGTTGGATCGAGGATCTTCGTTGTCGTCATAGCGATGCCATCGCAAACACTATCAAGCCAGGCACAAGTTCCTCTATTCTTGGACGTCGAATTGTACTTCGGGGGATTCGTGTCGAAAGAAAACGACTTAATCATGGGTTTGAAGGCCTCTAATAGCCTTTCTCTCTCGATCCGTCGTCTTTCCTCAATGTCGGCGGAAATACAAACGGAAAATAAAACGATGACGAGAGCGCCGAGCATCATCTTGGCGGTAAAATGATGTTAAATGGTGGTAAAATGTTGCTGCAATGAGAGTAATTGTCGAGACTATAGCACGGCGCATAGCAGTATCTATATAGAAGCGCTGTATCTTGAGGTCGATTGTATACCTCGTATCACGCTGTCTATGAAGTTCTGTTGCGGTTTTTAGATTACGCCAAGCTGGCGCTGGAGTCAGCTCATACTGCATGAGTTTCCTGTCTTGGCATGCTATGCCAAGTCTTCAGGGATAGGTTTTGCTTATGCCGTAGTACCCAATTCCGGACTTGGGAGCCTACAGGATTTCTAAACGGATGCTGATTCGGTCACTTCAAAACGACACCATTCCTAATGGTCTAAGCAACCGCGCTAAGCAACCGCTCTAAAACCTGCTTGTCTTTTTCGACGAACAACGACCCACACAAAGTTTCGGTACCTGTTCGACATAGTCATGCCGACAAAATTTCGTATTTTTTCAATAAAGTCATGCAGACTAATTTTCAGTTTCGTATTTTTTTGGACAAAGTCATGCAGACAACCTTTCTTGTCTTTTCGACTAGCGCCGACTCTAATGAAGTTGCTTGTCTCTTCGATGCACAACCTACAAGCCTAACGGGAGTCGAGGTTTATGCGCTTCATCTACTCTGCTCGTATTCGTCGGCGAGTCCGACCGAATACTACCTAGATTTAGACATGCAAGGAAACTTGGCACTGCCTTGCGGGACTTCATCATTGCAAATCCCGCGAGTATAGCCTTCGTGGCCTGCTGCGCTATGTTCCCGCTCACCGTTCCGCATTCAGCCGTTAGAGACTGACTGCCTCGTACGGGAACTGAAAATTTTCTTATAAATTTCGTTAGCCTTCGCAACTGCCAATACTTCCTTTGCCAGATTCATAAGCTATTAGATCAACACATTTCCTTTACACCACTCAAAACAGCAAGACGCAACCACAATGCGCAACCTCTCGCTCAACACTATTTTCATCTCGGCCTCGGTCTGCCTCCTTCTATGGCCTAATCCGGCAGTGGCTCCTCCACCGGAGCGTCGACCACTAGAAAAACCTCCGATTGACATAACCGGGCAACCTGACAGAACTGGGGGGCCTGGTACACCCGACGTACTCAACTTACCCGGAGGGCCTCATCCCCCCGAGGAGGTCACCGGACCCCAAGGGCCCCTTCCACCCCCGGAAGTAGACACACAGATGCGTACTCAGTTTACGCCGGATGGGTCCCGAGGCCCTGAAACTGATTTGGAACCCGGACCTCCATATTACACTCAAGATACGGCACAGAATTCAAAGCCGGACGTCAAGTCAGAGCCGGAATCGTCAACGAACAAGGACCAGGAGAACTCTCAGAAGGAGCCATCAACAGGGAATATACATGGGAATCAAGAAAAGCAAGATACTCCAAAGCCGGACGCCAAGCCAGAGCCGGACTCATCAGCAAACAAGGAACAGGAAAACTCTCAGAAGGAGCCCTCAACCGGATTACCACTCCCTCAGAAATTTCCTGCCTCTGAACCGCTGAGATTCGGTGAGAAGGTGGTCGGATATCGTCAACAAGGTGGCAGGCTTTATGAGGTCATCAAACCTACGAAAACCGGAACCGGAGTTGTTGAAAGGATCCAGCTCATGAAATCGAAGGATGATGTGGACGCTACCGACCCCAGGAGTAGGTGGGTAGAGTTGAGCGCAGACAATGGGAAATGGTACTTAGGCAAAATTAACGAGGAAGGTCGGCCGGTTCATGCACTACTCTGGGATCCGCAGCAGCGGCCGGGGACATCAGATGCTCCAATGCTGGAAGCAGCTCAAACGAAAGGTTTCGAAAGCGTGGAAGAATTCCAAAAGAAAGAGCCAAGCCTGTTCAAGCTCGTCAAAAACTTTCACAAGAACATCTTCGGGTCCAAGCAGGGGGCGAAGAACCAGCCAGCAGGGCCAAAAGATGCTAAAGCAAAGCCTGATGCTAAAGCAAAGCCTGATGCAAAGGCAAAACCTGATGCAAAGGCAAAACCTGATGCAAAGGCAAAACCTGATGCAGTCCCAAATGCTCGTCTGAAAACAGAGCTACTTCTGTTCGGCACACAAGCTAACGGGCAGCTCGTTCGATATAAGAAAGACGCCAATGGAAAATATGAAGTTCTCGAACGTTTCGGAGAAGGCTACGAAGTGTTCCCGGACGGGAAAGTAACAATGAGTTCTTTCGATGGACCCTACCCTCTCTCGCGGAAGGTTGGGGAAGTTACTGACACCAACGTACCCCAATACGGCCTTGACACCGATGGAAAGGTTGTCTTATATACGAAAGACAGTGACGGAAGTTACAAAAGTACCCGTCTAGGCGACGAATATTGGGATGACGGGTCCGGGAGGGTTGGACGAACGCTGGACCGCAATTGGATTGAACTTGTTGGGACCGTCGTTGATCGCAATATTCCCAAAACAAGCCCCAAATCGTAGGCACAAATCACATCACTCAATTCATTAAGATGTAAGATGTGAATAAGGCCATATCAGCTGAGTGCGGGGCCAAGAGTTTCTACCATTAGAACTGTAGAAAGCTTAGGCACAATAACCTCGCACTGGTCCCTTCGTATCCACGGCTCACCGAGCCCCCTTGGAATGCTTCCATCAATTGCTCTGTATCAAAGAAAGAGATGAGCAACGTGTCCATTGCGTCGCAGTGCGTTCAGTGCCTGTGTCATATTATCATCGAGGCCGCGCGTGCCAGTCAGGGCACCCACGCCAATGGCGGTCAATGATAGCACCACCCAGCAGAGTCGAGCAACAAGACGGATGACACAGGCCACAGTTTGCAGAGAGCACGGACAGCAACGAGTGACACGGCCGTTGGTGCGGCAGCCGATGAGGGTAGCAGTATTCTTTGGGGACATTCATGTCGAGGCGGCACCGCATCAGACAGCAAGATCAACGACATCCGTTACATGCTGAAGGACGAAAGGATAAGTGATGGCGACAGTGAACGGCTGACAGGCGGTATTTGGCAGCGACCAGCAGCCAGCGTCGGTCGACGGCTGGCGTGTGATTGGACCTTTTCATTTCCACTATCACCCCGGCTCACTTCACACAGACGACCGATAGACAATGGTCGGAGGTGATCGCAGCATGTCGAGCAGGTCACACAATGGTTTATTTTGGCTCATACGCCCAAGTTCTTATTTGCATACGTATTTGCAGCCAGCATTGGTCCGAATACTGGGTGGACTGCGTGGCTTTCAAGAAGCACAGGGGGGGCAATTACTGTACTGGGCACGGTTGAAGCCAAAAAGGTGCTGCAAGAAATTTCGAGGTAGTGCAATTAAATCTATCAACAGCTAAGACGGGGAAATGGGGAGGGAAAGAGGTGACTGACCGTGCAGAAAGCCGCTGACTCAGTGTGAGCCATACCTTACTTAACATGTGAGTCACTCATGACCAATTTTAGTGCTGACCGTACCGGCGGCGCGCCAATAGAGTTCCTGTAAAGCTATCAGCACTGGAAAACCAAGACAGGCGATAGTAGAGAGCCAAGCAGCAGCAGCCTCGGCTGTAGTACCCGCATTCTGGCGGCGGGAAGAAAGATGCAATGGCAAAATTAGTACATTAGCATCCACATCCGCATCGAATCGTCGTGTCAGTGATTGCGATCCATCACCAGTCGTTTCCAAACTTCTTAGGGACACGCATGCACCCCATTGGATTGACAGCGAGTCTATGACTGCGGCTCAAAAACAGCGGGACAGTTTCGTGGTGACAATGCAGAGTACGACGGCGGCCTTCCATTGCAGTGTCTGCGACATTCCACTCGCAAGCTCTGCCGACTTTCGTCAGCATGCCAAGAGTGAATGGCAGTAAGTAAATAAAGAAACGTCGAGCTGGCTTCCGACTAATTTGGCACATCAGTGTCTACAAACTGCAGTGTCGCGTCGCGACGCCAGGAATGGCCGTGTTGCCCCCTGGAGATCGTGGTGTCGGGGCTGACAACATCGCCGAAGGCGATGAGCCATACTCGACAGAGGATGAATCCGGTGATGACCAAGCTAGGAGCGATGAGGATGAAACTGAAGAGGAAGACTCAACGCCGCCATTCGACCCGGACCAATGCCTGTTCTGTGGCGACGAGAGCGATACATTCGAGGATAATGTTGCCCACATGGCTTCCGCGCACAGTTTTATCGTGCCGTATCGGGATTGCCTGGCTGTCGACCTGGAAGTTCTGATCTGGTATCTCCATCTCGTCATCTACGGGTACCGCGAATGCATTCTCTGCACGACACGCCGCAGCACCATCGAAGGTATTCAGGCACACATGACTGCGAAAGGTCACTGTCGATTCGACATCTCCAAAGATACCGAAGATTTCTACAAGCTCCCCGAGTCGCAGTACCACAGTCTAACGGAGCTCGCGCGTCCAGATGAAGCGTCCTTACGGTTGCCATCCGGTAAGCTACTCGGTCACAGAACTCTGCGCGAGGGACCAGTCATCGCACGGCCTGTCCAACAGGAGTCGTCGGACCAGCCAAGAAATGCGGAGCTTGAGGGGCGATCAAGACGAATGGGTCAGGAGATTGCTACGACAGATGAATCCAAGTCAAGCATTCTCGCCGCTCGCCTTTCTCAGCTGAGCGTTCGGGACCAAAACACCTTGGCGCTCCTGCCAAGTCATGAAATCCGATCTGTACTGGCGACGAGGAGAAAGCAGCTAGACAAGGCCAGGCGAGACGAAATCAGGGCGAGAAGGAAGGTGGAGAGACTCGGAAACAAGACACTGATGAAACACTTCAAGCCTGATGTGCCAGGAAGGTCCAACGGCTAGATGTAAATTATGTAGCGAAATGGAAGAGGTCCGTGCCAGGTATGCCGGGCACCATTTGTGATGTTTCTTTGGATGCAATCGTTAAGGTCCACCAACTGGGTCAGGCAGTGGTGATGGAGATGGCTGCCGAAATGTCTTCTCCAAGCGTGCCAGGTTACGTAACTTCAATTTGCCTCCTGAGGTGGCTGCATAATCGTGAATCTTTGATCTGAAGGTCATGATTCTTGTCGGGGACAAGGAACCATAAGATAACACTACAACTGAGTTCAAAATACGACCTGCTAGGAACCCTCGCTGCATGCCTTGTTCTTCGTCGTGGAATGACTTTTAGCTCGGATTCAACACCTAGGTTCTGATGGTCGTGTCTGCTTTGCCCATAGCTGCCGCGAGGCGGACGAAGTGGCCATGCACCATGATTGGGAAAATTCGGGGGGACAGAGAGACGACAACCTGGAGTATTTTCATCAGTACATTGAGCACCATGCTGATGCCGCGCATATATCGACATACACTAGAATCCATCTCCTCCAGAGTATCCAGGATGATATATTGCATAAAGATGAGTGGACATACGGTAGGAATAGGATTAATCGCCCCGCTACAACAGTAAAGCGAGTAACAATTCAGAGTAAAACCCAGGCTCACAGTCCACTTGCGGCCAATTCGGTCCGTAGGAACCCAGCTAATAATATGTCCTAGAGGGAGGACATAGTCAAGTAATATACCGTAAACAATAGTCTACCGCAGCATGGGATTTAGCTTATAGCTCCACCCCAGTCAGATGAATGGTGGCCTCAGGCCTCGTGATATCCTTTTGCTACGAGTACAAATTTCTCTTCGTTAAAGCTGCCGTTCACTTCGCCTTCGTGTGTTCCACCGCTGCCATTCACGCCTCCTGACAGTGTACACGTGCACGAGTTTCTCGTCGGCCGCGAAAGCCAAAGCAAGTGCGGGCATCGTCATGCACTCGAGCAATCCAAGCCACCATTCTCTTGTGGGATTACGGGCGCATCGTGTTCTACGGTGGAGGTGGTGGGGCGCATCGAGGTACTTGCCCGCGGACTCACCTCAAAGCTGCAAGGAGGTATATCAAGACGATGTGCTGGATACAGCCACTGCCATATACTGCCTCAATTCTGTATGTCGAAATCAGGGCTATGAACAGCTGAGAGTGTCGAAATAACTTGCAAGTGTGTACGAGTAACATGACTGGCCGTCCAGGCGCTATGGTCCTGTTCCAGGGCTTGCCGAAGCTAAGTGGAGTTGACAGCCGCCGCTAACGAACGCTCCTGTGGACCATGGCAAGCCATGCTTTCAAACACGCCATTGGCATTTGCCAATAAAAGTGATGAGATTTAACTTTCAGTGACTCAGATAAACGTCCGGGGTGTGAAATCCTTCGTGTTTGGACTATCAGGGGCTCTGGTCCAACATCATCTCCTCGAGAGGGCACACCATTGGTGCGATGCCGTTTTCCAGAAAGAAATTTGAGGTGAACTCATCCAGAACACACCGTTCCACCCCGCTGTGGGTTCCGAAGCGGCCCGGGTGTGGCGCTGCCGCCACTATTAGCCAATGTTTAATATTACGACCCCGGTCATGGAACTTCACCAAGCCAGCCTATCCTAGCATTCTGGATCGGCTGAAGCGGCTTCTATAACGCCTTGCTATAAGTCGTACGGTGCCAAGGAATCCTTCGCGTTTCAATTGGCTGAGGGATCCATAGGGGAGAACTTAGATTGTCTCTGCGCCGCACAGGCTTTTACTGCGGGCTGCTGCGAATGCCCCCTCCGGAGAGGCGGCAAAGGATCGCTGGCTCGTGACAGGGGAATCACAGTCAGCAGATCCAATGAAGCACATCATGCATTATATACTACTCCATACAGCAATCGCTATTCGTACATGAGGCTTAGAGCCAGGGGTAGCTAGCCCGTTACCGCTGAGAAAGGATAAGCGCTTCTAGTGCCGTATCTCGTGCCGAACCTCCCAAGCCTGCGTCTTTCGTATGATGGCCTTGTCGCTACCGTCGCTCTCGATGCTCCTGGCCTCGTCTCCAGTGGCATATACGCGTGGTTGCGCCGTTACCTCAGTGATGATCTGGGCTGTGGAATCTGACCGTAGCCTGGTCGCTTTTGGATTCCGGCCGTCATGACCATGTTCGCCGTCGTGGATGGTGTTGAGAGACTGCAGCGCGTACGAGCCACCACTGCGAGACTGACTGCCGGTACCGAGCTCTGTCGGAATCTTGGTGGTTGCGCCAAGTCCGATGTCGAAAGCCTGCAGAAACTGGCGGAAGCAAGGGAACGTCGCCGCCATGATGGAGAAGTGCATGACGACTTGGGTAGTAATGGCGGAGTCGGTGAAGCCAAATGTTGCATCAGCGGGATCCGTGGAGCGGTGGAGGAATACGAGGCGAAAGGCAATTGGGATGGCGACGAGAAGCTGGGCTGAGAAGGCGCCGATGACCATGACTTTCGTTTTGAACGCCATTGAGAGATCCCAAACAAGGAGAACCGACATGCCGGAGATGAGAAATTCTATCAGAACGCTGAATGCCTCGATTACCACCCAGCGAGTAAACTATCGACGAATTAGTTCAAGACCGTCAGCGAAGAAAGGAGATGGTGGCGTCTGACGAGATGTGGGCAAACGCTGTCTTTTGCAGTGTTCCAAGGCTCTGGCAGGTTGCATTGGAAACTGGCGATGAACAGGGCTGTGACGCCCCAAGCAACGGTGAGACCAGTGAGAACGTGGCTCACGACAAGATGCTCGGTCTGCCTGGTGAGGCGCGCGATGAGAAGAAGCATGGAGCTTTTGGCGCTGCAAATGGCCACAATGTACAAAAGGTTTGTCGCATAAACGTCCTGTTGCAATGACTCGATCAGAGTTGCACTCGGGCATCCTTGGGAAATCAGGCTACTCACCTTCATCACTGTGTCCATGTCGCCCGGGCCTAGCAGACTCTCTCGCTTGCCCAATCCATTTCTGACTGCCACAAGCGTCAAAGCCGTCTGGCAGAATCCAACGACCTGCAAATCGTCAGCACATAGGGAGCGAACAGGCCCTCCGGATTGCCCTCACCGTCGCGAAAGTCGCCGCGGTGTCGTCCAGTCCAAAGGGACCGTTGAGACGGAGCCTGATGTATAATCTGATGCCGTACACCAAGGCCGTCCAGGTCAATCCGAGAACAGCTGTAATGACGATGAACGCTCCATGGTCGTCGGGGGTGATGGGCACGTTGTTAGCCGCAGAAGAGGTCATGGCGGTCACCATGCGCGAGAGAGATGCATCTCTGGCACGTGTGGAGTTGACAAATCCAAGTGTTCGGAGTAATAAAGTGTCGGGAAAGAAGGATGTCGCGGGACCCTGACGATACATATCAGTGTCGCAGAATTCGCTCGATTGAGTGCGGCTGCAGTGCCCTGCTACGCCGCAGTCAGCTCACTCGCGCGACGACCATTCATCAACCTGAGGGTAGCACCAATGATACCTGCCATGACAAAACAAAATATACCGTCCAATGGCAACCCTGGCCTCTGCCGTTGGTTCTGCGCAGATTTGACATGCAGGAGGGAATCCACGGTTTGGATTCCTCAACTACTTACCCACAACGGGTACGTTTAGCGTTACATGGTGCGGCAGCGGGGACAGGAATGCCATGCGAGCAGGCCCAACCCCTGTCTCGAAGGAGCCTGTTTTAATTCCTCGCCTCTTGGCTCAGTACGAGTACTTTTATGTGTAACCTCCCCTTCCTCTTCATCCTGCGTTCGAATGAGGCAAGCAATTTGCCGTTCACATTCGCGGCTCGCCATTTCTGCGATTGCGAACGCGCTCATCCCACGATCCGTCCGCCGACATGGCAAACCATAAAGACTTCGACGGCTGCGAGATGGAGGCCATGAAGAGCACCGGGTTCGACAAGCACGTCCACCACACTGCAGGCGAGGTTGAAGCCGGAGCGCGGGAGAGGCTCCCCGGCGAGTCGGATGGGTCTCTGGATCAAGACCTCCGGGCTGATCTCCAAGCGGGCTTTACCGCCAATGACCGCAGAGACATGCAGCGCATGGGCAAGAAGCAAGAGTTTCGGGTGCGTCAGTACTCGACCGCCACGACCAATGTGTCCTTTTCTTGACGAGTAAATCAGAGAAACTTTCGAATGGTGTCCACAATCGGCTTCACAACTTGTGTGATGGGCACATGGGAGATTCTACTGTCGTACGTTTGGCCCTGTCAACTGGTCTGATCGAACTTTGCATCGCTAATCGCAGACCAAGGTCAAACACCCAAGGTCTCACTGCTGGCGGCATGTCCGGTTTATTCTGGTCTCTATGCTGGGCGTACACGGGCCAGTTCTTCATCGTGTTGTCTCTCGCTGAGATGGCTTCCATGGCTCCTACCGCAGGAGGTCAATACCACTGGGTTTCGGAATTCGCTCCTCCAGAATACCAGAGAATCCTGAGCTATTTGTCTGGTACACTTCCCGCCTGAAAGGGCCTGGGTTCCATACCTGGATCACTCGTCTCTAACCATTGATCTAGGATGGCTGTCGGCGGTGTCCTGGCAGAGTATTGTTGCCCTTGACGCATTTCTCATCGGCTCCATCATCCAAGGACTCATCACCCTCAATGACATTACGTACTCACCCGAAAGGTGGCAAGGCACGCTTCTTGTCATTGCGTCAGTTATCGGCATCGCCATGTTCAACGTCTTTGCCGCAAAGCACTTGCCACTCGCTGAAGGCATTTTCGTCACCATTCACATCTTCGCCTTTTTCCCCGTCATCATCACCTTGTTGGTGCTCGCGCCGAAGCAGTCAGCAAGCGACGTCTTTACTCAGTTCACGGACAACGGGGCAGGGTGGCCGTCGATTGCCTTGACTGTCATGGTGGGCCAGGTCTCGACCATGTTCGTGGTTCTCGGTGCGTTAACCTTCCAATATGATGTGGACCACCCTACCAGCACGTACTCTGACTGTTCCCAACAGGCTCCGATTCCGTCGCGCATATGGCCGAAGAAATCAAAGATGCCGGTGTCGTTGTTCCACGGAGTATGGTCTGGTCTTTTTGCCTCAATGTGCCATTCACCTTTGGTCTCCTCCTTACTTATCTGTTCTGCATCGGAAACGTCAAGGAAGCTCTCGACTCCCCAACTGGCTTTCCATTCATTTACGTCTTTCAAAATGCAACCGGCTCTGTCGGAGGAGCCACGGGCCTCACGGTCGTCGTTTTGGTGCTGCTGATTATGGTTACAATCAGCTCTCTTGCATCCACCTCGCGTCAGACTTTCGCCTTTGCTAGAGACAACGGGCTTCCATTCTCCAATTGGCTTGGAGCAGTATGTCACCCATTTGAAAAGGTCTGGAACTGTTCTCTAACACAAGACTCTTGGCATAGGTTCATCCTACGTGGCACGTTCCGGTTAACGCTGTCATTTTCACCGTCGTCTTCACCACGGCTCTTTCCCTCATCAACATCGGCTCGACTGTTGCTTTCAACGCCATGCTCTCGCTCTCGACAGTCGCTCTCATGGCAACCTACGTAATATCAGTCGGCTGCGTCACTCTCAAGCGCTTCCGTGCAGAAGAGCTCCCCCAATGTCGCTGGAGCCTCGGACGATATGGTCTTCCCGTCAACATAGTGGCGCTCATCTACGCCTGCTGGTCATTCTTCTGGAGTTTTTGGCCCAACAGCCACGACATTACGGCGCAGAACTTCAATTGGGCTTGCGTGCTGTTTGTTGGCCTGATGAGTCTGTCGTGCGTGACATACTTTGTCCAAGCACGTTACGTTTATGAGGGACCTGTGGTAAAGGTAGAAGGACGCAAGTTGAATTAGTAGCCTTGTTTTACAATAGCTACTTCTATTTCCAGTTCGACTCTGTATAATTTGTCGCAACTAGACCATCATTTTCGCAATGGGTTTCCAGATTTCAGCACTCGCTGGGAGAAAATCAGCAACTGTTCCTGCACCTCGACTTGCGAATTGTGCCATGCTCGGCACGAGCCCACCAGCATCATAGATCCGCGGTTAGGAGGCTTTCCCGAAAGATAAAATCAAAATGAGGTCTTAAACTCTCTAGGCCATAGAGAGTACCTCTTTGGGGGGAACTGATCAGGATGATAACTTATGCGAGCGTCCTTTAGATAACTACTCTTTATTAGTCAACTCGATCTATCGTAACATCCTAACATTCAAACTTCATACAGGCGCGTCAGCGGTTAGAACAACCGTGCTCTTGTCATTACCGCGACGATAGCTGTAATCTCCTAATCACGGCGCGGTTACGGCCACGTCTCGTAAGCACTGCTGCGTTGTGTATGATCCGCTGTTATCGCATCATGACAGGTCGGAACCTTCGTTGTCTCGGGGTCTATTTCTGCATAGCGGCTCTCGTAGACGATTCTCATCGGCTCGGGCTTACATGCTGGGTGCAAATCAGCTATGTAGAATCTGTAAGAGCACAATATGTCTCGTAGCAGCAAAATTCCCATTCAGCAAAGACATAAGCAACACCAACGGCTCACGGCACGGTAGACGCAGACTCCGAATGGGTCTCGTCGCTACCTCGGCCAAGGCCACGCATCGTTTATAGCAATTTGGGGCTGTTGATCGTCTTCCACAAGCATAACGGGGTCTAAGAGCCGTCGGTACTTGCGTCTTCAGGGCATTACGAAGGCAAAAAAACTCCCGTCGATCAATGAAAGCTACCCCTGACTCGCCGTATGGCCAAATTGCAGAGCGACAGAGTCCAACAGCATCTGCCGCCCCATGCAGGTGGCGATACATCCTGAACAACTGGTTATAAAAAGAGCTAAAAAGGCACTCTGACTCGCTGACCCCGTTTATGCCGTCGTACGATGCCACTTTTCAAAGCGCGTTTATGCCATCCTCAGCGTACCGAGCAGGGCACCACTTCGTGTTCTTTTGGCCACGCTCTCTGACCCATACGTGGCGTTGCTACTAAGAAAAAAAGGCTTCCACTCGCGTTTCTCGGAGCAGCAATGGCAAGAAGTTTCTTGAATTCAGGCCATGCACTTCGATGAAAAATATTTCATTTTCATGAGAAGGTTAGAAGTGACGCACGGATGGTTAGGAAAGCATTCCATGGACCGACAAATGTATTAAGGGATATATGTCCAGTTACGGCCGGCGTCGATCTTGATGCATGATCCGAAATGCAATTGCCGAAAGCCAACGAAAACGCGCGACTAGCTCGGAGTTGCGGGATACCGACCCTTCGTCAAAGTCGCGCCGAATACGGACAGAGAGCCACGCCATTAAGCCCAGGGCATGCTTGATTGGTATCATAAACTGAACTGCCGAAAAGACACAACGTGACATGTGGGCTCATTCCCACAATTCGATAAGGCACGATACCAGCAACCAACGTGGTGTTGCGCGCAACTCATGAAACCGCCTCGCTTAGCAGGCGCGCATAACACGAGGTCCACTCTGCCAAGCACTTGCGCCGAGCAGGCGAGACGCTCATCGGCAGGCGCATCTCATAGCTAGCTACACTGCTCTCAGTGTTTTCGAGATGGCGCGGCTGTGCTGTGATACTGGTACTTATAGAGTCTCCAGCAGCCAAGACAGAGAAAAGTCTGGACAACGACCACAGCAACAGACACCTCTCGGTTTCTGCTACACGACTACCACATCATTCACGTCTTCATTGCCTTCGTTCATTACTTGAAGCGTCTTCTTCCTTTCGCAACTCACACCCACAAGCCCTACTCTCTCTAAAAGGTCCGCCATGGCCAAGCACTCGCTCGTTATCGCGGCTGTCGCGGCTACGCAGGTTTTCCAGGTCAAAGGCGCCGCGATTAACGCCAATGGCGATTTTCAGGTGTCATACGACACCGACAAGGCTATTTGCAGCACCATCGACCATGGGTCTGTCAAGGAGACTGTCGCCGATATTCCCGTCTGCCACGTTTTCAGCAATGGGCAGTCCGATCATGGCAGCTCTCCCATGGACGGCAAACCTGGCTCTGATTCTAAGGATGGCGACGGTGGCGACGATTCATGCGAAGTTCATCTGACCCCCGTCGATGCCCCTGGCGCTCCTGGCGGTGATGGTCTTCCCGGTGCTCCTGGCGGTGCAGGTGGACCTGGCAGTTCCGGCGGTGCTGGCGGTTCAGGCTCTTCCGCCGGCGGTGATGGCGGTGATGGCTCCTCTGCCGGCGGTGATGGTGCCTGCGAAGCTCGTCGGGCCCCCATCGATGCCCGTGGCGCTGATGGCACTCCGGGTGCTCCTGCCGGCGCCCCTGGTGCTCCCGGTGCCCCTCGTTCTTCTGACGGCGGTTCCGGCAGTGGCTCCGGCAGCGGCGGTAATGGCGGCTCCGGCAGTGGATCCGGCAGCGGTGGTAATGGCGGCGGCTCTGGAAGTGGCGCCCCTGGCGCTCCCGGCGCCCCTGGCTCTTCTGATGGCGGCTCCGGCAGCGGCTCCGGCAATGGTGGTTCTGGCTCCGGCGGTCCAGGTTCTCCTGGCGGCGCTGGCGGTTCCGGCTCCGGCGGCCAAGGCAGCCAAGGCGGCTCTGGCTCCGACGGTCAAGGCGGCGCCGGCGGTCCTGGCACTCCGAGCCCTTCTACTTCTGGTGCTCCCCGCGCCACCAGCAGCTCTGGCAGTTCTGGCGGTTCTGGCGGTTCTAGCAGCAAATCCACTAGTGCCGTCGTCAGCGGAGCTGTGCAGACGGGCATCTCCGTTTCTGCGGCCGTCATGGTCTTGGCTGCTCTGGCCATCGCCATGTAAGCGATCCTTGGTGGATCCTGTCTCACGGGCAAACGTGCCCTGCATTGAGGCACAATATTCTGTTTCTTTCTGATGTCTGTACCTTCGTCACCTACATGTAATTTTTCTATGTATCACCGAGCTCCTCGTGCCTGCATCTCCATTGACTTGCCATTACATGAAGAGCTGAAGAATCGACACGTTCAGCCTAATTTAATTCGCCTGCGAAGACGCGGCTCAGCGACTGCTTTCCCGTCGGCCATTTCATCTAAGCCCATCTCCGGGGTGACAGGCCCCGGCGGGGATCCACACCGCCGCCGAGCGAGGCGCACCCGCGACCCAATCAGAGCGCGCATTCTTTCCCAATGGGGAACGCTGCCTCCGTCGCTTTCCACGCCGAGTTGCGACTCAATCAGGTTGGAGTACCTAGCTGTGCGATGAGTGTTGCAGAAGCCAACCTCCGAGGCAGCTGGTAATTTGATCCCAAGCCTGTGCTGTTGTGCGGGGTTACATGAATGCGCGCGACGCGTTGAGACTTCGTGCGTCATCGATGATGTTTCCGTCAAGCCACGGCCATGATGCAATGCCGCTCTTGGGAAGCCGTGGCAAAACCTTGTACACTTAGTTACCCGACCGTAGTGCCTCACTTGGCACCTATTAACAGAGCGACCGCAGAGTCGGTTCAATTTAAGAGCTCTTTCGTCACCCTGACATTTCTTGAGCCCTCGGCCACTTCTCTCTTGACATCTCCAACTGCGTTCCAGAGCTTTGAACAGCGTCTTCCTCCAAATTACCATCTTCGCTTCGCACCACAATGGCAACCACCCAGCGTGCCATCATCATCCAAGGCCCCGGCGAGGCCAAGCTCGTCCATGACCGCCCCATCCCGAAGCTACGTGATGAGTACATCCTCGTCAAGACCAAGGCCGTGGCGCTCAACCCCACGGACTGGAAGCACATTGATCTCCTCGTCAAGGAGCCGGGCCCTCTCGTCGGCTGCGACTACGCGGGCGTCGTCGAGGCGGTCGGCTCCAAAGTGACCAAAGACTTCAAGAAGGGGGACCGCGTGTGCGGCATGGCGCATGGGTCCAACGTCGTGCAGCACGAGGACGGCACTTTTGCCGAGTACATTGTCGTCAAGGCAGCCGTGCAGATAAAGATGCCCAGCAACCTCAGCTTCGAGGAGGCGGCCACGCTGGGTGTCGGCATCGTCACCGTCGGGCAGGGCCTGTACCAGACCCTGGGCCTGGCGCTGCCGACGGCGCCCGTCAAAGAGGCCACCTCTCTCTTGATTTACGGCGGCAGCACGGCGACAGGGGCGCTCGGCATCCAGTTCGCCAAGCTGTCCGGCTACAAAGTCGTCACGACGTGCTCCGCGCACAACTTCGACCAGGTCACGGCGCTCGGGGCGGATGCCGCATTCGACTACAAAGACCCCGACTGCGCAAAGAAGATTCGCGAGTACACCAAGAACGAGCTGAAACTGGCGTGGGACTGTATTTCTGTCCCAGCGTCCGCTCAGATCTGCGCCGACGCACTTGCACCGTCACCCGGCGCAAAGTACGGCTGCTTATTGCCTCTGAGCTTCCCGCGCAGCGACGTCTCGTCGTCGAGCACCATTGCGTACACGGCCATGGGTGAGGAGTTCATTTTTGGTGACAACAAGTTCCCAGCCAAGCCCGAGGACTTGGAGTTTGCCGCCAAGTTCTGGGACCTCGCTCGAGACCTGATCGAAGCAGGTCGCATCAAAGTCCACAAACCTCGCGTCAAGCACGGGCTGGAAAATGTGTTGGATGGCGTGGACGCTCTAAGGCAGAACAAGGTCAGCGGCGAAAAGCTTGTGTACACTTTGTAGAGGCGTCGCGGCGCCTTTCAGGTTCGCAATACGTTTATGGAGACACCGAAGGCTTGTTATCGCATCAGGGACTTAATCAGCTGAAAGCCGGCGTATCCTTGCGGCTCAAATGCAGGCATTTTGCCGCCCAAAGCGAGGCGTGCCGTCCTTCGTCAGCGGGCGTAATGCAAGGACCGCACATCAACATAACAACTCTCAGCGCTTTCCCATGGCTTCCTGGTTGCCATGTCGCCTCTGTTCGGCTCGACCGATCCTGGAAGTTATTCTGCTCCCCGGGTCTAACGTCGCGTCCTGAGGACGAGGCTCAGTGGCTATTGGCATTGCTACAATGTCATCATGCTGGGATGGCACCAGGGGATTTCTGAGCATCGACGCACGGTCCGCCTCATGCAGACGGCAGTCGGGTCTGGCTTCTCGCCAGGGCCGGCTTGCGGTCGCTTGAACGAGATGTCACAACAAATGTCGTGTGATAACAAGGATCATCCGTCCGCAAGTGGCTGGAATTCATGCAAGCTCACTATATTCGCTGAATGGATGCGCTAGAAACAATCATCCTCGACGCCATATGCCAACGCCGTCAAATATAAGCCCTCTAAATTCGCACATCTAATCCAGGTCGGGCAGGCATCTACTCATCGTAACCATTTTTGCTTCCCAGCACGCCCTCGCCGCCGCTACTTCGCCGCCTCTTGCCAATGACCTCACGCGCCCACTCGCTGAGCGTGAAGCCCCAATGACCCGCGACGAGCACGCCGCTCAGCACGTTGATCAGCTTGAGGAGGAATGCGAAGATGCCCTGGCGGCTTTCATGCACAGCCAGCAGAATGGGCTCGATCTCGTACTTGACGAAGATGCCTGGGACTGAATGCTCGTTGACTTGCTTGCTCTGCTCCGTGACGGCGTACTGATTCGTGAAGATGGACTTCGAGCCGACGCTGTAGACGGTGGGCACGACGGACAGGTAGTATTGGAACTTGTGGAAGTTGGCCTCGGCCGTGTTGACGGTGCGGTCGAGTGGGTTGACGAGTGACGGGTAGAACGGACCGTACGAGAGCTCGGAAATGATGTGCGAGAAGTTGAAGCCTGAAAATGTGAGCAACACTGGGATAGGCATGCAGCAGGGTCAGACCTACTGCTATGGTCAAGATGATCACCGTGACCCAAGTATCCGTGGCCCCTCGCCGTGATGTGAAAGTCTCCCTGCACCTTATTCAGGTCGAGGCTTCCGTAGATGCGGCAGCTGTCCGCCGTCCCCTTGACCCTCGGGGTCTTCGCCCACCTCGCGCGCTTCTTGCCAGCCGCCACGATGTCGTGCACATGCTCCTCACCAAAGCCCTCGTCGTGGGCCATGTCCTTCCAGCCAGCGCCAGTGACAACACGACCCTCGCTATCGCGACCCAGCCGATGTATTCCCTTGGCGTTGACCCATTGGCTCCAGCTCGTCTGGTCGCGCTGCAGCTTCTCGCCGGCGTGGATGCGATCGCCCGAAGCGTCCTGGACGTTGACGTGCAGGTCGCCGCACTGCATGTGCACGACGAAGTCCAGATTGATCTGCATGGAGTGAGAGACGCCTTTTTCGACGGCAAAGTTGTGCGTCTCGGCGCCGCGCCACCAGCGGGCTCCCTCGCTCCAGAGCAGGATGAGGGAGACGATGGCCATAGCGACGGTCCATTTACCGCCGCCAGCTGTTCTCGTGACATACTGGGGCTTCGATTTCGCTGCGGCAGGAGACAGTGGTCAGTGTGCGGGAGTCTTGAGTGGCCAGACAGCAGGGCGACATACGAAAAGCATCAAAGGCGCTCACGATGCTGCCCTTGGCGCCAAAGTCGTCCTCGTTGAGGTGGTGCTTCTCGTAGCCGTTCATCGTGGCTGTCTTTGGGGCGGTGGCTCAAGCGGAGCTTGCTTCGTCGGCCCCGATTAGGATGCCATGCGCGAGCCCGCGATCGAAAGCTCCGCCGAAAATGTAAAGCTCTGTCGCGTCTCGTTTGTGTGTCGAGAGCTGCGTCGCATGACAGTGGTTCGGATCCAAGACAATAGAGGACAGCTTGCCCACTGCGCCGGACCCCTGTTTGCCCATGCGTAGCGTGATTGGTTAGTGGTGGGAGGACAGGATCAACGTCGGCCCGTGCCCGCGGGGAGCAATGCAATAAGCGCCAGTAACCTGGAAGTCTCAAAGATGCAGATGCTGCGACCCTCTTCCATTGACTCTTGACTCTTGACGTTTCTCGATGGTTCATGACATTTGTGCCAAACATGGCATTTCAGTAAGTGTGAGGATTTACGGCGTACCATCCCTCATGCCCTTCCGGTGGACATGTCGATGAGGTGTCGTAAAGATCGGATTCAGGCCGCGTCCCGACGGATGGAGGGGGATGTCAATACAGACGGCGCGATTAGTACAATTTTAGGGTAATCTGTATTTGTATAGCAGAATTGTAAAGCCTATAGCCTGTCGTCCGAGCACAGGTAGAAGGATTAGAAATACGTATGGATTCGTTGCGTATTCTTCGACCTCTGCGCAGCTACCAAACGCCTCATTCGCTTCTAATCTTTGCATTATTTTCCCGGTAATTTCATATCTCAACCCGCCCTTAGCGCTCCCAGGTTCGACTTGGCGCTAGGGGACATGATTGCGGATGCCGAGGTACTTGTGACGGCTGCTGCCTGCCTATGGGATATAATGCTTCTCTTAGCCGAACTTAATAATAAGGTGCGGCTCTGCTAAGCCGTCAATCATAAGATGATGTCCGTGTCAAGGGCTGCTGTTCTAAGCTACGACCATATAAGGCGGTAGCAAGGCACGTGAGTTGAGAGACATCTAACTTACAGTACCAACAGCTCATATTATTTTGTATATTTTCCCGCCCACGCCATCCCAAATTCCATCACCGGCTACTCCATACACATCTTGTGTATAATTGAGTAGCAACTCTCTTAGATCGATCGGCTGTCGCCATCCATCCCCACTATCGAACAATCGCATCGGGCCGCATCGGGCCATATCGCATGATGCCGGCAGCCGTACTCGATCGCCTTGAAAGGGCGGCTACTCTCGTCAGCCAGATCTGCGACATCTCCGGTGTCCCTTCGGCATCGGTCGGGGTTCTTCACCACAACGAGATAATATGGAGGGACAACTTTGGGTATAGAGATGTTGCTGCACAAAAGAAGTCCACCTCGGACACAATGTACGGTATTGGCTCACTAACCAAGGGCTTCGTTGCTGCAAGTCTTGGGCAGCTACTTGACAAGGAGACATCTACAAGCTGGCTATCGCCAATCCAGGGGATTATCCCAAGCTTCAAGCCCAAAGATCCGCAACTGGATGGTACTGTCGCCGTGGCGGACTTTTTGTCTCATCGGACAGGATTGTCGGGGGACATGTCGGTGGCAACTCAGGGCGGCTTGGAGTTCTTACTCCCACCTAAAGACTTGATACCCACAGTCGCCAATCTCGAATCAGTCGCCCGATTCCGACAACGGTGGCTGTACAACAACTGGGGATATAGCATGGCTGGCGCTGTCATTGAGGAGCTGTCGAAAAAGCCGTTCTACGACTACATGAAAGAGGTGATACTCGAACCTCTTAAGCTTTTCAATACTACCCCTCGACCGACCCTCGAAGACGACACGGATTTTGCTGAAGCGTACATGGCATTGCAGGATGCGACCTTCCATCATCTCCCAGCATCTTTTCCATTCAAAAATAGCGTATTCGAGTCGGCTGGGGGCATGTTTTCGACAGTGAATGACTTGCTTAGGTACGCCCAGGCCATACTGGAGGCCGAGCGAGACCCGGAGTCCAGCCCGATCAAGAACGTTCGAGTTCTTCGGAGCAACCAGATCTCCCTTGACAACCCACCCCAAGACTGCCGATTTTATGGCATGGGATGGGTTGGGACGCAGCTCCCTGGCGTGGTTGGTCTTCAAGGAGAAAATGCAGACCTGTTTGATTGGGACGAGCTCCCGACGCTTGGCCGAGGCTCGCATCCAATGATGACCTACTACCATCAGGGTGCTGGCATTGGGTACTATTCAGCCTTATTCACATTTCCCGAAACACAATCCGCCGTCGTTGTCCTGACCAACTCGCTTCCTCTCAACGATGCGGCCGACTGGATCGCTCAAGTCTTAGTGTCGGCGCTCTTTGGGTTCACAGACGATATCGACTATATCCACTTTGCGCAAGAGAGCCGCCGCCGCAAATTAGCCAATGTGGCTGCGGTTCACAGTCGGTTCGAAAAAATCAGGAGGGATCGTACGGGTGGATTGCGGCCGCTGAAGGCGTACGTAGGCAGGTATTGCAACGATTTGAGGAACTTCTTCATTGATGTCCGCCAGCATCCCGGAAATCCGGATTGCCTAGAGCTCGCCTTCCAGGGCAAAGACACGCAGGTCTATGAACTTCGTCATCTTCAGGACGACGTGTTTGAATGGGCACTAGATTACAACGAGTCGGCACGAAGGGCAAGGTTTACAATATGGGACCCCTTATACTTCGAAGTCGACTTCGACATCGACGAACAAAACCAGGGTGTGTCTCTGAAATGGGCCAAGGTGACGGATGTCCTACCTGAGGGCATGAAGATGACTCGTTGTGATGACAAACCTCCCTCCATGTCGGGCAAAAGAATTGAGGATTCGGAGCCGCAGCTGGTGCTTGGTAGACCATGAAAGCAAGCGTCGGGGCTTACTCCCCTCATCGAGACGGGCTTGGTTGGGCGTGGGGGTTTGGATTTCCCATGACGCGAGCATACTCTAAGTATTACGCCAAGCAACTCGTGTCGCAACATCTTTGCCTTGAACGAATCCAGAATCGGGTTATTTGAAACACCCGATAATTTCTTGGTCACAACGACCTCTGCAGAGCCTGCCATTAATAACGCCGGCGACTTGCTCGACTTCTAACTCGGCGCGGAGACACACGTCACGTTACAGCCCGCCTGGGTGTTAGCATTACTATGAAGAGGGATCGTAAACATGGAGCATTGTAATGGTTTTGGTTCCTGAGGGATAAACCGGAGGGATTTCCTAGTAAATAACTTAAAATCGAGAGAATATATTTAACAATCCTCTACATTTCAAAATACTTGGTTTATTAAACTACTCGTTTAATAATGAGCTCACCCAGTTTTATCACAATGCAATTGTATTCCACTGCTTTGTTGCACACCGGGAGGGACATGATGTTTTCTTCGTCCCATCTCGCAGGTCTAGGGTGGCGCCATGACGTGGGGTGATCAGCGCGACTTCTTCACGTGACCAAGTTGGTCAGGCGCAGC
This sequence comes from Tolypocladium endophyticum, assembly GCA_024339985.1. Classification (NCBI taxonomy): domain Eukaryota; kingdom Fungi; phylum Ascomycota; class Sordariomycetes; order Hypocreales; family Ophiocordycipitaceae; genus Tolypocladium; species Tolypocladium endophyticum. The sequence continues at coordinate 65,574 of JALHBW010000068.1, forward strand.
GAGACCTGAAGCAAACGGCGTCGCAGCCGCGAAGCCAAGAGGGACAATGTGCGCGAAAGACGTCATCCGCTAACAATGACGCGCGCAATAGTACGCGTACTTGACACAGCGACCGGATTGACAGTGCACACGAAGGGAATTGACGGATGGAGGAACCGTCCAAATTTGACGTCGGCATGGTTGCATTCCAGCGCTGGCACAGCCCCCTTCCCCCTCCGGCGCCTGGCCTGTGCTGTCAGGGTCCTGCGCTCTGGCTGGATTGGACGCTTCCAGGGGCAGCAGAGGGCCCAGCCAAGACGGAACCAGGCGACTGGGGCCGTTACCCAGTGTACGGTGGGCTGGCCCGGCAAATCGGCGAGCCAAGGAGCTTGGCATCGATCTGCCCCAGGAAATCGTCAAAACGTCTCCAACGTCTCGTATCGCTGGCTCGTGGGGGAGCCGTTGCACGTTTTCCGTTGGCTAATTTTGGCGCTCTCGGGCACTGCCTTGAGGTAAACGGCAGCGGCCAAAGTCAAATTGTTGCCGCTGGACCGTCGCGGTGGCGGCTGGCTCAGCGACGGCGCACCCTTTCCTGTGGGGCGCGTAATAATAATAGAAGCGACGCCTCGCCTCGTCATCGCAGAGGCTGCCGAGTCCGTCTTCTCGTAGTGCGAATCACCGCTGGGGGGCCCTGAGCCACTCAGCTGCTGCGTGCCTATCCCGTCCTTGGTGGTGTGTGGATGTGGCTGGCGCCCACGCACGCGGCTGCTGCTGCTGCCGCCCACTAACTTGCCAGTGCATTTCTCCCCTTGTTTGCTCCCTCGGGCCTCACCTCCATCCTTCATCTCCGTTCTCGATCGTTTCCTCCTCGTCATTTTCCACCGCGACACGCCGAGTTTGTTATCCTGCGATTGCGCCTCGCATCGACTACGACGTCCGTAACGGCCGCCGCGTGACCTCGCGACGAGTCGTGCTCCGAGATCCTTTGGCCAGCCGCTCGTTCCCAACTTCCGACGGACGATTGCAGCCGCTCGAGTCGAATCGCGCAAGACGATCGCTTAGCGAAACCACGACCGCTACCCATCCCTCGTTTTTATCGTGTTCTTTCATCCCGTTCGCTTCCACGCGCCTCACCATATCCCAAACTTCGACATGAGGCCCTCACTCTCCCCGGCCGTCGCCGCCGCGACGCTTCTATCCGCCGCCGGCACCGCCAGCGCGCAGGGCTCGTCGCCCTTCTCCATTTCCTCTGACGGTACGAACACCTCCGTTCCCCCGCCCCTTTGCGCTTAGATCTCCGAGGAGCCCAAGCGAATCTGACGGCTAACTGGACCCCAGACGCCATCAAAGACACGTCCAAGACGCTGGCGTGGGACATGCTGCAGTATTACAAGGGCAACATCTCTGGCGGGACGCCTGGCATCCTGCCTGGCCCGCCTCCTGCGGGTGACTACTACTGGTGGGAGGGCGGTGCCATGTGGGGGACGCTCATCGACTACTGGTCCTACACGGGCGACTCGACTTACAACGACGAGATTATGCAGGCCATGCTCTTTCAGACGGGGGGCAACAACGACTACATGCCGAAAAACGTCACCGCCTCGCTGGGCAACGACGATCAAGGCTTCTGGGGCATGTCGGCTATGCTGGCGGCTGAGAGCAAGTTCCCCGACCCGCCGTCGGACAAGCCTCAGTGGTTAGCCCTCGCCCAGGCCGTCTTCAACACCCAGGCGAGCCCCGATCGACACGACACGACGTGCGGCGGCGGTTTGCGCTGGCAGATTCCCTTTTCCAACAACGGCTACGGCTACAAGAACAGTGCGTCATCAACCAGAGGCAGGGGCTTACTTGGGATCGAGGGGTGAATTTGCTGACACGTCCAGGTATCGCCAACGGCTGCTTTTTCAACCTCGGCGCTCGCCTCGCCCGTTATACCGGCAACACCACCTTTTCCGACTGGGCTGTCAAGACTTGGGACTGGATGGAGAAGATCGGCTTCCTCGACAACGATACGTACGCAATCTATGACGGCGCCAACGTTGCCGACGACTGCAAAGACATCAACAAGGCTGAATTCTCTTACAACAATGGCGTCTTTACTCTTGGCGCAGCTTTCATGTACAACTACGTGAGTCTTCTCCTCTGCTTGCGGCTGATGCGCAGGAATACCAACGAGCAGCTGCTGACTGTCGCAGACCACGGGAGACCAACAGGCGATGTGGAAGGAAAGAGTTTCCAAGCTGGTCGACCATGGCCTCAAGACGTTTTTCCCCGACGGCGTCGCCGTCGAGATCTCGTGCGAAAACGGCGCAAATGGCGGCACCTGCACCACCGACATGCTCACGTTCAAGGGCTTCATCCACCGCTGGTACTCGGTCGTCACCCAGATCGCCCCTTTTACCGCCGACCAGATTAAACCCATACTGAAGAAGTCGGCGACGGCTGCCGTCGCCCAGTGCACCGGCGGCGCGCTCGGGCGGCAATGTGGCTTCCATTGGGCGAGCGGTTCCTACGACGGCAAGACGGGCGCGGGCCAGGAGATGGCGGCCCTTGCTGCCGCCTCTTCGCAGCTCATCGGGCACGCAAAGCCCCCTGTCACGTCCAAGGATGGCGGTACCTCGACCGGCAACCCGAACGGTGGAAACGGCGGCGACGACTTCCAGCAGCACACCAAGCCCATCACGACCGGCGACAGGGCCGGCGCGGGCATCCTCACGTTCCTGGTGCTCGGAAGCGCTTGCGGCGTGTTTGGATGGATGAGCCTGGGGGTGTAGACGGCCTGAAGAGACATTTCTGCTACGTTACGATCGCCGCGGAAGTCGTAGGGGGGATGCATGTATTACTGCAGGATGATACCTGAGATGCGGGAGAGGTGCGAATTACATTTGGCGTTGGGTTGGGACTAAATGGAAGTACTCGGCATGCCTTCCTGTTTTAACATATTCGAATATTATTTTTTTTGAGACTTACATCAAGATCGCACAATCGCGTCATTCGCCTCGGTGCGAGCCGTTACAGCCTGGCTGGAGTGAAAACATTGCAAAGCCTCATACGCCAGTCATGCGCTAGAAGTGATGCGCTATTCAGCCTGAAGCGCCATAGCCTTTGAGCTGAATTGACGGAGAAGGTAGTAGATGGACGGTGATGGTGGTTATGATGGTGATTGTGAAATTCTTAGCGACTCCGAAGTCGGGTTTTTGTCCGTTGCCCGTGCGCCGGGAGGCCAGCCTTTTGTAGATCAGAGGCATCGTTCGACCTTAGGCAGCGGGCGTATTGAAGGTTGCCGAGCGAGAGACCCTCAGGCGAACTCGGACAAGCAGATCCTTTTTAAACATGGGGCCATAAATGACAACGTGAAACCATGACGTGCACGGAGCCAGACTTCCAAAGCTTGGCATGCCCCACGGCTTATATGCTGGCATCAGCTTCGGTGCAAGCTGTCGTCGCGACCGCATCGCCAAGCATTGAACACCACTCCATCTTGAAACCCGAGGTGGGCTGACCTCTTTTATGGATGGACGGTTCGCATCACATCGGCGAAGGGAGGCTGCAGTTCTAAAGTAGTAAGCCGAAGGGCAACGGCTCCGCTTGCGCCGTCTCGAAACTGCAGCCCCCCGGCCGAAACAGCCGAAACGGCCGCAAGAAGAAAAATGACATGAGCCGAAACATGCTAGGGAAGAATCCAGAAGAGCAGCAGCTCCGAGTAAGCGAGCGATCCGGGATGATCCTCAGACGATCGTCTGCTTGTTTTGGTGATGCTCGGTGAATGCTCGGGCATGGAGCACCGGCCGGACGACCCGCGGAAATAGCAGTGGAGACCACGCCTCTGTGTAGAGGACATGGAGGGGTCTGATGTTGAAAGAGCAGACGTTACAGAGTAAGGCCGATAATGCCTCGCGAGGGGGGAGGATGGATTTCGAAGACTCCGATCGGTGCTTCCCCGTTCACCCCATCTCGGAGCCGCCGTCCAAGATGCTTCACCGACAATGCATGACAACGTTTGGCGCTTGAGTCAGCTTTCAGAGTCCAGTAGTGCAGAGACACATTTGGGCCGAGACGAATGACAGTCGGGACCGTAGCTTGTTCTTGTGGCCGCTCAAATGTAATTTTCTACTTGTCGCTGGCCATGTCAAGAGGCGCATTTGATCAACATGCCTCTGTTACAAATACGATTAAGCATATATGTAGTGTGAATCTGACATGGGAAAATCTAGGTGTGGCGTGCGGATCAGCAAGCCGGGAGCCGTGCTAAGGCTATCCATCCATAAAACATGAGGCAAAACACCAAGTCGCCATGCTGCGTCCCGCCCAGTGTCCACCACGATGGAACAAGAGCCGTAGCAGAAGATCTTTGCTGAACTGCCGTGAATCATGATAATCCTCTGCCGACCTATTTATGCCCATGCCGTCCTTGCAGAGGGCATCGGCTTCAGCATCCTGTTCATCGTCTGTCGTTGCGTTTCTGGTCTCCAGCGCAGGAGCCTTTCTTTATTCGTTTCGTTGTCATTTTTATCACCAACTGTGCTGGCACATTTCATTCTACCAACATGCATTCTTTTCAGTCCCTGCTTGCCGCTTCGTCTCTCTTTGCCTTGGCTAGATGCCATGGAGTGATCCTCAACGCGCAAGGGAACAAGGGGTCCCCAGCCAGTGTCGGCTTTCAAGGTACAGAAACCCGGGACTCATAGATATGATCCAAGATGCTAACGTTTTCGAAGTCGACCCTGCCATTGCTCGCAACTGCATTACCATCAACCCCTGCCAGCAAGACGCCACCATCATCCGCGAAGCAGAGATCAAGGCCAATGTCGTCAACCAGTGTGGCCGCACGGAACTGTCGGGAAACATTGACGTCGGAGAGAACACCGAGAATGCCCTTGCCGCCAAAGCGGTCACCCAGGTCTCTGCCGGGAGCGAGATTGCCGTGACAATCCACCAGGTCAATGCTGATGGCGCGGGCCCCTACACCTGTGATCTGGACGAGAGCAGCAACACGGGCGTCAAATTCACGGTAAAGCTCCACGCAAGACATTTAGATTTAGAATTAAGCTAACTTGACTCCCAGAATCTCTCTGTGACGAACAATGTGCCTGGAACCAACGGGTTCTCGCAGGCCAAGGCGCAAGCCTTCAACATCACCGTCAAGATGCCTGACCAGTTCACTTGCACTGGCGCGTCGACCGGAAACGTCTGCACCGTTAGATGCCGCAACAATGCGTTGGCGGGGCCTTTTGGGGGTTGCTTTGCTGTGCAACAGGCTGATACCAAGGTGAAGACCAACTCTCCCAACACCATCGATACGGCACAAAGCCTGAGCAACGTCCTCGACCAAGTTCAGGTGAACCAGGCCGACTTCCAGGTTGCCGTCAACGCGAACAAGAACGCAACCTCCGATGAGGCTGCTCAGAACCTTGCTGCCGTCAATGCCATCCTGAGCAACTCCATCGTCAAGGCAACTTTCACGCCAGAGACACCGACAGCGGCTGTGGGAGGTGGCGCCGCCCCCACTGCAGCACCGGGCAATGGAGGAAACAACCGCAATGGCAACGGTAACGGGAACGGAAATGGAAACAAGAAGAACGGCAATGGAAATAGAAAGGGAAACAACGGGAACGCAAAGGGCAATGGTAACGGCAACGGTAACGGCAACGGCAATGGGAACACGAGAAACGGCAATGGAAACGGAAACACAAACGGCAATGCGAATGGTAACGCAAAGAAAGCGAACGGGAACAGAAATGGAAATGGCAATGGGAATGCGAATGGGAACGCCAATGGGAACAGAAATGGGGCTGGAAACAACAGACGCCGAAACGTACATAGGCGCGAATAGTTTACTCCCAACAGATCAACACCTGTTTGGCCGACTTTTAAATAAGAACGAAAAGAGCTTTTTATGTTGAAAGGCTTGCGAAGACAAAATCCCGTTTCACATGCATCTGCGCTGGATATACGAGGGGTTTCAGACCTTACCGACCGTAAAGGATTGGCGCCCCAACAGCCATGAGTCACCATGTCAGACTCCCGCAGCACGCCTTGTATTGTTCGACGGCATCAGTTGCGCCCCTCATCTTGGTTCTGCGCATTCAGCCAGATCCCCATTTACATATATAGCGTGAGAGACTGCGATACGGCCCGCCTCGCGGAGTCTGACGTGGCAAGGTATAACGATTCGGCATCGACCGTTGGGCTCTGTAGGCTGTTTAGCCGAGCCGGACATAGCTTGCGCGGCATGCGCCAAAACCACTCAAGGCTACTATATGCCGCTTTGATTCGACGTCGACTTACTGACTCTCAGCGATTATTTCTGAAGCTATCAGAGCTTCTTTCGTCTTTATGATCGGCTCAACACGCGCCAGCGTCACATAACACATCATTCTGTCCTATAGCTGTGCTCTCTCCAGCTCATGACATGTCGGGAGCACGCCAGACGGCCTCATATCAGCAGCTGGGAAAGGTGCGTTGGTATCAGAGAAAGGCAATTCCGCCTCAACGCTGGCTAATCGAGAAAGTGTTGCAGCTTGGCGAGGGCACCTATGCAACGGTAAGCGTCTCTCAAGCCCGCACCCTCGGACCTATCTGTGTATGATATGGCGCTCCCCCCCCCTGACATGAGTGCTCCAGGTCTTCAAAGGCCGCAACCGGCAAACCGGCCAGCTGGTGGCCCTCAAGGAGATACATATGAACTCGGAGGAAGGGACGCCGTCGACGGCGATCCGCGAAATCTCACTGATGATGGAGCTGCAGCACGACAACATACTAGCGCTCCATGATGTGATACAGACCGAAGACAAGCTGGTGCTGGTCTCCGAGTTCATGGACATGGACCTGAAGACGTACATGGAAACACGAGGAAACAGCCGCGGGCAGCTTGATATTTCCACCGTCAAGTCGTTTGCTTACCAGCTGCTGTGCGGCATCGGCTATTGCCACGAGAAGCGCGTCTTACACCGCGACCTCAAGCCGCAGAACCTGCTCATCAGCGCACAAGGCCAGCTGAAGCTCGCAGACTTTGGGCTGGCCCGGGCCTTCGGCATCCCAGTCAACACCTTCTCCAACGAGGTCGTGACGCTGTGGTACCGTGGCCCCGACGTGCTCCTCGGCAGCCGCACCTACAGCACGAGCATCGACGTTTGGAGTGGTGGGTGCATCATGGCTGAGATGTGCACCGGCCGCCCGCTCTTCCCGGGGACCTCGGATGAGGACCAGCTGCGGAGGATCTTCCGACTGCTCGGGACGCCTTCCGAGCTGACATGGCCCGGGATCACGCGCCTCCCGGGCTATGCGCCCAGTAGCTTTTCGACCGTCTATGCCGCGCGGGATCTGGGCCAGGCAGTGCCGCAGATTGATCCTTCGGGACTCGACTTGCTCAAGCGTTTGCTGCAGCCGTGCCCTGAGATGCGTACAAGCGCTGTAGACGCGCTGCGTCACCCCTGGTTCCACGATCTGGCCCAGGCCCCGTCTCTCAGCGAGATACGTCGTGGTGGTCTAGAGTGATGGAGCCGTCTGTTGAATTCAAAGGTACAATAGCATCACGAGGGCTGAGCGCAGCACAGAGAGAGAATGACAAGAACACCCTTGACAGATGTCTTGCAAAGCTTGGAGAGACTGATGACCTTTTCCCCCCCATGATGTGTCGGACTTGCACGCATCGGTTCTAGAGCCGCAGGGCCGCTATCGAAGATGGGCATTGTGCTATTGCGATGCAGGGCTGGATGGGTGGTTTGTGTCTCGATAGCGCAGAGGTTGTTTCCATTCCTTTTAGGTAGTGTCCCTACACAGCAGGTTTGATGAAGTGCATCTATCATGTATTTTTCTCATCGCCATGGTTACTGCATGCTGTCACTTGGAAAGACTGTGATGTGCGAGGGGGTGCGCATGTTGCTCTGAGCTTTCACAAACCGTACCCATCTCCATCTAGCGCAGGAACAGAGCCAACAGAGTGGTGGGCCCCTGGCACCCTTCTTTGGTGCCCATTCGGCAAGGCGCCAATTCGCAACGCAAGGTGCGTCTGATGCCATGCCAGGGCGCTCAGCGGCACCGAGATCTGAGCAGCAGCAGCCGCATCCTTGGCGCACGCGTCGTCCAGCTGTGCGACCGCAAAGCATCGCCTTCGCACCCCGAGCTTCGCCCGCGCCGCTGCGTTTCGTTCAATAATGGGGCGCACCGCGAGCCCGTGGCACGTTACACGACCAGAAACCGCCTACCGGCAGCCGCCGTCCGCTGCATCGAGCCGCCCGGCCGGTCCCAGCCAGCCAGAGGCCGCGCCACCGACGGTCATGCGACGCAGAAACTTTCTCCCCTCGCCCTCGCTGGGGCCCTTCTCGCCCCCCTAGCAGAAGAAAAAAATCTGGCTGCACGGCGGGAAGCACCGCGCCATGCCCGGTCGCGCCTAGCGCCGTCCGCGCTCCCATTTCGATGGGGTAATAAAATCCATCGCGAAGCCGCCAGGAACCCCCGCGTGACCCTCACGACGGCCCCCTTTGGCGCGCTGTTGCGCGATCGATTGTGCGGAGGTGGAGGCCGAGTGCATCATTCCAGTCTTTTACCCGGGCAAAATTTGACGTCGCCTGACCTGCTCGCCCTGCGTTGCTGGGCGCGCCTGCGTATAAGTGGCTCCACGGCCCGCTCTGTAGAAGCTCTCCCCAAGACGACGACCACACAGCAACAGCTACAGGACACATCCAGCTCTGTTTCTAGCAATTGAACATTGTAATTGCTTCGGTGCATCCTGCAAGCTTTGTCTATCCAGCTTGCGACCGCGTCTCCAGCTCTGCGCGGCGCCTCGCTACAACCCGAAACACCACACCAACCATCGTGAGCCGCGCCAACGCCGCCATGCCCACCTACACCATCGCCGAGCCCTCGCCCTCCACGGCCGTCTACACGCGCTGCGGCCGCGGCGGCGCCGGCAACATCGCCCGCGCTACCGCTCCCGTCACCTCAACCACCTCAACCACTGCTTCGTCCTCCTCGTCCTCTGGCCGCCGCTTCTTCAGCGGCATCGGTGGCGCCGGCAACGTCCAGGCCGCCTCTGCGCGGGCCCCCGCCAGCGACTGCCTCGACGATGCCTTCCGCCGCGCCTCTGCCCGCGACAACGCCCCGAGGGGCTACTGCGGCCGCGGCGGCGCCGGCAACGTCTTCTACAACCGCAAGGCCAGCGACGCTTCGTCCTCGAGCGACGCCTCGAGCACCCGCAGCTCCATGAGCTCCTCGGCCAAGCTGTGGGCTCGCGTCACCCGCAAGGAGTAGATTACCTGTGCCCTCACAGGTGACCACTCTCAACGTGGCGCCAACCATTCATCTCTCATGAAACGGCGAAAAAAAGGAACGGGGAAAATGGTGAATCTGCATTTACTTATGAGCGAACGGCGTTGTTTGGGGACCTCAGAGCAAAGGATGGGATTTCCCAGTCGCCAGGTTTTGGGCGAATAGCGATTGCATCTGGTGAACTTACTATATACCCCCTCTTATGACTTAGTGTACCTGGAGACAATGAGACGAATATACTCAGGAGCCGCATGGCTAAACCAACTCTCTTCTTGTTCCGTGCCAACGCCGTACCTAGACGCCGCATCTCTGCTTTATGTACACGACACACGCGAGTCTTGCCTAATATCACACCATCACTACCGCCATATATTCCCACGACATGCATCGCAGCGGCGCCGACGGCACACCAGGGTATCATTAGGCTTGACCGGACAAATGTCCGTCGACTGGACATGCCTTGCCCGCACCTCTATCCTCTCCTCCTCTGCAGCCAGCTCCCTCGAAACGAATCGCTTGCTAATCGGTCGCTGGCCCCCCTCTGAAAACTTTCTCACGTGAACTTGGTGTGGATGATGTCGGGGTTCTCATGCCAGTCGTCGATGCTCACCCACATCTTTCGGAACGTGCTCAGCCCTGCCAGAATGCTGCCCCCGATCCACGTCGAGTACTTGCGCTCCGGCGGCGCAAAGATCTTTATCCTCATGTCCTTGACCGCCAGCTTCTGCAGCTCCGTCAGCAGCCGGTCGCCGAAGCCCTTGGTCAGCGTGCTGCCGCCGGAAAGCACAATGTTGCTGTACAGCGACTTGCGCAGGTCAAGGTCTGTCCTGTTGATGGCGTCGACGACGATTTGGTGGACGCCGGGGTACTCGAGCCCAATGATCTCAGGGTCAAAGAGAATCTCCGGCGCTCTGAACCGTTCCGGGCCGATCTGTCGCACGTTAATATCCCATCACTAGGAATCTCACGAAAAGATACTGACCTTTAACCTGTGCCCGTCCGGCAACACGTACTCGGCAAACTTGCTCTCGTTTGGCTTCACGCCCATCCAGTCCCTCTCCTCTTTCCTCGGGTCGTGTGCCACGTACGAGACGCTCTCTTTGATCAGTCGCACCACTTCCTTCTCTGCGCTCGTGTGGAAGACGTAGCCGCTCTTGCGCAGCAGCGTCTGGAGGTACTCGGTGACGTCTCGCCCCGCCACGTCTATGCGCCGAATGCTGCTCGGCATGGCGAACCCTTCGTAGACCGGGACGGCGTGCGACACGCCGTCGCCCGAGTCGAGCACGATGCCTGTTGTACGGCCGCTGGCGTATAATGACAGCACGGCTTGGATAGACGTGTGCAGGGCGGGGACGTTGAAGGTCTCGAAGAGGATCTGAGCAGCTGTGTCGCGATTGCTTCGGGGGTTTAGAGGCGGCTCCGTCAACAGAACGGGATGCTGTTCGCTGTTAGCTGCGCTCGCGCCTCAGTTCGCCGTATGCCAGGACTAACCTCTTCGCTGAGCGTCTTGAGGCCCTCGCCGTACACGTACTCCCATATCCGCTCCATGTCGTCCCAGTCCGTCACGATGCCGTGCTCAAGTGGGTAGTGAATCTTCAGCAGTCCCCTCAGCTCCGTGGCTGCCTTTTGCCCTATAAAGACGTCTCCCTCCAGAGCACCAGCCAGGACTCTCAGGTGCTTCGGTCGACCGACCCAGGACGGGAAGAAGCACTTGGGCAAGTCGTCCCCAGCAAACCCCGCGCGGATGGTTCCCGAGCCATTGTCCAGGACGATGGGCGCATTATGCAGTGATTCGGCCATTGTCGGGTGGTGTCGTTGACGACGAGCTTGGCAGCTCGACTCTGTCCTGGTCTTGAGTTCCCCGCTGGCTTGTATGAACCGCCAGGGGCGCCCCCTGACCACGCCTCGGCTGGTCCAGCTATCGCGGGAGCTCACAGCATACGCCCCTGACCCAAGTTGAATGCGCGCTCCTGCTTAAACAATCGTCGACAGTGCAGGAAGCTCCTCAGCTAAAAGACAAGTCTTCGTCAGGAAATGGGGCGCAATTACTCCGTATATTCGATCCGCGTCGTCTCAAGGAAGCTAATCTGCCAGGCACATAGCGTCAATAAGGTACACAACGCGTTGGCCCGCCCAGTAGCCCAGTGCCACATCACGTGCGCCGGTGCCAATGGCGGTTGGGCCTGAGGCACGAACACTTAAAGTGATTCGCGTCAAAGCGCGTCTCCCTCGACCACCACCGCGTCGTCGACGTGCCATCACTCCAGGTACATCTTTGCAGCCCTGCATCGAACTCATTGGCGACTCTGCAAAGACCCTTGCGACAATCGCCGTGGCTTGGCCAAATCGCTTCGCCGCCTCGTCGATTTTCTTTCCTCTTGCTTGCATTTCACCAGCGGACGGCCACGGCATCGACCGTCCCCACGCGAGGCTGCGAGCCGTGTACGGCTCTTCGATACATTGCGCCCTCTCAACCTCTGTGTCCTCAAAATGGTCAAGGCAAATGCAAATGCCGCTCCTCCAACGGGCCCGGGCATTTACAGTGCCACATACAGCGGAGTAAGCAGCTTCGGTTCGCATCATGAAAACTTATGCGTCGCGACTCGTTTCTTTTGCGGCGTCCCAGCGATGCGCTCGACAATCGACTCTTCTGGAGCGCAGGGTGCTGATACAGTCTTTGACAGATTCCCGTGTATGAATACCAATTTGGAGTGGATCTCAAGGAGCATGTCATGCGAAGGAGGCATGATGATTGGATTAATGCGACACACATCTTGAAGGCTGCCGGCTTTGATAAGCCTGCTCGCACGAGGATCTTGGAACGAGACGTGCAAAAAGACGTGCACGAGAAGATCCAGGGCGGTTACGGCAAATATCAAGGTTCATCGTCACCGTCACGTCGAATGAAGAGCAGTTCTAACCCGACCCAGGTACCTGGATCCCGCTCGAGGCCGGCGAAGCCTTGGCCCAGCGCCACAGCATCTACGATCGGCTGCGTCCCATCTTCGAGTTCGTCCCCGGCAACGAAAGCCCACCGCCGGCGCCTCGACATGCCACCAAACCGAAGGCATTCAAGGCCCGGCCGCCCGCTGCTCCAAAATGGGCCGCCAGTAAGCCGCCGCCGCCAGCTGCTGCTCTGATGCAGAGTGTGTCGCTCACACCGGCAGGTTCTGCAATGCTCCATGACGACTTTGACAACGGTGACGTTTTGATGGGCGACGAGGACACGCCTGATAACCTCACAGTAGCCTCTGCGTCCTACATGGCCGACGATGACCGATATGACATGTCTCAGATGCCCGCGAGCCACAGGAAGCGCAAGAGGGAGGAACACATGCAGGATCGCACAGAGCAGCAGCACGCCGTCTATGGCGACGAATTGCTCGACTACTTTCTCCTCTCTAGAAACGAGCAGCCAGCAGTGAAGCCTGATCCGCCGCCAAACTTTCAACCCAACTGGCTCATCGACGCCGAGAACCACACCGCCCTGCACTGGGCATCGGCCATGGGCGACGTCGACGTCATCAAGCAGCTCAAGCGGTTCAACGCTGGCGTCGCTGTTATGAACATTCGCGGCGAGACGCCCTTTATGCGATCCGTCAACTTCACAAACTGCTACGAGAAGCAATCCTTTCCCGCCGTCATGAAGGAGCTCTTCGAGACGTTTGACGCGCGCGACCACGCTGGCTGCACTGTCATCCATCACGCCGCCGTCATGAAGAATGGCCGCGTCTTTAGCCCCTCCTGCTCGCGATATTACCTGGACATCATCCTCAACAGGCTTCAGGAGACGCTGGATCCCAGCGCTTTCCAGCAGCTGCTGGATCTGCAGGACAACGAGGGCAACACAGCCCTCCATCTGGCCGCGCAGAGGAATGCGAGGAAGTGCATCCGCGCGCTGCTTGGCCGCAATGCTTCGACAGACATTCCCAACCACGAAGGCGTAAGGGCCGAGGATCTGATCATGGAGCTGAACGCGACAAAGAAGGACCGCGGGCCTCAGCGCTCATCGTCGCCGTTCGCGCCAGACTCCCAAAGGCACGCCTCGTTCCGCGACGCCTTTGCAGATAACAAGTCCCGAAAACCACCCACATCCTTCCAGTCCGCCGCCGCGACCACTGTGCAGTCGCGCATATCCCCACTCATAATGGAGAAGTTCCAGGATCTGGCCAAGAGCTACGACGATGAGTGGCACGAAAAGGACGTGGCCGAGGCTGAGGCACGGCGTATCTTGAGCAACACGCAGGCCGAGCTCAACGTCGCGCGGCAGCAAATCGCCGAGCTCGAGGCGCAGATGGAGCCGGATGACGTAGCGGCCAAGATAATGAGCGAGGCCAACCTCGCCAAGCATCAGGTCCTTTCGCTCATCACCCATCAGAACAGGCTGCACATCCACCAGGCCGTCGACAGCGAGTTCAGCCGCGCCAATGGCGAGCAGCCGGCCCAGCAGCCGCAGCAAGACGAGTCATACGAGGAGCGCCTGAGTCTCGCCCGACAGCTCAGCCAGATGCTCTCCGAGCAGCGTCAGGCAGAGACTGACTACGTCGACGCCCTCAGCATGGTCGGCGTCGGCGACAAGATCGAAAAGTACCGTAAGCTCCTGAAACGTTGCCTCGACCCCAAGGACGGGGAGAGCCTCGACGCCAACCTCGATAGCCTCATTGACATGATGGAGGAGGAGAGGGATGTGCACGACATGGACGGGCCGCCGCCGCCTGTGGGCGCCGCGGAGCTGGCTCTGGGGGTGCAGTGACCCCCCGATGAGCGCAATTCTATGATGTCCCTCTCACGATATGCATGCCTTGCGTTGTGATGTTGCGCTACGAGTACGAGCATGTGAACATCCACTTCTGCGCGAACAAGGCTTGCCTTATTCCAGGCGTACGTTGCAGGGTCTGCGTTGTCTGGGATTGTGACGGACCGGGATGGACCTGGTTTCCTTAAATTACCTGACAATTTCGTGCTTTGCGCCGTGGACGAGGCAAAATATTGGGTACACACGATGAACGGACAATTGTCCTCGGCGTTGGGGGCTGGGGGCCAAGTTTGGCTGGCGGGGCTGGATCGCGTTTTTCCCTCTTTCTTACTGTCAATGAATGAAACTCGCATTGACATTGCGCCCCGGTTACGCCTCACTGGATTCGTATTGGCAGAGTGAGCGATCCCACCGGCAGCCTCGGGATGACTACCTTGTCATGTTGCAGAATGAAGCGGCTCTCGATTGCTTAGCTGTCAAAGCAGGTTAGCGGGAGGCGTGTTTGGCTGGCTGTCGACCTGCGGCGACCAACGAAGATGGCGGCGTGACAGACAGAGCCGCTGACCCACAGCATAGCACTGCGGCTTGCCGCTTTGGAACAATAGTGCTTGCCTCATTGGTACAGTGCTGGCGGTGGGAATTCAGAAAGCGAATCTACCAGCTGTACAGTACTGAGTCAGCTCACCAGGATGACGGCCGCTGGCGCCAGGATTGCCTCTTTCGACCGACATGACGCGGCTGGCTTGCAGGACCGCAGCGTCAGGTGAGCAATGCGACGCCGCATCCTCGGTTGGTTGGCCACTGCTGGTACGAACCAGGCCAGGCCGGCATAGCGGTCGGAAAGAGGCGTGCTGACCAGTGGGGGGGCCTTCGATGATCGGCCGGAGAATATCTTGCAGCGCTTGGATGCCAACTCAGTGAATGACTCCAGCCGCAGTGGGAACATTTGGCCATGGTGCTATCTCGTCACGTCCCATCGCTCATTGCATGCGATGACGCATAGCCAACAGCAGCGTCCAGCCGCATCCGTGGAAGCTGGTTGGAGGATGGATTCAGCCCAAGGGTTGCATCGATGAGGCTCTGGCTTGCCAACAACCGGCCACTCGAAGGTCATCCAAACACGCACACGGCGGGGTTCTGAGAGATAGGGTGACGACGCGTTGTGGCTCGGTCCCGCAATGGTGGCAAGATGCGAGAACGCGCACGCTCTTGCCGCTGGCTATGATACCGGCCACTGCCTGAACCGTACGGGTACGAGTATCCAGTTCATCAAAAATAGAAACATATTGTGAAGTCGGCTCTCGCTACGTAATGACCGCTCTGTACTTGTGAGGGGGGTACTCCGTAATACAGCACGGAGTAGGGATACTAAAGAGGATTGAGCCCACAGGTCCAGTCAGTCAGCTTGCGGGCCTGCGGGGTTGAGATGTAGCATGGATGTGGCTGCCCGGACGAGTCGGGCAACGTTGGTGAGCCTCGGGACCGACACCTGAGAAGAGATCAATCTGACATGAGAAAGGGTGGTGAATGTGCAAGCTGTTTCGAGCTTGAAGCCGCAGCCAAGATCGATCCCATCATTGCTCGAGGTGATTCCAAAGACATGGCGGGGCCGAGAGGAAGCGGCTGACGGGCGAGCTTATGCTAGAGGGGTGCAAGTAAGATCCCGTAGGGCTGAGTCTGCGGTCCTCGGCGAGTCGCGCGCATCAACTGGGCTAGCAATGGCAAACCGAACTTGACGAGAATGTCAGTACATCATGAGCACGACGAGCAGCGGAAGGTGCGCGTCACCCATTTCCAGACACTGGGCCGATCTCGACCGAGCGCTAGGCTAAGACCGAATAGTGATGTTCGACACTGATGCCCGTGCTGTAAGTCAATCGGGGCAGTGTCTTAGAAAACCCAGCTGGGGATGGATCGCCACGCCTGCCTGCCTGACCTATCCTTGCCTACTATTACATTTTGCTCGGCCTAGTAATGTTGTGCGATACGAGACTTGGAGCAACTCGTGAGGAAACAAACCTCGGGTCCGGTTTGGCTATTGTCGGCTGATGGCGTGGATCCCGAGCCTGAGGCCGGTGCCATGACGAGTCGAATCTCGGGTGCATCGATCAGGCAGGGCGCAGCTCTGAAGCGTGAGTTGCAGTCGGACAAGGGCATCAAACTCCTGTCAGTTTAGGCTTCCCTAGTGCGGTGGCTTGGTCCAGGCCGCTGTCAAGACGTCGCCTCCGGTGACGGGGCTTTTGGGTTTGGCCAGACTCACATTGACAGGCAAGATTGAAGGTGGAGTTTCCGGGTAACATTCTAGAAGGCATGGAGCTCCGGCGGGTGCTAGGCGCAGAGCCATCGGAGACCTCAGCTGGGCAGGGTTGAGTGGCGCGCCGATCAGCGCCGCCTGAAGGGTCCGGTCCGCCTGGGGCGGTTTTCGCTTCCGCAGCACTGGAGACGTTGTACGACGGGATGGCAGTCCCCCCGCCCACGTACTCGTGCTTGGATGCGCTGCTCATGGATTCCGGGACGCGGTTGTGCTGGAGCAGCTGCATGCACTTGTGCTGCTGCGTGCGCTGACAAGGGAGCATCTCGTTGGGCCCCCGAACAGAAGACTGGCCGGTGCCCGGCCCGCGACGGACGTTGCCACTGCTGGCGCGGGCCGGGGATGAGATGTGATGGATGTGCAGACGACACGTTGGTCCAGTTACGTCGTGTTGGTGAAGATGGCAACGCGGATGCTCTGATTTGTTGCCGTATGCATCGCGGCCCACAATCTCTCTTTCCTCGCCGTGTTGCTCCTGCCTGAAAGCGCTGGCTGTAAATGTCCCATGATTTTGGGCATCACCACAACTCTGCTCCTCCTTACTCGTAAAGCCTCATCAGCGCGTGCTGGAGAGACGATTTGCAACACTTGAGCTGGCATCCTCGACGTGCTCTCCACTTACCGCGGCCGCTACGTCGTTTGGCTGGACAACTGACATATTTCTATCGCGCCTCTTGTCTCGGGAGGGTCTGCGACCCCACGCCATCGATCTGTCGGAATCTACCTGAGCGGCGTGCCAGAGGCCTGGCTCGACAACACCAGCTGAAAGAACGTCAATCACGGCCTAAAAGCGGCCTTGTCCCACATCTGGCCGACGCCACAAGTCACAGGAGGGCCAAACCTTGGCCGCAGACCTGCATACTCTTTACGGGTCGCCTCGTTACACGCACGACGCACTCGCCCCTCCCTCTCCGCACCCCACCGAGATCCTGCTCTGCGTCGACCGCGTGCTCAAGTCTCGATGCATCCCTGACGCATCTGCTGCGTGCGACTGCCGTGCCTTTGGAGGGCGAGCGAGGGCCGTTGGAGTCACAGGACGTCAGTTGGCTCGGACGGGCCCCGCAGGGCCCTGTCTCGACAGCCAATCCACGCGGGCTCAAACGAGTCCGGACAAGGGGGTGGCGTCTCGATAGGGCTCACCTCAGCTGGAACGTCGCTGCGAACTCCCGCTATCGGGGGACCCCAGCATGCTAAACGTGCCACGCCTGGCTGGGCCGTGCGGCTACCTTAACGTTATGTCCTGGAGGCTAGCACCAGAGTGCTCAAACATTTTTTTTCACAAAAAAAGGGCCCGCTACCGATTGCCTTCGGCGGTGAGAAGTCAGCACCGGAGAATTGCGACAGGGCCCAGCTGGACGCCTTTTTTTCGCCCCGTCGGTGGCCCTCTGGCCCTGTCCTGCTGGTCGCGGAGCACCCTTGTTTCCGCAAACTTGGGATGCGGCGACCGGTCTTCTCGCCGCCAACCCAGCTGCAACCCATCTCCCGAGCCGGGATGCGGGATTGCCCTCCTTCGATGCGCGCCTCTCATTGTTGGGCGGCCTGCGTCTTGCTCCACCCAGCCGTTTTCGAAGCTCTGCTTTTCATGTATACTTGCTACGAGTGACGTACAGTACATGTCCTTGCAGCGTTTACGTGCATCGGCCGGCATGCGTTGCAGGCTGCGGTGCAGGAACGGCTGGGGGTGCCGCACTCTCGCCTCGTCTCAACACGAGGGAAGCTACGGAGCTAACCCTCCCCTTCAATAAAACCAGCATTGACGAGTATAGCTGAGCGCGTGCCGCCCGCGGCTGGGCTGTACGCCCATGATGTTTTCGGCGTCCCAAGTGGGCTCCGTTACAGCTTGGTCCGCTGGGCCTGGATCCTGTCTAGCACTCTTCTTTATGCGGCTGCTTAAAACGTACCGCATATAAGGTTCGGCGTCCCAGCTCTTATTTCGATGCCATCGAATCCAAGTTGGTCCTTTCCGCCTTTTTACTATATCGAGTCATGCAGCTCCATTCCTCCCTCTTATGAAGCAAGAAACTAAGTCAGGGTGATACATTGCTTGCCACTCCGAGTTGCAAAACTGTGCAAGAGCAGCATTACTCTCGACCGCGGCCGAAGCCTTAAGAAGCACCGCTTCCCGGCCCCACGAGTCTTGTGCTTAGGCCAGGTTACTGTGACCACTCGTCTTCGACAACGGCCTCGCCCACCACTGCCGGAAGTTGACGTCCTCCCGCCCAGACCAACATTGGGTGGCAATATACGTCAAGACTGCGTATCGCCAGGATCCTCGTTGCTGCGCCTGCTTCATTGCCTGTATTGGATGTGGGTTCTCGCTGTCGACAGGCGCAACGCGAGGACAGCTCAAGGACACCGTCTGACCGCAGACAAGTAGTGCGACTTGTCAGGGACCCCTGGCTGACAACGCTGGCCGGGTTTCCACAAGCAGTCACCACTCACCACCAACGACCATGCCGGCGACCAATCGAGCATTAACAGCAGCCGGTGCCACCTCGTCGAGCACCGGCTACTTCAGAGCGCAGCCGCCCGCCTGGGCGATGTTGCAGACTGGTCTGACAGCCTTTGCCCTCTTCATCATCGCCCGTTCCTGCGTGCGGCGTGCCTACTTATGGTGGTTTGGCTCAGCCGGTCGCACAGATTCCACCGACGGCTTACAAGGGGAGCATACTCGAGACCCCTGGTGGGCGATGGACAAGAACTCGCGAGATAGCGCAAGCATCACCGGCACCATGAAGGGTCAGGTCGCGAGCTTCGCAGACAAAGGGCTCGCGGGGAGCAGGACCAAGTTGACGGTTGATCCGGATTGGAGGAGTGGCGCTTTCGTTTCGCGGCTGCCTCCTGCACCGCCGCTGACGCCCCCGGAGCTGAGCACTGCCGTCTTCAGCATCGAGGGCGCACCGCCGCACCGACAGGACAGCTTCATTCACCAGCCAAACCCCGACTATATGAGCTCGACGTCGTCGTCGTCTTTTGTTCAGACGAGCAACACCTCTCCGTCCAAGCCTCGCCGCCGTTCCTACCACCGGACCCTGCCAATCGGCATCCCCATACCCCAACACTCATCGCTCTCCGAGGCTGACTCTGCCGACTTGACTTTTTCGCCAAGTTCGTATCCGCCGACGAGCCCGCTGCTGCCGCCCCCGCCCCCAGGCACCTTGACCGCCGGCGACCTTGCTCAGAGTCGAGGAGAGGTGGACGTCAAGGGTGAGATCATCTCGGCCCTGGATGACGACGGCGCCGGCTGGACTCGCCACACACGCGTCTACGGCGGCGGCGTGTGTCTGGCTTGCGCTGCGTCCGGAGGCAGTCACGGGGGAGGCTTCTACGGAGCAACGGTGACCCCAGAGGAGATGCGATGAGGGCTGGTGGAGCGAACATGCTCTTGCAAAGCGACAATGGTAACGTCTTGTACGAGTGAGCCAACGCGGCAAGCGTGAGGTTGGAGGTATGTACACTCTGCGCGCGAGTTTGTTATTGGCGGGGGACCCAGTCATGTCACACAAGATCTGGCGCCGGTATTTCATTTCTTGACCTGGGGCTCATTTCTACATCTCATTTTGCCGGGTCCTTGGCACTCTTTCTCTTGGTTTTGTATCATCGTGGATGGTGTCCGTCTATTCCCGTCAGTATGGACTTAGGAAGCGACTGTTTCAGCATCGCATTGGTGTGGCTTTCACCATTGGAGCGTATATCATCAGGTTACGAACGTAATGACATATTATGACATGCCCTCAATCAATATCATGTTTGGTGACTTATGCCTAAGAGTCTCGCTCGTGTAAGTCTTGCCGCTGTGAGCCCTACAGACGGCTTTGGTGGGTAAGCGGACTCTCGGACTCTCGGGGACCAAATGCTACGGACCCTGTCAGCCCTGTAGATGGAGAAGGCCAACTCACAGGGATCTGTTGATCTACGCCATCGATCTGCCAAGGGGGGGTTGCAGCGTCATTGTGGCTCTTACGCTACGGAGTACGATGGCCTCGCATTAACATTCCCAAAGCAGCTAACTGGTGGCCCGTCATCATCCTTGGCTTAATTTCTACCTGTAAGAGACCTGGCTTTTACAATTGCTATGCACTTGCGACTGGAAAGACCGGTGGGAATCGGTCGGAACTCAATGCAAGTGCTCGTTATGAGCAAGTACATGTAATCGCAACATCATGGCGCTAGTTGCCGCTTCAATGTCAGCACAGACAGGGATGGCATCAATATTCCGTTCACGTCGCGAGAGCGACAAAAGCCAACATCCTGCCGTAGTGCGGGCCAATTTTACCGCCGACTCTGACGCTCTTAGAGCTGAAAGTAGGGATGTGCGAATTACATGGCCCGCAGCCACGGCAGCCACCCAGCCCATCCGCGTCAATAAATTAGCATCCGCGGCAGACGACATGCACAACCAGCCGAGTGACGTGCTTCAGACAGGCGGGGGGAGGGGGCAACGGGAGGGGACTGCATGAATGAGCTTAGAAAGCGGTTTAGAGGTACGAGTACGAGCAGATACGAGTACCGTGGACTTCCAGAAACGGACAAGAGGGGGCCGGCGGAAGAGGGTTCTGACGTGAGAGGTGGATAAGTGGGAGGGGAGATGAGCGTGGCTTGGATGCGCGCGTATGCGGTAACTCGTACGGAGCACTCGGGGGGTTGGAGCTCGGTTCACCTCCGATGCGGACTAACTGCCGGGATCATGTTCGGTCAGGTCGGCGACTCAAGTAACGTACCCAAAATGACGACCAAATCAAGGAACAAACGTGGTTCACTACTGATACTTTCAGCCAAATCACGAGTCCGAGACCGAAGTAATGAAGGATTGTCGTGGCAATGGCGTGACGAGGGGAAAGGGATAAAAGAGGAAGAGGGGAGTTGAGCCGCGAGCTGAGCGGCGGGAGCATCCTGAACGATATATCCGGGGATAATGCACGGAGGATCGACCGCAACCATCTGCTAGCCGTGCTTCGTAGAATTAGTCCCATGCAGAAGTTCCAAACGGCATTTGCCCGCAGTAATCTTTGATGATGCTGTCAGGAATCCATCGTCAGGGTTATATATATCCGAATTCCTTCGGCACGACACTGCATTGCAACCGTGGACATGTACATGGACTTACACGTGGACTTGCTGGTCAGACCAGTCGGCCGTCGTGTCAAGAGATCCTCGCGTGCCAACACGCAGGTGGAGCATACAGCTGACATGCATGCGGCCGCCATGCGTACATGTGAGGGGGCTAGAGCCGTTGTCGATCCAATGTACAGTCAATAGCAAGAACATTCACGGCCCATTCGAGCAACACCGGCTAGCTTAAGGCTTCGCAGCATGGGACTCTTCGCGGAAGCGGCGAGCACAAGGTGCTGAGTGTCCTTGTCCCAACTCTCTCTGGAGTGGAACTCGTGTATGTCTCTCTGAGCAGCTGACGTATGACACTGGCTATCATCTTGGCAGCTCGTTGTACCTACGATAGATGCCATGTTTAAGTTCAATTGGGTGAGATGTGTGGCGAAGGGACGAGTTTAGAAACAAGTTCAACGCATCAGAGAGTTGCATCATATTGATTCGGGCAGGAGATGCTGCAAACTCATTTACTATGCCTCTCGTGTAGTCACGCCGGAGGGGTTGCCATGAGCTTTCTGTAGGAACTCGAAGATCTTCCGCGGCAGAGAAGAGCGAGGGAATTGAGGCCTTATGGTTGATACCGCTAACAGTTCATGGGTCCTTGGAAGCGGTTTATGTTTGCAATTAGCTAGCCAATTTGTTCTTGAACGCGTCAGCTTTCATGCAAACTCCAGCTGCAGCATACGCTACGATTTGGCCTAGTCCAGGGAGGAGGTGCACTTGGCAGGCAGTAGAATCGCACTTGCTTGAGCCTTCTGACACTGTAGATTCGCCAGCTTTACCTGGACCAATTTCTGCATTCTGACTCGTGTGAGAGTTGGGAATCTCATTGACCTTTATTTGGGGAAGTACCTCGTCTCGCCGTTCTCAGTGTCTTGGTCAGGTCGGGAATGGAGTAACCCTAGGAAGCAACGCCATCCTTCCATAACCTAAGCACCAATGCTAGAACTTGGGAAATGTATGATGTTCTTTTTTTGTGGGATATAAAGTGATTGATGAAAATGAATCGCTTTACTTCGAACAAATGCCATACATCAATCTCACGATATCCTCTCATCAAATGCCCCAGACCAACAGACGAGATAGCTGGGAAGAGAATTATCCGGAGCATTTCGCGGGCAAAGTCACAGCATACCAAGGCACCGGTTCAGCCGGCGAGCACTGCCTAAGCGCTTCGTGCCGAGACACAGTCGAACACTTGAGTGGGTGTTGAGGACGGTGAGGTTACACATTTCACCCCTGAGACGGAGGAAAGAGAAAAAGACAATGTTGCGGCTACTTCGAGCGTTCGGGATCGAGTGCAGCACCGCAACACGCGGAATAAGAGGGCATTCCTGCCTCAGAATGCTCAGCAGACGGTTCGGAAGCTGGCGATGATGCCGACGAAGCTGACGACCATGAGTCGGAATTCTCCCCTGGCGAAGATGAAGACGAAGACAAAGTTGAAGTCGAAGGCGAAGACGAAGATGAAGACGAGATCGACTGGCTTCAAGCGGACGACTTTCTCAACATCAATGGTGATTGGCGACGATAGCGACGACGAAGACGACGGCGACAATGTCGCTGAAGCTGAGGAGGATTCCGATAACGAGGACTCTGCCTCTCTCACGAAGACTCCAAAGACGTGCGTCAATTGTGTCGACTGGGGCAACAAGCATCACTTGGCTCCGGATAAAAGAACGCCGCGGCTCATCCGGCGGCGTAGAATCTGGGACAGTATAGTCACTCTGGATTAGTCTTTCGATAGTGCTGCAGTTTGAGTGTGACTCTTCCAGATCCTAGTTCGAGTACGAGTCTTCTGGATAGACGGAGGGCGGGGAGGGGGTATAATCGGGCTGAGGCAGAGACTCGTCTATCTTCATGTCGTCTAGGGGGGGAGCGGGAACTGTCCATCTGTACTCGTATATCGCCTGGAGTAGTAAGCTCCAGCCCCATCTCAAGAGGCGGCAAAGATGAAATGTTCATAGTATGCTGTTGGGGATCCAGCCACCAGTCAACCGCCGCGGGCGCTATTGGCTCCGGGCCTGGGGGGTGGTCGTAGAGCTTCAGCCCCTTTCTTTTCTTCTCAATTCTTTAAGGCGTGATTAGTTGCGCACCTTGCATATAGGTAGTCATAGCAAAGTCAGACTTAACCAGATGAGCGCTGCTGTTTAAAAGCTTTGGGACCTTATTGTCGGACAACCTGTCAGGTTTGCACCCCATGTCAGGCATCATACACGTGCCGGCGACCATATCCCCCATCAATGTATTCCAATTGATACCGAAATGCGGCAAATGCGCGACGAGGTGGCCCAGGGGGAGTTCTCTCGCCCTCCTCTCTAATGCATCGAGCTTAAGCTCGGCTTCTTCTTGGCGCACTCCAACTATACCGATAATATCAGCACGGCAATACTCACGAACTTATTCACTCTGTTATGAAGTGCGAGTGAGTCCATGATGAAGTTCACATTAAGTGATATACGCTTCAGCACGTGTTGGACAGGCTCATGTTACATCGCCCTGCAGCCAGAACGTCCTCCCCTGTTGGCCGACCGTCAGTCGTCGTATATGATCTGCCGGCTTGTTTACCATTGACTGAAATAGGAAGACGCAATACCAGCGGCGGAAATGCGTTGTAGGACTTCAGCTACACTGCAACTCTGTCACACTTCACACTGGCTCGGCACCCAGCTCCAGAAGTTTGACCTGAGGGGCGTTGGCTTAACATATTCCCCAGGCACCTCTGGTTGATGGATCAGGGGCTTCAACCATGTCTTCAGGGCCTGCTGAATACGCGACACGAGATCCGGGGCTGTCCTGCAGGCCGCGGCCCCATCTATGGCCCTTGCAGCGACTGGCTCCAGCTTCAGCGCCTAGATGAGGCTCCGCGGGTGAGCTGTTCACGAAATCCGACCCCTTGATGGTACGTGGCACAGCCGCAAAGACTGCACGCGGTAACTGAAGCTTACGAACGGACAGTCGGGCTACGGGCACGGAGAGTAAACAGAGAGAGCATAGGTCGTCGGCCATCAAGCAGGCTTGGTGTGTCAACTCCCGGCGCTTGTTGCAATGCGGCAACTTGGAGAATGGCGATGCCGCCGTTTGATATGCGGTGGATTGGGAGCGATGCTGTTTCTGGCCAGTCACCCGCCCGTTGCTGCAGTCCATTGCCGTACTTTCCCTTCAAAGCCACTGTTCTCAATCAACCAGCAGAGACGCAAGAGACCAGCAAATCATGGCCAAGTGACCAGCCTCTGGCCTCTGCATGCACATTGAAGTGTAAAAAGGCTTGCAGCACGAGCGCTGCAGCGACGCACCTCCGCGATGCCCCGCAGCTTGGCGGTCACCTGTGGCCGTCACGGAGCGCTGATTGGCAGCAAGATTCGCGGCAGCGTCCATTCGGCGTCTTCTGGTGGTGAGTTGAAGGACACCTTAAAGTAGCAGTGCTGGCGCATGCTGACCGGCTTTCAGAGATGTCTCGAGGGCCGGACAGCCGTGTTACGAATGTACACACCGTTGGTTGCAACAGGCTCCTCGTGGGGCCAAGGCCAGCATCGAGGAATTTGACCACACCGCGAGGACAGTGTCCTCTCGCGCGAGAAAGGACGTGTGCGAGTAAGTGCGCCATGAGATGCGGCAGCTGCATGAGCAATTGACCTCGTGCAGAACACCCCACAAGCACGAGGGTTAGCCTCATGGCACCGCCTCCGCCAGCCCGGATCTTGCCACGCATCCAATGCGAGGCCGGATCGACGGGAAGGAAATGAAGGCCCCTCATGGAGTGCATGCCTAGCGGCCTCAGGTGGAACAAGCGAGGCGAATAGTTCTGTCATCACAGCCGCCCTAATGCTGGCTGGGCAGTCTGTCCCGGTCACCAATACCGCTCCGAACGCCTCGACACGACCTGCAAACGCGACCGACCCGACCTACCGAGGACCCCTAGCTCGAACGTACGAGTACCCGTATACTCTCGTCGACGGCGCTGCGCCAACGCCGCCCTCACCTCACTAGCAAGGCCCGGCCCCGCGCCTCCCGCCTTACCGCCCATCCCGGGCACAGCCTCGAGAATGTTTCAAGATACCAGCAGCATTCCGTCCAGAGACGAGGAGCAGTTTCGAAGTACATGCGAGTACTCGCAGGAGTGCGGAGTACGAGTGCGTGCCCAATCAGTCCTACCCCGGGCGGGCACGAGACAGAATGGCTGCGCCTGGGTGGAGAGGGGGCCTCAGGGGCTCCTACTCGCATGAAGAGCGGCGCTAGCAGGGCTGGGACGAAACAGGCTGGGGTGGGTGCGGCTGGCCAGGAGAAAACACAATGCAGCTCTCCGCTGCCTCCTCAGTCTGATCCAAGCTCGCGTCAGCCTCGGGACGAAACTGAGTGATATGGGGGCGAAGCTCCGTTCGAGGAGAGCCGACGGTGCAGGAGACAGTGGCATGATGGCCCAGCAGCGTCGACGAGGCCTTGGGTTCTCGGTCTCGTACTCGTTTCTGGCACGGCACGCGTCTCGAGCTGGCCTCCACACTGGGCTCACATGCAGGCGCGCCATCTCTAAGAACCCACTGCTCACCGCGATTTACCGCCATCTCCGGTACCCGAGGTCTGGACGGAAGACCCTCGTGACTCTCACGATGCGTGGCAAGAAGTGCGGGTAATAAACGAGGGCGGCAGCTCTCCGAAGCTTGGCCCCCTGGATTCATCGTGGGCTGTAGCTAAATTAGGGTGCACTGATCAGCCCGGCCCCTACGAGCACGATGGGCCATGCAGCGATCAGGAGTTGGTCCGGCCCCACTGCGAGGTTTGACAGTGCATCAATGCCTCGCAAATGAGCATCTCGTGGAGGCATGCGTCCCTCACTCACGTTCCTCGCGCCTCGTGGCCGCGGGCCCAGACCTTGCCAGGCTCGTCGGATGGGCAATGTGAACCAGCACTTAATAGCATTGTGCGATATCCGGCTGCAGGCATGTGCGGCTTTATGCAGCACAAGGCATGCATGGCGTTGGTTTGTAGGTGATTCGTTGTCGCAGTCCTGCAGGAGAGAGGCATGGCGTCGCGTGATTGGCCCGCCTGCCACCTCTCGCAGGTCGTGGGCGCCAGCGCTCCATTCCAGGGGCGCTTTGGGGGGGCGATTCACGAATTGATGTGATGCTGCATCTCACAGGGGGCTGCTTACCTTACCGTAAACAGGGACGCGCTAGGGCGGCTGTCGCCTGTACCTGGGCAGCCACCGAGGACGCATCAGGGCCCAGGTACACGATACGGATCCTTCAAGCGTGAGCGGGCGCCCTGATTGGGCAGCGGGCGCCGTTCAGTCGTCGAGACGCTGAGGTTCATTTCGAGGCCAGCGGTCGGGCTCCCCCGCCCCGCCGCCCCCTGTAGACGCGCGCCCATTGGACGGCAGCCGCCTCAGGGACGTGCTGGCAGCCGACGCGGGGCTCCCATTGGCCGTCTGGCGTGCCAGCGGTCCAGCGCCCCAGCGCCTCGCTGGCCGTTGCAGCGGGCTCGCACGCCTGCCGAGCCCGCTAAAAACAGCGCTGCGGCAGCCCCGGCCTGCCCGTACGAGTGGCGCCCAGGCCCCAGGGGTCCCCTCCGGCGTCCCATCGTCGCTGCGCTACGAGTCGGCCGTCAACTCCAGGCCCATCCCCATCGCGGTGCCAGTTTTTCTCCCCTTCGCTCTCCTCCACTCTCCCTCTCCTCCACCCTCCTCTTTTGCACCCACCACACCGCTCCGCTTTCTCTTTCTTCTCTACCCGTATCCGTACCTTCCCCCCTCTCCTTCTCCTCGTATTTCCTGTCACTTCCGTCCACCTCGTTCGCGAGTCATCTGCCGCCCTCGTCGCCGTGCGTGCATCGCTGCTTTGCCATCAAACCCAACTGGGAAGCAAGGAGAAGAGGAAGCCGAAAAGTCTATTCGGGAGCAACGGGTGAAGGGTCTCAGCACTACATCGGATATCGTTCGCGCGTAATCGACTGTACTTTACACCACTTCTTCGCCATTCATTGCACAAGCAGAGCGTTACCGCGTCAGCCCTTTCTATTCGAAACCCGTCGTCGAACGAACCGGAATACGTCGAGCAAGGATACTGGGAGAATACAAGACACCTTGAAGGGAACAGGACGCGCTGTGGTCGTCCAGAAATCGTGGCATTCGCAGCCAGATAGGCAGTTCGGGAAGCCCGCTTACGACCAGAGTCATAGGCAGCCAGAGTCCGCTCGTGCCTTCTGCTCTTCATCGTCAGCCGCATCCGCCCAGGAAGACTGAGTCGTTGGCATCCTCGTCGATCGAGCAGGTTTAAGCCATCGCCACGACTTTCGCATCCATCACCGCACAGCATTCTTGGACCGCTCGCGAGCAAGCAATCCTCGCCCTGCTTAATTTTCTCCGCCCAGTCGCGCGCTGCAAATCCCGAAGGATTTCTTTTCCTGTCCAAAATAATACGGTTTCTTGGATCTGCCAATTTTTCTCTTCTTGGCTGTTCTGACGACTGATATACGCAACTCGCCACGCCAAACTGAACATCACGTTTCGGAGCTACACTGTCGACTCAGTTCACGCTCCATCCGCACATTCTTAGGTCCCCAGGTATTCGGACCACTTCAATCCTTCTTAATCGCATCATCACATCGAAGTCCTCGACTCACTTGGTTTAATATTCATCCTCCTCGAGACTTGCCTTTTCAACTGCAACACCTCGAACCCCCCAAGCGAACAACTGTTGGTCTTCCTGAGCCATGGACGCAGGCAGTCTCGCTCAGATGTCTTCCCACAATTTCGCTTCGCCCAACGGGCTTGCCATGCCATCAGGAGGCCTAGCTTCGCGTCGTGGCGGCCAAAACATCAAGCCCCTCTCGTTCGACGCCATCAAGCAGGGCAATAGCAACGTCAAGGACGGCGGCGTGCCCACACCTCGCACGAGCCGGTCTCACCTGCTTGCGGGCCTCAGAACGGCACCCAAGTCTGCTACCGCAGCCTCGTTTGGCCCCTCGTCTTCCGCGGGAGTCCACGCGCAGCAGTATGCCCGGAACGGCATGCCTGCCAATCAGGGTTACGCACAGGACAGCATGTACAACGCCCCTAAGACGGCCTTCCCCCAGTATGGCGTCCGGCAGAACAGCTACCAAAGCATGACGAACCAGCAGCAGCAGCAGCAGCAGCAGCAGCAGTACACTGTTGACCAGGTGCTCGCGCCTCCCGAAATCGCCATGGACGAGCAATCCCAGGAGCACATGGACCCGAACCTCTATGCTCAGCTCGTCGCCACCAACATGTACCTGGCTCAGCAGCAGCAGAGGCTCCAGCAGCAGCTTAGGAGCGTGCAGGCCGCTGCTCAGCAGTTCCAACAGCTCAACCTCAGCAACCCGCAGCTCACCCAGCAGCAGCTGGCCATCTACGAGCAGCAGCAGCAACTGCGAAACATGCAGCAGCAGCTCGGCGTCCAGGCCGCTATGGGACAAGGCCAGCAGGTGTACTACAGCCCCGTGACGGGCCAGTACTACGTCGACTCCTCAGCTGCCGCTCAGATGAGCTCTCCGTATGCTGAGCAGCAGCCAATGTCGCCCGGATTCGGCGGCTTCCAGCAGCAGCAGCAGTTCAACCAGTACCAACAGCAGGGCACTCCCCGAGTCCAAGTTTCCCCGCCTCCCGAGAACCAGCAGTCGTTCCGCACCAGCTCGCCCCTGAAGCGTTACGACTCGCCATCGAATGTGGCTCCTCTGCCGCCGCCTTCGGCCAACGCGTTCCGCCGCGGCCACAAGAAGTCGTCTTCGCTGGCGCCGGTCAACAGCGCCCTGGCCGCTGCTGGAGGTGTTGCAGACGCGCCCAAGTCTGCCGGTCCCAAGACTGCGTCTTTCCCCTTGACGCCCTTGACCGGCGGCTACGGACCCGGCCAGGCCCGTGCCGGCGAGCATCCGATTCGACAGCCTCGAGGTCCCCCGTCGTTGGATGAGTTGAAGGCGAAGCCGACAGCCAAGTACGAGGGAAGCAAAAACTTTGCCTCTCGCACCAGACGCTCTGCCGTTCACAACCTTGTCCGAGCTGGCCTGGAGCGGCGGAAGGGAACCAGCAGCTCGGCCGGTAGTATGAGCCCCGTATCGGAGACAGCCGAGGAGTCGTCGAGCCCCATCACCGACAACGACTCAGACTCCGGGCGTAGCGGCTCGGGCAGCCTAGCCGGTGAGCTGGAGTGCGCCAGCTCGCGCACTTCTGCTAGCGGCAGCTGGGGCGCTATCGGTTCCGACCGGCCCAGCTCCCGGCAGAAGACCCGGGGCAGCGTCGACAGCACAAGCAGCAACGGCGGCGTGCCGACTGGCGAGTCTGACAACAGCTCCTTCGCTGAGGTGTTCAAGAACGGTGCCCTGCGAGCGTCCCAAGCACAGGAGGCGGCGGACGTGACCCGCAAGCCCTCGAGACTTGTGCTGACGAGCATCGAGAAGCGCAAGGCGTCCCCTGTGGCTTAAGCTCATGACCTCAACTGCATTTCTTCATTTTCTTCTCATTCTCACGACTTTACGCACCCGGATTGTGACACGATAACTCGGACAGGCGGATTCTCATTTTCTCGACACGGTTCTCACGCCTTCTTTTTCTCTTGGCTTTTGCGTGGTCGTGTGGGACGTTTTCACTGTTTTGGCACTTTGGCAACGGCTGATGCTACAAGAGACACTACTGAACCGACAGAGGTTTTTTATAATTTCACTTCTCAGTCTTTCATTGACAACGCCTTTAATTACTCGCCACGACGTACGAAAGGGGCTTGCCCCTCGGCAGCATGTTTTTTCAACGCCTAGAGGGAGGCGGCGGTTTTTCTTCTACGCGAAATGCGGTGGCTGGCGACACGGGGTCGGATTTGATTACATCACCCCTAGTTGGGACGCAGATAAAAGAAAAAAAAACACTGAAGTACAGGAGACTGTCGGGCTCACCCCGACAGACGGGAGTCGGAAACCGAGGCAAATCATGGTTGCCTGGTTTATGTTCCTCGCGCATCCCTGGGACTTCTTCACCCCCTCGGGGCTATCTGGCTTGGGAGCTTTTGCCGTGGTCTACGGAGGAAAACCGGATGGATGGCATGAGCACGGCTGGGGCCGCGAGGGCGGGTGTACGTAGTTAGTTGAATATGGCACAATACAAACAAATTGATGGCCACCCGTTCTTGATTGATGCATGTGTCATGTTCAGGACCCCGTGCATCTGAGGGCAATGATTTGGTCGTCATTGATGATTGATCTGTCAACCAAGCTGGGCTTGTTCCTCAACATATGCGCAAGCAAGCCACGTCCTCCGGCTCGTGTTCGCGATGGTGTTCACAGAGCATAGCACCCGACAACTTCCAAGACGCTCGCTTGGAGCAGCACAGCAAGTCCCTTCCGTTCCATTTACTCCGCTGCAGCCCGTGCTGTCCCGTCCCCCCCGCTAAAGGTATCCCACACAAGCGACGCAGGCCGAGCTGCGTCATCGAAGCGCACTGCCGCCCCCTGGAAAGGGCGGACGAAAATATGTATATACATCGGCATCGTCCGAGCCGGACCCACGCGTGTACTGGGCCCGTCGGAGTCCTCGTTTGCTCGCGCCTACTACCACTTCGCGTCGCTCTGGCGCGGCGGCCTGGTGCGCCGCTTGCTGTCCCTGGCGTCGCGGCCGCTGGAGCCGGGGCCGCCCGGCGTGTGCGTCCTGCCTCCGCCGTTCTCCTTGTTGCTCGTGCTGCTCTCGCTTCGGACGACGGCCGGCAGGCCTGGCTCGCCTCTTGTGGCGCCGCGGCTGGATATCATGTGCGCTGGCGCAAGGGAGGTGCGCGGGAGGCGGCTCTTGGCGGCGGCTGCGGCGGCGGCGAGGACGCTGCTGTTGCTGCTGAGAGAGCTGGAGTCGCCGCTGATGCGCCGCGGGATGCCCGTGGGCCCGTCCCGGCTGCGCGGTCGGTAGATGATGGCCTCGCGCTCCATCGCTGCGGCGCGCCGCGGGCTGGCGGCGACCTCGATGTACGCGTTGCCGTGCCTGGTGCGGCCGGTGGGCGTCTGCGGCATGGATATGGAGGCTTGTAGGCTGGGCGGCGTATAACTAGTGTTCCGCCGAGTGGCCGACCGCCGGGACGACGATGCCGCGGAGCTGACTTGCGAGGATGCCACGTCGTGCGCCAAGCCGGCGTCGCCGGTGATGTGCGAGCGCAGCAGCTCCGATGCCAGGTTGCGAACCAGCACCGCCGAGTCCGTCTCCGCGAGCGCCCGGATCGAGTCCATGAGAGATCGCACCTGCGCGCTGTTGAGGGTCCGCGATCCGTCCCCGCTTCCGAGACCGGGCTCGCAGGCGTCCATGATGGTGCGGACGAGCCTCAGGAGGTTGAGTCGTACCACGGCCTTCTTGTGGCCCAGGCGCTGCGCGATGCCGGCAAACATCTCGGGCTTGGCAAGCGAAGCTGCCACCGACGGGCTGAGCCGAAGCAGCTTGAGCAGCGGCTCGAGAAGGTTGGAGTCGAAGGCGTTCAGCTTGTTGGTGCCGAAGCAGCTGATGATCGCCCTCGTGAAGCTGCCGTCCACCAGGCGTCCCTCTACATTGGCCGTCTCTTCTTGCAGCCACACTAAAATGGCATCCAGCGCAGTCACCTGCCAGTACTGATCCGTCAGCAGGGACACATAAAAGTCGAGCCCCTTGTTCTGCCAGAGATATCTGCGCCCCTTCGACCCCGAGTGCGCCATGTCGCAGAGTATCGGCAGGGCAAACTCCTTCGGCGGGCGATCCGTCTTCATGATTCTCAGCAGCAGGGGGATCACGCCTCCTACCGCCGCGTCTTCTTGCCGTTCCTTGCTCAGGCGGCACAAGTTGAACATGGTATTGAGTACCTGGTTGGAGATCTCGCGGAAGTGTTTCTGGTCCTTTTTCATGCTGTAGCTGAGGAGGTCGATGAGGAACTCGATGGCGTCGGCCGAGTGGAGCGACTCGATGGTCGTCGACAGCATGGACAGATTCTTGATGAATTTCAGCATGGTGACTTGGTGTACCGGCGTCATCCGTCGCAGGTCCTTGAGGACGCTCTTCAACACTTGTCTGTCTGCCACCACTTCCTTGACATAATTTTCCGCCTGGCTGAACAGGTAGAAGATGTTGACGATGCGTCCTTCTATGAGCTCGCCCAACTCGTCTTCGCCCTCTTCGTCCAACACACGGTGCAGCACCAGGGCGAGGGGGTAGAGAATCTTGCTCCTCGAGAAGATTCTGCAGAAGTCGTTCTTGGGCGTCGGCCCCTGCAGCTCAAAGACATTCCAGATGCCATTGACGCCGATGAGGACAAGGTCGCGGGCGGTGTCGTAGTCTTCGTCCAGGAACTCAACCAGCACGTTCAGACCACCGGCAGACACGAACATTTGGAGCGTCAGCGTCGACGTCTGATACATTTGGCGGACGAATGCGGCCGCCTCTAGCCGAATCTCATCCGAGTACTGACGAGCAGCAAACTTGGTGATGATGGGAATGCCACCCACGAAACAGAGATTTTCCTGAATCTCTACGTCATCAAGAATAATCTGCCCATAATTAGCCCATCATTCACAAATATCAAGAGGGCATCTTTGGAAGGCATACGGCGTTGACGACTTTGAGAAGCTGCAGGATCATGTACTGCCTGCTTTTGACCGTGCAAGGCTCCAAGATCTCGAGAATCGGCAGCAGCCCGTGTGCACTGATGATGAGATCTTTCACCTCCTTGCTCTCCCAGAGTAGCGCGAGCTGAATTGATTGCTTGTCAAAATCATGTCTGCAATCCAATGCGCGCAAGGGGCAATCTTACCAAATCTTCCGAAAGCTCCAACAGCATCTCCTCGCCTTCCGTTGTCTTCAAAGAACCCACAAGGTCCTCCACCTTTTCAGCCAGCCGAGCGTGTCTATCTCTGGCGATGTTGGCCTCCAGATCCATCTCATCCCAGCCAGGGTCCATCTGGGCGAAGGGGTCGTATTCATCTTCGTCGTCGCCCAGCCACGAATTGTTCGACATCTTAGACATGAGCATCAATCCACCGTCCTCTGACCCGCGCTCGCTCTCTTCCTTTTCGCCAAGCGACTCAGCAACCCCGAAGACGTCCGAGAAGTCTTCGTCATCGTCTTCGGCGAATTTCTGAATCTCAATCGACGAGCGAGTGCGTCTCATGGGGCGGTCAGGAAGAACGGTCGGCCTCGACTGCGACCTTTTCCGAATGTTGCCGCCAGGGGGTTGCATGGATCTAGGAAGGCTAGTGAGGTCGGACGGATGGAACAGCTGAGGCGGCTCGGCAGCTCGAACGCCCTGATAGACGATGTTAGCAGAGCTGCTGTCCAAGAGACACAGAGGCACTCGTGCCTTTTTGACCGCTTGGTTGACCCTGTGGTCAAAAACGCTGTCGTTATCCACAAACAGGTCCGAGAAATCCTCGAGACTCTGCTCACGATAGCCCAAGTCAGGCCGTGAAGGAAGCGCGAACTTGCTGGCGACCTGCGGTTTCGGAGGAGACCTCGGGCCCGCTGAGCCAGTGGCTGATGTAGATTGCGCAGATTTTGAGGAGCTCGACTTCGCGCGATGGTGAGCTTTCGGGGTCTCCGTTGCCTTGGCAGCACTTTTCCTTGAAATAGGGCGGATTGTTTGATCTTGGAAGTCGATGTCTCGGTAGCGGCTGCTGGGTCCTTTGATAGTCAATAGCTCGCCTTCGAAATCGTCGTCATAGTTACTACTGTCGTTTCTTCCGTCGTTGATCGACGCAAAAGCCTTGAGCTTGTCGCTGGAAAGAAGACCGCCGAAGTTGTCTTGAGGTTTAAGGTGAGGCCGCTGCAACGCACTGGGAGAGATAGGAGTGGTAAAGTCATCATCCCAGTTGTCGTCGTCTATTATCGTCATCAGCGTCACTGAATAATATTGAACTAGCTGGCTGTGTCGAAAGCCATGTGGAACAGGCTCAGCCGGCGGAACTCAAAGAAAAAAGAAACGTACCAGCTACTTCAGGCGATTTGAAGGCTTCGGCACCAGGTCTGGGTTTTGCAAGGTTTAATGGGCCCTTTGCGGGGGTGCCGCCGGTGAAGCGAGAGGAAGGGCCAGTAAATTCGGACCCGATGGAGGCGCGGAGGTTCGAATCAGACGAGTTTAGAGCCTTGTTCCACTGCTTCACCTCCTCGACGGCTTGGTTGAAGTTCGCAGGTGCCTTGGAGACTGGCGCCTCTGTTCGTCGTCGGCCCGCGATCCAGGCGTGTCGCAGTAATTTTCGAGCACTAACTCGTAAGTTGGGGTCTTTTTGGAAGCACTGCATGAGGAAGTCTCTCGCAGCCTGCCGGCACGTCAGTCACGGATCTTCTTTGCTGGCAAAGGCAGGGTTAGACGTACGGCTGAGATGCCTTCAGGAAGAGGCGGGTGGTCGTCGTTAACAATGGCAAATAGCGCAGGCATCGCCGCAAGGTTGTGATATGGCGGCCTGCCCTGCAAAAGCTCAATGACGGTGCAGCCCACACTCCATATGTCTGAAGCAGAGCTTGCGCCTGACAGCTGGATAATCTCGGGAGCCATCCAGTAAGGCGTGCCCACGACTTGAGCCTCCTTGTCCTGCTGACCACCTGCGAGAGTGCTGGTCGAAACGCCAAAGTCGGCGAGCTTGACGGTGCCATCCTTGGTGGTGAGGATGTTTGCGCCCTTGATGTCGCGATGGATGACACCTTGGTCGTGGAGGTAGTTGAGGCCCTGAAGTACTTGCGTCATGTAGACGCCGACGAGGTTCTCAGGAAACTTGCCGTAGGCCTTCAGTATCGAATGCAGCGATCCATTCTCGCAGTACCTATGTCTTGTCAGCAGGAGTGCTTCGAATGGCAGAAGCTGGCATACTCCAGAATAATATTCAGGCAGTCCGTGGATTTGACAAATCCGATGTACTTGACAATATTGTCATGCTGTGTCAGAGTTAGTATTACTGTCTTTGAACAAACACATGTTGGAACACTTACAAGAAGATTCTTGAGTAGGTCGATTTCGCTCTGCATAGCTCCGTCAGCGCTGCACAACCCGGTTGAACCATGTCAGCGAAATAGCTGACCTCTATCATTCGCAGCTCGCTCTTTGGCAGATTGACCAGCTTGATCTGCTTTACGGCTACTGCCTCGCCGGTGCTCCAGTTGAAGGCCTTGTACACGGACCCAAAGGCGCCCTTGCCGAGGCATTCGCCCAGCCTCTGCAATGTGTCAGCACGCTGCATCCTGGCAATCGGCTCCAGCCCCAGCACCGGAGGAGCACAGGTCTGCGGAACAGGACTGGAGGGAACGCACATAGTCCTTCAGGCCAGGGTCCTGGACCGCCGAGCTCTCTCGCTGCCTCTCCTTGCGAGATGGTGTTCCCGGCATCGGCACCCTCTCGCGCGAGGCCACCACGGCGGGGCCCGAGCCATTGCTGGCGTGGTACTGCCGCTCGGGAGGCATCGATCGTGTGTGTGTGTCGCGCTACTCGCCTGGCGCTATCTCCGCCAGCGAGGCGCCGACGATCGGGCTTCGGGTCGACCCTGATGTGGGCGTCGACGTTGGTGGCCGGGGTGTCGACGACAGGGACGGTAGGATGGTAAAGCGGCTCGTCGAAGAGATGGTCATCGCATCCCCAGCCGCGACACTGGTATCCTCGGCGTAGACCACACGCATCCGCGCCGTGCAGCTGGCGAGCGTGACGGCACGGGGCGATCCGTCGTTGGTCAAGGGAGGAGGGGAGATGGAGGGACGTCGCCTATCAATGCTCAGGTTGGACGGCGGACAATGGGTTCAGGAAAGGGCGACGACGGGCGAGCGAGCGGCAGAAGACGGGACGGACGCAGGATGCAGCGACGGTGAGGAAGCGAAGGGGGACGGAAGCACGGCAAAAGACGAGACGGCGAGACAAAAGGCGGAAGTGCGTGCAACTGAAACGGCCCGGCGAGCTCGCTGCCCTTGCGGTGGTGTAGTGCACTAAGGTACGAGTACTAGCTCATATGACGGTATGAGGTTCACCACGCTCTGTGCCTGACCAGCTCAGCCCAGCCAGCGGGGCCTCCCCACCATTCCTTGGACCTGGGCGCCGTGGAGAGCCGGCGGCTTGGGGAGCTGACGCCTGCAGGGGTTGGCTGCAAGGCATAATGTCGTACGCATCCATCCTCGTCGCCTACGGCGATCGCCGAGGGCACAGCCAGGCTTTTTGTAGATTGGGCTAATATACTCCCACAGCTTTGTTTCCGCAGTCCCGACCATGAAAACGACACTCTCTCTCTCCCGAGCCCTCTCGGAGCGCAGTCGCACCGACGGGAGAGACATCGGCACGTGCTCCTCCAGTCACAAGTCTTGTGCGGCCCTCCAGTGCTTCTTCTGCTTAAGGTACCATTATCGACCCAGTCCATCACACAGCAGCCTGAGCTGTCTGACATCTCACCAGCTAGCGGCCACTTGGTAGTCGGCCTCAGCCCTACCCGTTATTCGTTTAAACCCTGCCCTGTCATGCTCCATACCCAAGCTTTTCCGCCAACGCCTCAAGGCGCTGTCCAGTGGCCCAGGCAAATGTATGCCGTACACGCTATAATACAAAGCATTCAACGGTCGGTACCATGATTTCACAGCTTAACAAACCCTCCGGAGAGGCAACGTCTCGGTCTCGGGGCAGCGAGGCCTAGGACCGAAACAAACTCAACAGCTCCAAGCGTCGCGCCAAATCACCCTACTCATTTGTCGCCTCCTCTTGGGGAAGGGTTCGGCTCAGGCCAACCTCGGCCCACCATTCATCCGGAATGTCCTCCCTTCGGGCGAGGCTGCGAAAGATGCGCTGCATGCCCGACCAGTCCTCCTCACCGGCCGTCGCAGCGTTCTGCCCGGCTCCAGCAGATGCTTCCCGATTCTGCCGCGCCTCGCGGTTCGGCCGTTCCTCTGAAGCGCCGCGCTCCTCTCCCGAGGCTTGCACGAGCCTGGTCCACCGCGTGGGCGCTCGTGAGGTCTCTGGGATGGTCCCGCGAGCAGAATCCAGGACAATGCCATTCCCTCTCAAATAGAGTGGTCCATTGGCTCGTATCTCACTGGCCAACGCATAGTCATTCATGGCATGCGACAGTAGGTGATGGCGTGGATCATCCCGCGGCAAGCGAGGCTGGGCGCGCACAGCGCTAGGAGCTGCCTCACCGCTGCGAATCGGATCGAAAGGTGGGACGCCAGGATGCTCATTTCTCGATAGCGGTTCGCGGGCGAGCATGGCCGGGATGTGGCCCGGGAAGCGCATGTTTTCTTCGTCCTCGTCCATGTCAACGTCTGAATGCTCGCAGCCGGAGTCGTCGCACTGCGCATCGGGATTCAGGTCATCGGTGGCGATTTGCACATCATCTGGCGCCGAGATGGGCGTGCCAGAAGACGGGCCTGTACCCTGACTCTGAGATGCCGCAACCGACGCGAACGACGAGCCAGCACTGGGCGGCTGCGGGTCGGGAGTCAGCGTGGAGAAGAGCGTGTCCCACACCTCGGGGCTGAGGCTTCGCTCGCGGTCGCCGAGGCCGTCGAGGCCCAGCGGATAACGTGCCAAGGGGCTTCCTCGACCGCGGACATTGCGCATATGTCGAGCGTTGTATCGGGGACCGGTGGCACGAGAGTTGGCAACCAGCGTAGCGCCATGCCGCCGCAAGACCTGCTCGTTGTGGGATTGGACGGAGCTTCTCGACAGCAGACGCGGTTCGGAGCCGCGGTCAGATCGCGACGCCTGAGGCGCCACCACTCGAGCTCGCCTTGCTCGCGCCGGTCGAGGGTCCGCTGTGGGCCACCAGCGCTCTTCGGCGTCCCTTGCCTCGGCGTCGGCCTCGGGTCGACCAGGCGCTGGACGGTGGTCGCGAAACAGAGATGTCATGTGCTCCAGGTGCTCTCTGTGACGTCTGTCACTGAACGTTCGCTGCCACAGCGCTTCACGAGCTTCGCGGGTTTCTTGGAAAGAGGACCTCGGACGTGGCTCGGTGGCACTCGAGTCCAATGGGGGAGGCGACTGGACCCAAGGTAGATAGCCGTCTCCAACGTCGCGATTCGTACGAGGCGGGATCGCGCGGCCATAAATGCGAACAGTGGGGCCTGGGTTGTCAGACGAGCTTCTTGAGGGGGCTTGGTCCCCCAGCGAGGCTCGGATCAAACGTCGTACGCCAGTGCGGGTCGGAGAGGCTGCGGCATTCTTGTTGGTGGTCTTGGATGGAAGGTCTGACTCGACAGGGGCTACAAAGAGTCTATCAATGGCATGTTAGCAAAAGAAAGCCTTCCAAGTCGTGAATGCGTTATGAAGGAAGGGGCTGATGCTGCAGTCCACCTGGATGAGCATGATGGCGGCTCATATAGACAAGTGAACTGCCTACCCAGCCCAAAGGCCACAGTCATGATGCGCAACAGCGATGTAGACGCGCAAACAGAGCAGCGCGCGCGAGGCAACATCAAGGGAGAGATTACTTACGGGAGTCCCATCGTGAATGCGGCTGGATGATGGCGACGTGCGTGTTCAAGTGAGGCGCGGCGTGGCGAGTCGAATTGCGCGAAGTAGGCAAGCGTGAATGCCTCGGCTAGGCGTGTACTGAGAGCGGCCAGTCGTGCCTTGCTGATAGCAAGTGACGCAGAGCACACGCAGAGAATGAATTCGCAGGGGCGCGATGTGATGGTCACACGATGTGATGCGATGCGATGCGACGCGACGCAGAAGGGTGGTGGTGACGGAAGAGCGAGCAGAGGCGCGGTCCAAAGGTAAAGCAATGGCTCCGGCGGAGATGGTGACGCCAGCAACAACAATGCAGCAGAAAATTTCGACACGACAGGCTGGAAACACGAGGCCAGACGCAGACGCGACAGACGATGTCGATGACGAGCGACGGGCGCCACTAGCAGCGGCGGAGAAGACGGGAGGAGCAGAGAGGAGAGGGCCGAGCAGGGGAGGAGTCGGACGGATAGG
The DNA here is from genome assembly GCA_024339985.1 of Tolypocladium endophyticum. Classification (NCBI taxonomy): domain Eukaryota; kingdom Fungi; phylum Ascomycota; class Sordariomycetes; order Hypocreales; family Ophiocordycipitaceae; genus Tolypocladium; species Tolypocladium endophyticum. The sequence goes on from JALHBW010000068.1 coordinate 104,881, forward strand.
CGCACGATGGATAGACTGGTGGAGGTGATGAGAATGGATCACCAATCTGGGGGGTGCCAGAGGAAGAGGAAAGGCGCTGGCGGCGTTCCCGACCCAGTAGCCATTTTTGTGGCACTCCGTTTTCGCGTGGCCAGGGGCGAAGGGCGCCCTGGGGAGCGGGCAGAGCGCGTACACGTCTAACCCGAGCTGCGCGCACGGCCCGCGACCCACGTTACTGGACGACATGGGCAAACGGCCCCTTTCATGCAGGCAGCGGCCCGCCCGAGGCTGTGGCTGATGCGTCCGCCATGCCTGTGGCTGGTGTCTCGCCCACGACGCTGTGGCTGGTGCCGCAACCGCGAAATATTTGGATGAGCTCATGCCATATCCGTCTTCTCACACGACCAACGCCTGCTCCAACACCACCGCCCCGGCCTGCTCAGTCACCCAATCTCCTCCTGGCTGTGATGAGGCTTCCCACGGCTCAATAAGGTAGCTGCCTCGCGCCCCCCGGACAGCACCATGCCGGCTGCCAAGGAGGTCAAGCGCGCCCTCGCTCGCATCCGGGCTGCGCTGCCCCGCGAGAAAAAGGTCGCCTCAGCCCAGCGCAACATCCGCCTCGGCCTCGAGCGCATCAGCCGCGTCGTGCCCGAGGAGCAGAGCTGGAAGGGCGTCCATGTCGGTGGCACCAACGGCAAGGGCTCCATCTGCGCGCTGCTGGCCGGCATGTTCCGCCTCTCCGGCATCAGCCACGGCACCTTCATCTCGCCCGCCATCCCGGAGCGGCACAACGGCGTCACCATCAACGGCCTGTACGTCAACCGCCGCATGTACGAGATGGAGATGAGCCACGTCGAGGCCGCCTACCGCCGCGTCGCCTCGGGCTGGCGCTTCAGCTCCGGCGAGGACCCCGGAGACCTGACTCCCTTCGAGCTGGAGACGGCCACGGCCTTTCGCGTCCTCGACAAGATGCACGTCAAGTACGGCATTGTCGAGGTCGGCATGGGTGGCGCCACCGACGCCACCAATGCCATGAGGCAGAAAGCCGTCACCGTTATCTCCAAGATCGACCTCGACCACCAGGAGTACCTGGGCAACTCCATCGAGGAGATTGCCAAGGTCAAGGCCGGCATCATGCGGCCAGGCGTGCCGTGCATTGTCGACCACACCAATCCCAGCTCCGTGCTGGGGGTACTGGCCTCGCACGCACAGCGCGTGGGCACCCAGATCAGCCAGTCGTCCAAGGCCATTCCCCTGCTTGCCGGTCTCGACCAGGACAAGTATAAGCTGGAAGACTACGAGCAACAAAATCTTCTCTGCGCAACCTTGGCTTTCCGGACCCTATTCCCACACCTGGATATTGACCTCAACAAACTCCTGGCTACCAAGCCCTATCTTCCCGGCAGAAAAGAATATGTCTCCGTGACCGAGCTCACTGGTGGCGCCCGTCAACAGCCCATCTTGGTGGATGGTGCTCACAACATGCTCGGGGTCGAGGCCCTGGCCAAGCACGTGGATGATAAAGTGCGCCAGAACGACCAGCCTTTGACTTGGGTAATTGGCCTCTCCGCGAGTGAGTCAAAGCCTTTTTCCAAGATGATCGAGACCCTCCTCCGGCCCCAGGACAATCTGGCCTTTGTTGAGTACGCTCCGGGGCCCAATGATCCGCCAGCCGCGCCCGCTGAGCTCGGAAGGGGCATTGCAAGGGAAGTGCTCAAGGACGATGCTCAAATATACGATGGCGAGCCGGACATCGCCACCGCCGTTCAGTGGGCCTGCGAAAAGGCCGGCGAAGGCCCGGTCATTGTGACGGGCAGCCTATACTTGATTCGGGAATTCTACAAGGTCAAGGGCGTCGAACAGCGGAGGAAAATCGGTACGAGGCGACCCGGCCGTGCCCAGCTGTGGCACTATACTCAACTGTCACAGGAGAGAGCCTTGACGCCTGAGGAAGCGCGCGAGTTCAAGCAGGCCAGGAGGCACTGGTACCTGTCTCCCCTACGCAACGCGACTTTTAGAGAGGTACAGAACGGGGGCGAGCCGCTGTCGCCAGCAGTCCCGGACAAGGTTCGCCGACTGCAGCGTGCCGCAGCACACCACAAGAAGCAAGCCGATGGGTATCGGGCCGCAATAGCGAGTATAAACAACGACGTTGGCGAGCAGTCGACAAATGATGGGAGCAGTGCCGTGGACCTGACCCAAACCGTCGGGGAGCTGAAGCGACGACACGAGGAACACCTCAAGGCGTACAACAAGGCCATGTTCAAGGTACGCGGTCATGCCGTCGAGCCGGAGAAGAAGTACCTCAGCCATGAGGAGATCCTCGGGACGCCGGCAAAGCCCAAGAGGAGAATAACATCATTACTGCGGGACTTTGAGCAGCAGGAAGCCAATGAGGGCTCTGCAGATGCGATTGCGTCCCGCAAGGTGCTCGACAAGGACGCGCAGCAGGCTTCGCCCGGAGCAGGAGGGGAGGACGTTCGCCATGGGCAGCCGCTGGGCCCCACGTCCTCCAAGACCAGACCCCGTCCCAAGGTCGGGACATCCAACGCGGACCAATCGGTTGTAGACAAGGTGTCGGGGACACGACGGTGATGGAGCGACGCACAGGCATTGGACAGTGGGGCCAATAGATGGGACGTCGATATTTACGTTGTATTATACCCACTCGCGAGGGAGGGAGGGACGGGCCGGCGCGCATAGAGGCTGCTTTGTATATACCACAGATAGACTGTACGTTACGCAGACGCACGACGGAGCGTCCGGAGATTTCGCTCATCCCGACATCTCCCATGACATCGTGCCACTGGCGACCTCATTCTCGACCTGATGATGTTGTTGTTCTGCCCCCGCCCCGCCCCCACCATGACATATGCTGTGGTGTTCGTATCACGAGCCTTGTTCACACCTCATCCTCGCGGCTTATAAGACAAAACTCTCGCCCACCTTTCGCACACGACGTACATGTTTTGTTGTCTTTTTTCCATCTTCTGTTGAGACAGTTCGGCGCAATGCATCCCACGCACCTCATCGTCGTCTGCTGCCACGGCACCTGGCTCGGCGGCCCGTCCAAGGGCGCCGACGAGGCGGAGTGGCTCATTGCGCCCTTTCAGCGCGGCGAGACGGGCACCTTCATGCGGCACGCCGAGGAGGGCGTGCGGTGTCTGTCGCAGAGCCGCGGCGAATCCATCCTCATGTTCTCAGGGTGCGCTCCTCCTCCTCCCCGTTCCTGAACAACACCAGCTGACACGGCATCGCAGGGGCCCGACGCGCAACGAGACGGAGACGTCCGAGGCGCAGAGCTACGCCTGGCTCGCCGCCCACAACAACTACTGGGACCTGCTCGCGCCGCCCGTCATGGACGACGACGTCATCCTCGAGGAGCGCGCGCTCGACTCGTACCACAACGTGCTGTTCAGCCTGACGCAGTACCACGCGCGCTTCGGCGCCTGGCCGGCGGCGCTGACGCTCGTCGGCCACGCCTTCAAGCGCCCGCGCCTCGAGGCCCACTGCGCGGCCATCGGGTACCCGCTGAGCCGCGTGTCGTACGTCGGCGTCGACCCGCCGGGCCTCGAGGGCAACGCCGTGGCGCGCGAGGGCAACGCGCGCGCGCTCGAGGAGTGGGCGCGGGATCCGCACGGCAGGGGGGAGGCGCTCGCGGGGAAGAGGAGGGCGAGGAATCCCTGGGGCGTGTGGCAGGGCGTTTTCGTCAAGGAGGCTAAGGATAAGGGGGGCTTGGTGACGACGGGGGAGGGTGAGAACGAGACGCTGGTGGATGATGCGCCGCGGCCGTGGTGATGGTGATGAGGCTAGCGATGTTGAAGGGTGAAGCGTGGCTTTGAGGAGCATTTTCTATGGGCGTTGATTTGGAGCCTAGAAGCTATTCATCATAATATTCTTTAATTCATCACGCCACCTGGCACAGAATCGTCCTGTCTATCATAAGCTTTCATCATTCTCTCTCGTACGGGGTGGCATCCAGCATGGCATCACAACGTTTATCCTCAGATCCTCGCCCTTTCCTCCTCCCCCGCCCGTCGAGGCCCCTCGCCTACGACCCTCACCAGGAACTCAACCGCATCTACCACCATGTCCTTGCTGAAGCGATGCCCCACGCCCTCGTACACCCGGTCATCGAGCTCAAAGCCCCCGTCCGCATACCAGCCGCCCGCTGCGTCCTTGAGCAATGTCAGCAGCGGCCGCGACCGCGCGTACGGCACCAGCTCGTCGGCACCGCCCGAGCACAGCAGGACCTTCTTGCCGCGCACGCGGGCGTCCAGGACGGGTCGGAGGCGGGCCTGTTCGGCGGCGGGGAGCGGCAGCGAGGGCAGGCTGCCGCCGGGGCCGAAGAGCAGGGCGCGCGGGTCGTGCGCGCAGAGGGTAGACAGGAGTATCTTGGGGAAGAAGCGGCTGCCGAGAAGGGGATCGGATCCCGTGTCGACGCCGGCGAGTTGAGCGCGTTTAGTCATGAGGCCTAATGGTGTTAGCATTAGTCTCGCTCCCAATATCATCACCATCAGCATCACGATGCCAAGTCGACGGCAACAACTCGGCGCCGTGAGCTCACCCCGTACCACAACGAGCATAGAACTCACCCAAGTAGTCAGGACAGCCCACAACCACCACCGCCGCATCCAGCCTCTCCTCACACATCACCCCCTGCCACGCCGCATGCCCGCCCAGGCTCCATCCCAGCGCGACGTGCGCATCAATATCCCTCTCGAGATACCCGCCCACCAGGTCCATCAGCGCACTCATGTCGCCGCGTCCGCCCTTGACCATGCCCGCCATGTCGATGGCGTGCCTCTCGTTGCCCTCGTCCCACGCCTGGTTCGCCCGTTCGCTGACCAGCCGGCTGCCGTGGTTCGGCATGTCAAACGCCAGCGCCACGAGGCCCCTCCTCGGGCTCTTCGGGTCCTTCTCCTGCTGTGAGAGCCAGGCGTGCACGACGCGCCGCGCGATGTCGGCCATGCGTGCGCGGGTGCGTGTGCGCGGGTGCAGCAGCCAGAGGCACGTTAAGGGCGTTGATGAGTCTGGGGGCAACTCGTCGAGCCCGTACACGTCGACGAGCAGCCCTGCCATTGGTATTGTCTGCATGGAAATACTCGGGGCGGGCGGTAGGCCCTTTGTTGAATATGAGTCTGCCATGCTGCGCGCGATGAGGTGTACGAGAGAAGTTGCACCCGCAGTCGATGATCTTCGTGCCGAGGAGTCGTCCAGGTGGGGTGTAGGGTGGCTCCTCGTTGCTCACTTCACCGAACAGCATCAAACGATACCACAAGACTCAATGAAACATCAAAACAGCGAATATGAGAGTTACGCCAGCTTCCAGATAAAATGCTTCCTTTTTTTTTTTCCAGACTAGAGTCGTTGTATCTCGCGATGAACATTCACGCAGCGCTTGAGTTAATCGTCACTTCTTTGGTTTCAGTCAACCATAGTTTCAGCTATGTCAGCGTTGACAAAAGGGAATAATTCGTATCAATATCGCCATGCTCCTAAGACAAGATAAGTACGCTTGCCTGCCCAAACGCCAGCCCGTCGTCTTTCCCACCGCATCCGCAGTCGTTCAGTAACCCCATCCATGCCCAAAATGCTATCTGTCATCGCGAGCAGCCGCGCGACCATCTCTTCTACGGCAAATGCCTCACTCTCCTGCTATGTGGACAGTCCGCCCGACCAGCGAACAGCCAAATGGTATCTTTTCTCCCCTCAATCAGGCCACTAGTCGACCTTCCAATGGTCCTGCTCGTCCGTCCCCAGGTACAGCTCCACGCCATACAGCAACATGGTCAACCCGACGTTGATCCAGCGCCACATGCCGCCTCCGACATCGCCGCCTCTGAGCGTCCACCCGTCCGGCCCCTCGCTCGTGGAAAAGTGCTGTAGCAGCAAGCTCGTGTACACGGCCACCAGGATTGATGGCGAGAACCAGCTCAGAAAGCCCAGCACCCTGTTGGTCGTTTCCGAGTCTTCAAAGTCGGGCTCATGCATCAGGGCTCGGGCGCCAAGGTCCCGAACCGAAGGAATGATCCGCGTGGCCGCGTAGAAGACGAACAACCGGTAAGCCAGGGAGATGATGACGGAGGGCGTGATGGTCTGGAAAGCGGCGTAGAGGAAAGCGAGAGAGGAGTGGATGGCGGACGGGAGAGAGCCCAGGACATGGAGCAGCGTTGAATACGATGCCATGATGATGGGTGGCAGAGGTGGAATCTCCGGCTGCGTGGCCCCCTGCGCATCGACATTGCTGCCGTCTGAAGGTTGGTAGTCGGTGAAGATTTGGTAGATGCAAAGAACGACGTAGGCAAAGATGAGCGAGCTCTCCACGGGGCTGCCGCGCCCGCTGCCGATGCCGTAGGCGCAAAGAAAGACAGCCGTCGTCATGGTAACGCCGATGAGGATCGCATCGAGGTTGCTTATCTGCGGAAACTGCGCAACACGCCACAGAAAGTACACGGCGCTCGCTATGACCGAACCCGAGAAGGTAAGGAGGATAATCTGTGCGCCAGTCAGCAGGGACGGTCAGGGAAGAGAAGGAGACGGCGGCCATATGCACTCACCACCCAAGTGTCACTCCTCCCTCTGTTGACGAGCCAGCGGGTAATCTGCCCGGCGGCCTGGATGACGAGGAGCGTGCAGAAGCCCTCCAGCAGCTGAAAGCCGGGACCCGAATATCTCAGCACATTATCCCAGGTGCCCAGCATGACCGTCTCCAGAAGGCCGTCCTTGCCAAACACCCACTCGCTCCAGCTGGAGCTCTTGGAGTGGAAGAGCCCGCCCAGCGTCCTCTCCACCCAGCTGGTGCTCCCCGCATCGACGGCAAACTGGCCAAGCGCCCAAATCAGCAGCGTCGGGATGACAAGCCACTGCGACAGGCGGAGGGCTGTCGACACGGTCCGACCGAGTCGCGACTTGTCGGGCGTCACGATTCGAATGGCCGAGTAGGCGAGGTAGTAGATGAAGAGCGAGAGGCTGTAGGCCAGCCCACTGTCCCGGCCGCCGACATCGAAGGCGACGGGGATGGAGAGGACAATGCTCAGGAGGAAGACGGAGCTGAAGACGACGCTGAAAAACCACCACATGGGTGCGACGGGACGGCCGGCCTTGGCCGCGCCGACAGTGACGAGTTCGACGGTTGGTGAGGAGGTGCGAGAGCTTGCGGTGGAGGGGGTCGGTTGCACGCAACGGGTATGAGCTCCCTGTGCGTCGCACGAGTCACCAGCGTCGGCGGAGCAAGCTCTGATGGGCGTCGCTTGTCCCTCTGTGCTTGCCGTCGCGAGATGCTGTCGTTCGAGCGCAAGCGCGTGGCCCGGTGTTGATGTTGAATGAACGCGCCTTGTGGTTGGACGGGCTGGGTCTCTAATATAACTTGAAGCCCGCCTGTTATTTTTGCGCGAGAGGACACGGCAATTGTTGGCTGGAGCTGGGTGCTTATCACGCCTTATCGGCACGTGAAAGCATACCAGCTGGACCCTTAGGTTCGCCAAGGCAGGCTCGGATGGCGTGAAAGCGGTGACGATGCTCCAGAAGCGATGCAGCAGGAAAAAATGGGCATCATTGCGCGCAGCGAGACGTCATTCATTGGCGTCGATCCAAGATCCAAGATTGACACCTGCATCAAGATCTGAGGAGTGGTCGCGTGGGTGCAGCGCGCCGCGTGCAACTTACACCCTCCGACGGGAGTTGGAGGGCTGCGAATGCACCAGCGCGGCCTGCTTCGGTGATTGCGCTCGCTGTGGCGGGGCTCCAAGCCTGCTTGGAACCTTGCAAGTTTGGGATTGATGCGCGCTACAAGGCAGGGAACGACAGCAGCGAGCTGCCCACTGGTGCGTTTGTACCAGCGTTTCGCCGCCAGAGTGTTCCACGGCCAATCACACCAGATCTCGCCTGTCGGGGTATGACTGCCGGTCTCCGCACTCAACCCTCGCCGACACAACCTCAGTCTTTCATGCTCCCTTTTTGCTGAAATATGCCGGGCCGTTTTCTTGCTGTCAACCGTTGTCTCAACCCTGTTTGCACCGTCAAGGAATCCCTGAAACCTGCCACTTTTTTCGGACCTGACCTGCGCTGGAAACGACTGCTTAGTCACGTGTTCGGTGTGGCCGTTTGCTCTCTCTGAACCGAGAGGCGCGCACTGAACAGCTTGTTGCTGCCCTCTATGCACCCAATTGGCAGCCGAGAGCCGACCAGCAGTGCAAGTTGGACTACAAAACGCTGGTTATTGCCAAAACACCAAGAAAAGCGCCCCAGAGATATCTCAGCGACTGCAAAGTTCGCAGCACATTTCTCGACCTCACGGTGCACTGCACAACATGCACACATAGACACGAGATGGGCAGCATTACTTTGATACTAGAGATTGCGAATGACTTCAAAAAGTATCAATGCTGTAGTTGCTACGATATTTGCAATCGCTAGCTATGCTTTGAAGACGTTTGCTGTCCTCGTGTTTCGGCCGTGCTGATGAGGCGTGCATGCGCAGTCGGGCTCAAACACCAAAGTTGGTGAATCACGAGTGTGCCGGATGAACTGCTCTGCAAAGCTGGCAAGCGCTGGAGTTGCGATTGTCACGCAAGGGCTTCAGTGACTAAAGGCAGCTCGCACCGGGATGCTCGCAAGGCCAGCACCTCATAGTGATTACGTTTGCGTCTTCATCGTGCACACACATTGCTCTCCCATGTGTTTTGTAGGATTTGATGGGTTGTGTGCGATGATGGCAGCAATGTTCAACGGGGAGCAGAAGGCAGCCGTGCGGAAACGGCCCGGGTCAAACTGCTCGGCCTGGAGAATGGTCTAATGGGAAACGTGGATCGGGGACGACAACGAAGCTGCACGACGATACGAATCCGATCAGCATAGAGGAGGCACCCAGGCTCAGCGGGCAGTCCTCCCTATCCGTCCAACACGGAGGTACGGAGTCCCAACACGACGGGGCCCCGGAACTGTTCTGCCACTCTTTGCCACTTTATCTCCGCTGTGAATTGCATCGCGGCTCCTTTTTTGATGATTGTTGTGCGATTTGCCGTTCAAATGACGTTGTGCTGGTGTTGCTTGCGCGTGTTGAAGATGCGTCGTCGTTCCTGTCGGGGAGTCGGGGACGTTGGCGGAGGTGGGGTGCCTGTCCCATTGACGCACCCCCTTGCTTTCCTTTGCTTTATTTTTGGTTGGCCCACAACTGATGTATAACGACGAACGAGAAACAGTATGAGGAAGAAGGTTCATGATTGAAGAGCTGAAGTGTTTTTAAAGCATATGTCGCGTTGGTGATGCAATGACTCTATGCGTAATTGGGTGGATGGAAGACGTGCTCTTCGGTGCAGCGGGGAAGAGAAGCACGCTTGAGCAGACAACTTTGACGAGCACAGAGAGTGCCTCGGGCTGGCGTGCAGACTGCGTTGCTACGAGCAGTTTACGAATACACATGCCATTTACCAGACATGCAACGCGCCGCAGCCGCCCGAACGAGTACCTCGTGCGGCTGGCGCAGAGCGCAAGTTATACTGTCCTCGGCACTGCGAACCGACTGGTGGAGGTCGCTGGTACCACGTTAGGTAGGCCCGAGGTCCAAAATAAGCTTAAAAGACAGGGTGAGCGCTGGCATTGGGCGAGTAAGCGAAACTCAGACCCAGTCCCACAGACAGGCCGGACAGGGCATTGCGTGATGGACGCTGCAATGACGACTTTGCGAGGCGTTTTCAAAGTGATTAATTGATTGAAGTTATCTCGCCAGGGAACTTCCGAATCCCCGCAGACGCGGGCACGGCCAGACTCCCCCAAGGTTTCCGGCTGCGATGGATGGCAGGGCTGAGCTGGGCGGAGGGCACCTAGTTAGAACGTACCCGGCAATGTCTCACGTCGCCGACGGAAGCAGACAATGCCACCAAAGACTGCTGCAGCCACATTCCAGCGGCTGAGGGTGGCAGCCGTGGCGCGGCCTGACACGCTGTCTCGGGCCAACGTGGCCGTGGAGCAGCGCATGCAGGATCCAGCAGCGGTTTCATCTGGCTGCCTGGAGGTCCAGGCCGCCCCCCCCCC
>JALHBW010000069.1:0-392721 GCA_024339985.1 Tolypocladium endophyticum
CCGTCGTCGTCGATCTCCAGAACCTCGCGATTGAAGTCGGGGCGCGGCTCAACACGGTCGGCAAACGGAACCGCGGACATGTTCACCTCCTTCTCGACGCAACCTCGGATCGAGGGCCTAGCGTCATTACCGCCAAGCGGCACAATGGTGACCCAGACTTGGTCCACCCCATTCGCCTCCTTGACATCTTCGACGGCTCGGGCACAGGTCTGCCCGTGCTGCAGGATCGCGTTGACGGCGCCCGGTAGGAACCTGTGGGGCGTGACGACGTTCACCTGAGCCCCGCCACCGCGGCTGTTGTTCGTGGCTCGCATGGCCAAGATTTGCTCCTCCTCCTCGTCCTCGATCGTCTTGAGGCGAAGTTGCTCTACCCGCCGAAGCGCGGGCACCAGCTGGGCGACGCCACGAGGACGACCACCCCTTCCGCCACGAGGGCCAGCGCTTCCGCCACGAGGGCCAGCGCTTCCGCCACGGCGATCGTTGCCGTACTCGCGGCGATCGTAACCGTTGTCGCGGCGATCGTTGCCGTAGTCGCGGCGAGCAGTCCCTCGTCCATGGACGCTGCGGCTGTTGTCGTAGCCGTGGCCACTACGGCTGCTGCTGCCACCACGGGCGCTGTTGTTGTTGCGGCTGCCGTTGCCACTGATGCCGTTGTTGGGGCGGCTGGGGCGATCGCGGCCGCGATCGCGGCGGCGGTGGATCTCGTCGTTGCTGATCCTGGCCATATTCCTTTTCGTCTTGCGTTTGTGTTTGTATGATTGTAGAGATCGGGAGACGGAAAGAGGCTGTATTCGCGTGGTTGTTGCGAGGTGTGCGTTCGTGAATGCGGATGGAACGGGGCAGGAAACAAATAGCAAGAAGTTTTTTCTCGAGGCCGAACAGTGCACTTTGTGACTGGAAATTCTGGCGGTGAATCTGAACGGCCGGCAAACGGCTGCGCGTAGCGCTACGACTGTCCACCTGACCAGGACCGTTCACCCTACCGGTGAATGCAAACCCCGACTCGTTCTGCATGGCCCATACACAGATACTCTCCATCTTTGCCGCAATCTTCGTTACTCACAGACACCATTGGCCTGTTATAAGCAGCCGATCTACCACTCGAGATGGAGGACCTCAGAAGAGATGCAATGTCCCTGGACGCGACGGGCACGCTCCGGATCCGCTACATTCTGCAACACCTGCCCCCGTTGGAGACGAAAGCGGCCGCTGGTGAATTGCCTACATCGGGCCTCGATTGCCTCACGCAAGTGATCAGGCATATATACAGCCACGCAAGATCGTTCGCAGACGTGGTTCGATCCGAGAAGGAGCGGACAATGTACAAGACAACCCGCTCCTCAAGTACGTGTGGCAGTCTATGGAGCGAGACAGCGCCAATGAGGCTGCGAATGAAGGCGCAACCGAGAAGCAGGCCGCTCAGAAGCAGGCGCTATTGAAAGGCTTGATGGATTCGGGCAATCTGCCGACCCGCCCGACCACCAACTTTGAAGACCTGGCTACGAGTGACTTTATGAACAGGACGCTCTGGGGACGTGATAACTTCAGGCTCTACTTGCCCATTTTGCAACGAGCAGAGAAGGGCCAGAGTTGGCAGCGAAAGCCCAGTGGCGGCCGCCTCGAGGACGGCGCCGACAGTCTCTTATACTTTGACTGTTCGTCGCCTGACGGTCCCAAGGCTCTTCAGACTTTCGTCGACGGCGAGTTCGGCATTCGCGACTTTCCAGGTGGCGCCGAGGAGCTCTGGCTGTGTGGTCGGCCCAACATTGTGCGGATAGTATACAAGCCCGACATGAGATCTCCTCGGCCGTTCAAAAGCCTCCGGACATTTCGGCTACCGATCGCAGACGCCAAGAAACGCGCTCGAGACGGCTTGCCGACTGTTGGGCGCAACGCCCCCTACGTGATCCTTGCAGTCGTCCGACACGGCCTGAAGTCTGGTGATCCGGACTTTCTCAGGACATATCACCGGGATGGGCCACATGTCCAGCTGCTGCACACGCCGTCGGCTTTTATTAGCGACAAGTGGATCATGGCCGACCAGACGGCCCACTCGTACACGCTGTTTTACATTGCGCACCCGGCGGGCATAACACTGGACGAACCGTGCGAGCGTCAGTCTTATGATATCCCTAAGCCGAAGGAAGACCTGTTGGAGCTCGCCGCCGTCATCGGCGGCGAGCAAGATGATAGGGTGCAGGCATCGGCCACGGCTACTCGGAGATCCGACAGCTTACCTTCGAGCGAGAGCTTCAGATCGGACACGAAATCTGGATTCGGAGATCATAGAGGAAGCAGTGAGGCAGAACAGGATTCGCAGGAAACGGCCAACGTGACAGACCGGAAACAGAGGCGACCCGGTGGCCGGTCGGACATGGCATCTGCGCTGTCTGAAGGGCACATGCCCCCTCCTCGACTTCCTCCTTCCTCAATACCCCCTCCTAATGCTCCTACTGGTCCCAAGGCATATCGCAGCCGCGGAGCCCAGGATGAGCAGAGGAAACCCAAAGCCAAGGAGAAGAAGAAGCGCGAGGCCAAGGGCCAGTAGCCCTAGGGAGCCAAGCCTCGACAGCGTGCGGGCAACCAACGCAGCTCACTGGTCTAGGAAGGGCAATACAGAAATCGGGGAAGCCCGATCGAGGAACGAACCTTTGGGTGGTCGGCTCGCGCCCGATACCGTGCGTAGATGTCGGTGGCTCTACTACGCTATGAACATATCCGACTGCAGGTGGCAAGCGTGATTTGGGTTACGCTAAGGACTTGGGTCTGTTGCGGGTAGCGTTACGTAAAGTTTAATTCGAAAAAGAAGACGATCGTAGCTAGGAATCCTATTGAATTGAAAATGATCAAGTACAGTATGTCCCCGTATCCGACCCTAGCCCCGTCCCCCGATCGTCGCCCCCCGTCACGCTCACTCGACCTCCCGCTTCCCTGGCCACAGGGCAAGGAATTAATGGTCTATCTACTATCTACGCTACTGGACGCTACTGCCGCCTTAATGGCCGTTGCGTCGTTGGTACTCCTCGAAGTCCTCGCACATGTCCGCCTCCCAGGCGTATACCTTGCCTCGTAGGTCGGGGCTTACCAGCTCCGACCACACTAGCGCCGCCGCCTCGATACGATCCGAGGCATTTAAGGCAACATTCTTGCCGTATAGCTCTATAACCCAGTTTGAGAGGCGGTACTTAGCGTCTTCGACGGTCTTGCAATCCCTAAGGATCTATACGGCTGGCTTTTTCGCCTCTTCCCGGGCGTTATCGAACCTCTTAGCGCAGAACGCGCCCGGGGTCTCGTTATAGATCGACTGGCCTTTGTTGTTTGCGCATTGTAAACGGACCTATCTCCCTAGAAAGTCGATAAGAGGTATCGGCTTACTCCTAAGGAGTCTCTCTCCCTACCTCTCGATCTGTTTCTATACAGTACCGAGCGCGGTCCGTAGCCCATTATCGTTAGGCATCGGAGGAGCATCGAGGTCGCGGTCCTTGAGCGCTACGATTAGCTTCTTAGGGCGTTGCCCGTTCTCGGCCTCGCGATCGTAGCCCTCGCGATCGTAGTCGTCTGCCTACGTAATGTAGATCCTACGGTCGATGAGGTCGCTGTTATTAATCGTTAGGAGGCTACGGCCGCGGGGGCCCCTGACGAACTTGACGAAGTCGTACGTCGCCGGGATCTGTAGCTCATATGGGCCACAGACGAGCTCGTTGCCTCTTCCCCCCTTCGAGCTTTCCCCTGTCGAATACTCCTGCTTCCAGAGGGACTTCCGAACGTCCAAGTTCGGCAAGGGGGGCGGCACAATAAGCCCAGTCCTAGCGCTCAGCGCCTCTCTCCAAGCCGCCTCGTCAGCCTCGCGCTTCCTAGCCGCATCGACGACCGATATAGACATCGGCATCGGCGTGTGGAAGCTCGACGCCTCCAGCCCCCTGTCGGGCTTTATGGGTTTCTTGCCCTCGGCCTTGGATAAGAGAGCTTCCTCCAGCTTACCCGCCTGGCGCGGGGCCGTTGCGGGCTTCTCTCCTGGATCGTCCCGAGCACTGCCCAAAGATAAGCTCGCAGTTTTCGCGACAAATGCGAGCGGGAGGGTCGTACGATCGGGATGAGCCTTCCATCCCGAGTTGAGTTCCTCCTTCCCACGTATACCACCGCCGCGGATCTGCGACGACGACGATGGGCCTGCCTGGGCGAAGATGGAAGTCGCAAGGCCACGGCCTGTTCCCGCGTACGGGTTTCTCAGCGGCTGTCCCCTTCCACGGCTTCCAGCTAACTGGTTGCTAGGCCTTGCCTGATCAGGGGCATTTACTCGAGCTACTGGACCCGGTGTGCTTAGATGGCTTGCCTGCTAACCACTTGCGGAAAGTGTCCGACTGAGGTACCCGGGGGCCCCGTGGTACGTCCCTGCGTATATTCTACTAGGGCTAGATCGGCTGCTTCTCGTCTGAGCGTCCTTTAACTATATGAGCACGTTAGTTAAAGGGGGTTATATAAATTGGATCGATACGGTTAACACTTACAAACCAGTCTCTAGAGTTTATGATCTACTAGATACTCGAAAAGCTCTCGAGCAGCCGATGAGATGCCCTCTTTTGCCAGATCCTGGCACATATGATCCTCGGCTTCCTGACGGAGGCGTCCGATCTGCCCAAAGGATACGCCATGATAGACCAAGTAGGCCTCCATGTCAGGGCGCCTGCTTGCCGTGTTGGCGCCTCGGACCTCGTCTAGATCTATCTGAAACCTCGCGCCTTTGCGGTTGCGGCAGTCTTTCTAACTAGCTGGCGCTATCTTGTGGCTGCCTTGCTGTTATTGTTGTTGTTGTTGTTGTTGTTGCTATTGCTGCGGTTTCTTGCGAGGTTGTGAAGATGTTAAAACTTTACACGTGAGAGAAAGCGCAAGAGGAAGCATAGGTGTGCGTGTATGGCTAGCAGATGTACTTGTATTACGTATGCGGACCTCGCCTGCAAGGCAGCTGGGCTAACTGATCACTGGGAGCGCCGCGCTGAAGAATGCAAACGACTAGAAAATTGATACCCATTGCGGGATGATGCGACTGCCAGGCATATACCTGTGGACACACTTGCTCACACTTGCTCTCACTGCCATGTCACAGCTTGTAGTGGAGAATGATGGATCATGTAGACTACTTCAATTACTGTAACTATAAATTATGGGAAACGAATCAACAGAGTGTGAGACACCATGTTTCTATTCCGAAAGCTTGATGGGCGGGAAGCGTGTCCAACGCTCCAACCACCAAAGCCAAGTCACCCTCGTGGCTGTCGACCACACCCATGCCATCATCGCTGCGCTGCGATCCCCCTAGAGACGCATCATCGCTGGTACCTGCATGTGCGGCTGAACCGACGTCCCTTTGCCGCTTCGGCTCCATTGTCCGGGCTCGTTTTAGTTCTTTTGCTCCCCTCGCCGACGGGGCACCAGATCGAGGTCCAGCATCGGAAGAGGTGTCTTCGGACGAGGATGGAGGATCTGACGAGACGGATTGAGCCTCCGCCTGTTTCCGCTTGCGGCTGGTCTTTGCTGGGCCTCGAGCCGCGCGTGACGAATCGCCTCTTTCGATCGTCTTCCCGCGAGCTGCAGAGCTGACAGGAGCACGGGAAGTCATGTCATCGTCCATGTCCACGTCGTCATCCGGATTCGTGTCGGGCTCTGGGCTGAGGTCGTCGCTCAAGCCCAAGCTATCGAGCAGGCCTTCCTGGTCGAGCGAGAAGTTGGAGCCGGAATCATCGGGATCGAGATCAGGGGGCAGGCGATGATCCCGGGGAAGACAATCCCTCTGCGCCAGGCGCTGCTCATGTTTGTACGACAGTGGATGTAGGTCTCCAATCTCGGGCGCGTCTTTGGGCAGTCCCTGCTTTCCCCGGCAATTCGTAGCGATGTGGAAGTGTGTCCGTACCTTGACGAACATCGAATCCGCGCCAGTGGAAAACGAATCAAGGGCCTTGGCGATGTTCGAGAGGTCGCCCGTTGTGGCCTTGTAAAGGTAGGGCCATGTGTCGTCCGCACCATCATCGGCGCCGTCGTCCATTTCAGACTCATCATCATCTTCAGAGTCGCGCCCCCGTTTCGCCGCCTTCCCACAGATGGAGCCAAGATGGCACAGGAACTCGAACTCCAAAGATGTCGCAAGCCCTTTGGCGAGAAGTCTGTTTCGTATCTGCTCCAAAAGCTCTTGCATGGGGCGGCGCAGTGGCCTCCTCGCGCGGCGCCTGAGGCTTGCGATGCCCATGCACGAGGGCGCATAGTCGGGCGGCATGTCCCAAGGCCGCCTCTCGTCCCGGCGGCAGATGACAGCGAACTGGATCGCCATCGCCAGTCGCGAAGCCTCGAAGCGCCAGATCGGATGCGGAAGCAGCTCGCCGAACTTGCGGCAGAATCGGACGGGCCAAGCCCAGCCGGAATAGCCCTCGGACGCTTCAACACTTCCGAAGCCATACCGAGGCGAGACGATGGCCAATGGCGAGCACCTCATGAATCTCACGCAGGCAACCCACAGCACGCGCAGCCTCGCGTAGCTCGAATCCGGAATGGCGTCGAGGCTTTTGCGCTCCTTGGACCGTCTCCACTGTCTCTGGAACTCGCTCTCCCTCTCCTTGGTCCAGATCGTATCGTATTGGATCTCTTCGGGGCCTATGAGTGCATCCAGGGCCCCTGGTCTGTCGTGCGTGGGCGGCCATTGCCACTTCAAGTAGTCGGTGGCCGTTTCGAAGTCGTCGTCGAGGGAGTCCTCGACGACTTTGATGACCTTTTCCTTGTGGCTTTTTCGAGCATTCGCCTTTGCGCCCTTTTTAGTCATCTTGACGGAGGAAGAGCCTGCAGAATCTGGGCGAGTATGTGTCTGACGATCTGATGAGTGGATGCTGAGCGGGAAGATGCCTGAGGTGCCTGTGGATGCAGAGGGAAGAAGCGGGCGCCCGAACAAACGCCCGCCTCTGGCCTATGTCACCAAACCCGCGCCGCGCAGGCCGCAAAACACAGCAATGAAAACGCAGATAACGCCTGCCACCCCCGTTTCCGATGATCATTCCCGCTCCTTGCAGAGAAAGACCCCGACACAAGCCACACCATGACGACTGCCACCGCGACTGCTGGGCCTATGCCCGAGGCCTGGAAACCCGTTGTCGATGGGATTGCCCGATGGGCTTCCGAACATGGAGAAGCAGTGAGAATTGGTGTCGTTTGTGGCCGCCACAACTCCGGAAAGAGCACCCTGCTGCCCGTCGCCGTCAGAGAGCGGGTTATCAAACTCGACCCCGAGGCTCTCGTCGTCCACGTCACGGACTCTCTGGAGGAGAAGTGGCAGCAGGCCACCAGGCCCCAGGCCTGAGACCCGCTACCCGAGCCCTTCTTCCCCCTGTACGTCTACTCTTACCAGGACTTCGTCGGACTTCTCAAGAAGAACCACGTGGAGGGACAAGCGAGGGAGACGCGAGCTCGGCCTACCATGGAGCTGTACCAGCCGTCGGCTTGGTCAATCAGGCAAACTCTGCCACCTCACATGGTGCTTGCCGTAGACGTGGACGCAGCGGGCTCGGCACCCTTCTGCATCTTCATGATGGCCCTGTCTACTTTCCTCACCCAGGCCCAGAGGCGTCCCGGGACTGTGGAACAGGTCGCTGTGCTCCTCGTCTGCTCATCGGATCAGGGCCTGGAGCATCCTGTCCAGAAAATGGCCGAACACATCCTCCAGTGGACCGCCGGCGGCACGATCCTCGAAGAGTTCCATCTGGCCGACGCGACGCCGCCATTGGATCTTCGATACGTCGAGTGCTACGATCCCGAGAGCGCGCTCCTGAGTGCACTTCGGAGCGCGACCGAAGGCGTCAGCCACTTGGTCATTTGCTTCCCCCCGCACGAACGAGTCCAAGACCTTGAATTGCTCCGCGTCGAGTTCGTTCGCTGCACCGCCCCCCTGACCATGAACGACGGTCCTCGGTTCAACAAGCCGCCCTCCGGTGGGCAGCATCGAGTTCTCCTGCTGCCTCACGGTTTCAGATCACCATTCCCGATCGAGGGCTTTGAGACGGTCCACCTCGTCCTCGGCGGATGCGGCGAACATACCATCCTCGACGTCAGGTCCGGACAGCTCGCATCAACCAGGCTGATGCTGACGAGGGCGGAGCAGATCGAGCAGATCCAATGGGCCTACAAGTGCCCGCCTGGCTCGACACGCGTATACTCGGAGCCCGGGGACATGAAGACCATTCTGCAGCGGCCCTCATCGGATAACTCCTGCTATCGGAGGCTTCAGTTCGAGAACAAGCACCTCCACGGCGTCATGGCCGCCCTGTCCGAGGTGCACGGCTGGGGAGGCGGCCCAGGCCCGGATCTGTCCGGCCTGTTCGTTCGACAGCATCATCACTACGCAGACGGCCTGATCAGGCTGATGCAACTTGGCGTGGTGGGCCGCGAGGCGCTCGCGTCGGGACACCTGGCCCCTCGGCTGCCTCAGGAGGTGCGCGAGGGCTTCTACGTGGCCCTCCCTCTGGCCGATTACGACCCTCGCTTGGCACTCTTCATGGCGCTGCCCACCAAGAGCAGTGCCGTCGCGACCGTTAAGATCCAGCTGAGCGCCATGCTGCTTGTCGGCTTGAAGGAAACCTTTGAGTCCTTCAACATCGGGAGCGCCCCAGACGATCAGCGCCAAATGCTGGAGTTGAGTTGCGGCCACACGAAGCCCATGGCCCTAACCGGAACCGCATGGGCGATGATCGGGGTCTGGAACAACATCGCCGTGGAGACCAGGGGCTTCGCTCAGGTACGGCAGAACCAGGTGACGGTCGACCGGCTGAACAGGAGTATCAGCGTCAGTGTTACGGCCTCGCGCCGCGTGATGCGTCTCATGCAGTTCCTCGTCGCGCAGATGAACACGTGTCGGCAGGAGACAATCGAGTTGTGCGACCTGGCACAAGAGACGCGAGCCCTCGATAAAGACGAAGAAACCGAGCTCCGCTGGCACCTCTTACGAGCATTCATCCATCAGCTCGCCACCGTCAAGCTCGACGCCTCGGCTCAAGACGCGCACCCTGTGGAAGCCAAGGACGTCACCTCCAGAACCGCCGTCGATGTGCCAGTCTGCGTTGCCCGGCCTATAGGCTGGCGTGGCATCCGAGGTCTGGAGCCTCCCTCTTCCGTGTCGAGCGGAGTCTACTTTGGTCTGGAGCGCCCTCTTTCCGGCGGCAAGTTTCCAATGAGGCTCAATAGCTGGACGTGGATGCCGCCTGGGCTCATCCGAAAAGGGATGCAGCTGCAGGGCGAGGACCCGTCCCGGTTGCTCGAAGTCCTGAGACGCCGCAGTCCGATGGGCGAAGAAAATCGCGACGAGCTGAAAGGGTCTGTTCCTGTCAAGGATCCCTGATACTTGTGGCTGCTAAGCATCGATGACGCGGAGCAGGGAACGGGGGAAGGGAGTGGACGGGTGAGCAATGGCCCATAAGGCTGCAGGAAGGATTGTTATTTAATGCGCATGCTGTAGCAATAAGCCATTCACCTTGTTGCTGTGCCATGACAATGTCGTACTCGACGTGACTCGATGTATTGATGGTCATGCATGTTAGTAGCTTCCACTTGCTGATCGCGTCTCTTGCTGGTCGGTTTGGCGTCGAGTTCATCGCTTGCCTGGGATAATAAAGGTTATCGCTCACTAGAAGAATGGTAGCGTGGGATAATAGACTGTGATTTGGAAACGGTTATCACCGAGTTGCTACTACAGCGCGAGTATGTATATTCATAAGAGAATCTCTACTGTATTGTACCTGAACGTCTCTCTTGGGTACATATCCTGGGTACAGTCTTTCGTTCTTAGCGTAGCCATCGCGACCAAGACTACGCCTCCACCGAGGAGCCTACCGTCTACATAGCCTTGACATTATCATCTGTTCATGCCGCGGCTTACGCCGAGCCTCTGTAGGGCTGCATCACGTCGGCGTACCCGTCGGCGGCGGAGTTTACCAGCCCGCGACGGGTGCCGACCGGTCGATGCGTACCTCAGGCGAAAGTTATTGTCAACTGGGTCGATTCCAGGGGCATTCAGGTACTTGACGACGAGCTCCTTCCCCTCGTGTAGCCACTCTTACAGCCAAACTTACGTTCGAGTTTGCGGGAAGGAGAGTGTGTCCTCGTCCGTCGACGGCACGTTCACCACACTACCCCTGGTGAACCAGGGCTTATTCCTCGCGCTCCTTTCCTAGACCTTGGTCGTCGGAGTCGTGAGTCCTCTGCCTTGGTGATTTTCGTGTTGTAGGCTACTGATGCTCTCTTCTGTCACGGCTCCTACCCCTTTCCTGCGGTCAGAGCATCCTTATTATCCTGGCTCGACTGCATTTGGTGCTGAGTTGGCACAGGTCTATCGGCAGTTCATATCCCGTTATGATCTGCGCCTCTGACGGATAAGGGGTTTCCGATATCTTGACTCGGCTGCGTTTGATATTGAGTTGAAAGTTGACATAGGTTCGTCAGCGACGCCGTTAGGAATAGCAAACGGAGCTGGTGGGTCGTCCATATGCAAGTGAATGATATCGAAGTAGACGCGGTGGCAGGGATTCTGCCAACTCCGTCTCGGGAGGTTGTAGCCTGGATCGTGTCCGGATGAAATCACGACCGGCAGTTTGCATTGGACGGTCAGATTCCCTTGTGGCTACTGATGTGCTGAAGCTGCATGCAGACGTGGCATTGAGCACTTTGAGCATCATTTGGCCATGCATTCGGACATTCCATTCCCCCAAAATACGCTAACCTCTCGTTTCACTACTTACAAGGACCTCTGCACAACCGCAAAACAGTCGAGTGCGACTTGGCTGGGGTCGCTGAGCAGGGATCTGGTCACATGAGTCTTCCTGCTCCCCCGGCGGTCCAAATGCTGTGTCAGTTGTTGCGCTTGGGGCAGCTAGAGACAACACAAAGCCTGGCTGTTATCTTGGAATAATGGCTTCTTGAGATCATTTGAGCACAGACTGCTGCCACTCCGCCAAGACCATCGCGCTTCCTCCACTTCTCAGCTCTGGCCCCCTGGGGAATGGCCCTTGGTCATCGAGTTCCATATCCGTCCCAGCTTCTTTGTCGGTCAACTCTCCGAGAAACATGGAGCGGTGATCACTCCCGCCTTGGTAGTCGGGGACCAACGACGAGTCTCGAGATTGCATGCGGCTTTCCGACCTCTGACGTCGCATCCTTGCATGTGGAGCTCGGCCATCGTCAAGCTGCTGCTTCGGGCGCCTTGACTCTGACCGCTGTCGGTGGTCCCTTGGGCCGGCTGCCAGCTGTGTTGGCGTCCCGGTGGAGGGCTTGATGGAAGACAATTCAGTGTGGAGACTCTGCACTTCGGTCTTGTAGTCGTCGTCGGTCTTGTAATCGTCGATGATCTTCTCGAGCTCCTGAATCCGCATGGCGTGAGCTTCGTCGTGCTGCTCCGGCTGCATGGTATGGTCTCCGTCATCGACGGCTTTAAGCTGCGCGCGCAAGAATTCCACCTCTTTCAGCGCCAACGCGCGCTGCCTTACACAAGAGACGGTCTGCCAATCACTCATCGCAAGTCAACCTGAGACAAGCTTCCATGTTGGTAGGTACATTACCATGAACTTGAGAAAGTTGCGGCATCTAGAGCCTCATCTATCACCGACTCAAAGTTTCCCCCAAGACACAAGGCATAGGCGAATAGAGTAATTAGAGTATACAAAAAACAAGTAAAATACACCGGCCTTAACGTGGAACAAGATCGGCATGACAATGAAGAATCCATAGATTATGCGGGCAGAGCTTCGCAAGTGGTCGAACAGGTTTAGGTGCCAATCTGAGCTAAGATTGCACCAGCCATCAACGATTGAGTATTTTACCGTACTCTGTGTACGTCTTGTTTTTGTTTGTAACTATGAAGCTTAGACCATCCAGAATGAAGGCATGATCTACTAGTTGCTCAAACATAGCAAGCGCTTACACCACTCTTGTCATTTAGTCGTCGAGTCCAGGGCAGTCCTCTGAAGTAACGGTGATCTTCTTATACGGCGAAGGCTGGTTGTAAATCAAGTCAAAGTGATCACCTATAGTTTGTCAGATTGGGTGGGCATATCATCAACACGCCCATCTTACCCGGGTACTTAGGGACATCCTGGCCACCGAGGTGCTGAGAGACACTTGGCAGGTGCTCGTGCTCCCAGCCGATAAGGACATTGCCTCCCGTGTACTTGAGGGCGAAATTGGCAGCGCACTCAGTTTCGTCAAAGTTGCAGGGGGTATCCATTGTGATGCCAAGAGAGTTAGCAAGCGGCAGGGTCGTGTTGAAGGGTCGTTGGCTAAGATTGTCTAATATTTCTAAAAGTCAGTATATCCGCTATCTATAATAGCTTAGTTAAGTAACTGGCCTCCAGGATGTGGTGTCTGCACCATGATGTGTTGAATGTTAAACTGGCTACTTCTGCCGAAGACGTTGACCAAACACTGAGCACGCTTCATCCCCTTGGCAGAAATGGTTCCGTCGGGATTCTTTTCCGCATGGCGGATCAGGAAGAACTCGGGCTTCGTGCTCGCATTGGCCTTGGCAGCACTGGTATCAGCTGGGGCTGCCGCTGCCAGACCACCGCCTGAAATGACGACGGCAATGATGGAAGCGAACTTCATGACTTTGGAAAATGCAAGGGCATAAATATTGGGATACAGATGTGGCAGAAGGTTGTGACAGCCGGTCCTGGCTTTCGCTCTGACTGAGCGCAGCCTTGACTGTATATACCCCTAATTTGTCCCGAGCCACTTACATGCTGCACCTCAGGTAGTTCAGCAAGCGAAGGGTGGCCCCTGCGTAACGCGGAAGGGTATTCGTAGATCTAACACTCAGCAGCTCAATTTGGCAAGTGGCTATCCACAGATCAGGCTACCTTACGACTAGTAAGACGTGTGTCAGCTTCCATGGGTTCAGCCAGGATCTCGGTCGAAAGTGATATTTGACCCAGCAAGGATGGAAGAATCTATAACCCTGGACGGCCTCAACCAGACATCGCGAAATACTCCACTCTAGCTATTCGTTGCGAATTTCTGTTGAATCACATACGATTGGGCATTTCTGCAGAGAATTGGCGCTTACTGACCCACTTGTACGGTTCCAGCTGATCGTGCGCTGCTAAAAGTCGCTGATTCGTTCCCTCTAAGGCTGCATTCGAGTCCAACAAGGATTCTGAGGCTGAAGACGGATGAACGGCATCACCAGGATACAATATAGTGATTGATAATATACCTGCTGAGATAGGGGCTTTGGGGGGGATCCCGGGGCCCACTGTCGTATTGCCCAACAAGGGTATGTCGCACCAGCCAAAGCCACTGCAGGTATGAGTCCAGACGACGTGTGACGGATTGGGGCGTTTTGTGGCTTTCACCTGTAACACTTGGGGGATCGCCGTTCAAGGTCTGGGGCCTCGGTATCCTTTTTGGTCGTGTCGGTCTACATACCTCCCTGACGGCCCAGGCATACGCGCGACTGTCAGTGCGCGGAAGGCAGACTTCTCGGCTATGCGGCAACTCGACATGTTCGTCGGTTCCGTCGGCGACGATTTCAATCATCAATTCTTCCAATTCATACATTTCATCACTATGTATGAAGCGGATGTAATAACCATTTGGTTACGATCTTGCTCCTGCCTATCACTCTCTTGTATCTGCGCTCGATTGAGATGTTATGTCCGCTTATCATCGGACTCTGTAGCTCACTATGCCGTCGGCAACGTGTTTCCGTTATGTATAGCCGAGAAAGTTGACAGATGGTGTGGCTGGTATGTGTGCTCGGCAGTATATCCGGCAGGATAGCCAGGGTGTGGTCCCTTGACAGTCTAGATGACAAGCAGAACCACTTTTTCGGCCGGCAGTTGCAGGTTCTTTCCTGTCTGGGCAGGTTGTCGTGTTATGAGTCTAACCAGTGCTATTTTGCGAATTTCTCCTTCCTTTATTTCCATGCCGTCTGGATTGGAGTTTCTCTTAAACCCTATTCCACTGTGTTGAGGAGGCAAAGTCCGGGTCCAGTTGGTGTCATTTCGTTGTTGCCATGTGAAACAACTCGAAAAATTATAAAACAGTACAGAACAGAGCTCATACCGTAGACGTTTGCCGAATGTTGCCGGTAACCGTAAGTGACTCGGAAACCCTTGTTTTTCGAACCTAATCAGGCACTTACGGTCGGTATTGAGACCCGGACTTTCGAATTATCTCGCAGGGCCGCGACAGAGGGCTTGCCCACAGGGTAGCCAGTTCCGGCCCAGGGTATCATCTGAAGTATGGGGAGGTCAATCCCGATTTCCAGTCTCGACGGGGGGCCTATCGCAGCTTGGAATCAGCCACTAGACCACCAGCCACACGATGTGTGATTCCTTCGTAAGAGCATTGTCCCAGTCTGATCATCAATCTTGAAACCTGCGCCTCTGAGGAGGGCGGAAAGGGACTCAATGACTTGAACAGACAGGAACGTCATCCCCATAGCCGATTATTTTGTTTCTTTTTCCCGGAAGAACACTCCATTCTTGACAGAGTCGAAATACTCCACTTCGCAGTATCATGCCTAGTCCTTGTTCAGGCAGTTAGGGATCTCCCGTAGGTGGCATGGTATTGGACGCCGTGTGCATCAAGCTAAGACGACAATGCATTGTACGCACGTTATGAAAGTATATTAGCTCAAATACTGCCTTGAAGGTTTGTCTTTGAGTACTGTCACGCGCTCCTCCGGTAGTCGAGCACCCGCACCAGTCACTGAACCAAACCAGACATTACCTTCAAGATGAAGTCCATCCTCATTCTCCTAAGTGGTCTCCTCTCCGGAGTCATGGCTATCCCCTCAATGGGTCATTATCTGCACGAGAAGCGTGACATGACTGACTCTCGCTGGATTAAGCGGGAGGCAGTTGATACCAACACCAGGATCCCCGCCCGGATTGCCCTGAAGCAACGTAACTTGGAAAAGGGCATGGAGTACTTGATGGAAGTGTAAGTAATTCAAAACCCTTAGTGGGCTTCTTGGTTCACAGATATTACATGGCAGGTCGGACCCAACTTCCGACAAATATGGAAGGCATTACACCCAGGACCAGGTGGCCGACCTCTTCGCTCCGGACGAAAGCTCAGTTGATGCCGTCAAGAAGTGGTTAAGCTCATTTGGAATCCGTTCAGACAGCATTACCGTGCCAAAAAGCAGGACATGGGTGAATTTCGATACGACCGCCGGCCAACTCCAGTCCTTGCTCAAGACAAGATACCACACATACAGCCACGTCTCTGGACGTAGCGAGCACATCGGCACTGACGAGTATCATGTTCCTCGTGAAGTTTCTAAAATTGTTGACTTCATTACCCCTGGCGTGGCGTTTACGCCCAGGGCACACGGCGGTATTGCAAGGCGCGCGGACTTTGGCATGGCGACTGACTGGCAGCCAATGTCGGATAGGATGGTTCAACAGCTCCAGAACAACACTGGTATGAATCTCTCCTCTTTATCCAAACTATTTCGGGGTGTCGATAAGCCTAATAGCAATATATAGAAGCCACCAACAACTGCGGCAAAAACATCACTCCGGCTTGCATCAGAGCTATGTATAACATCCCTGCGGGGAGCCTTAGCGCTGCGACCAACCGACTGGGCATATTTGAGGTAAACCGCCAAAAGTTTAACCAGGATGATCTCAACAAGTTCTACCAGACTGCCGCGAGCAACATACCGGCTGGTACTGGTCCCCAGGTGCATGACATCGACGGCGCAACAGCGACGGCGACGAACCAGAGCAAGGCTGGCGGTGAAGTCACTCTCGACTTGGAAATCGCCATCCCCTTGATCTACCCACAGTCGGTACAGATGTATCAAACAGTCGTGCAGAAGAAGGACGTCTTCAACACCTTTCTAGATGCCGTCGATGGTTCGTACTGCTCCTTTGAGGGCGGCGATGACCCCGCAGTGGACGGCAAGACCTCTAACGAACAATGCGGCGCATTCAAGCCAGCCAACGTCATGAGCTTTTCGTACGGGAACGATGAGTACGACTATCCCGCACAGTACCAACAGCGCCAGTGTCAAGAGTTTATGAAGCTCGGCCTCCAGGGCGTCTCGCTGTTCGTGGCTAGCGGCGACGACGGCGTTGCTCGTCGTGCAGGGCCCTGCCTCGGGCCCAATCACGACATCTTCACGCCCGATGTGGCCGCAAACTGCCCGTGGGTTACGGCTGTGGGTGCGACGACCTTGCCAGCTGGAAGCCAGCCTGGCGCCGCCGAGACGGCCGCGACTAGCTTTTCGTCGGGTGGCGGTTTCAGCAATGTCTTCACCACTCCTGACTACCAAAAGAACGCTGTTTCAAGGCGAGTGGCCATCTCGTCTCATTCCGACCCCAATCTCCTCTCCCTTCGTGCATGCCTACGTATCTCTCTTCCCAGGGATTGGCTAACGTGAAAGACAAATAGCTACTTTGCCAACCATGATCCTGGTTACAAATTCTACACGACGGCCAATGGAACGATTCCTACAACAGGTGGCATCTACAATCGCGCTGGCCGCGGCTATCCGGACATCTCGGCAGTTGGTCAGAACGGAGTAGTTGTCGTCAAAGGCAAGCAGGCCCATGTAGGCGGCACCTCCATGGCCACGCCGGTCGTGGCCTCCATGTTCAACCTCATTAACGAGCAGCGCATCAACGCCGGCAAGAGCCCGGTGGGCTTCGTGAACCCCACGCTCTACCAGCACCCTGAGATGTTCAATGACATTACGAGTGGCAACCAGAGTAAGGGCGGGCCCGGTGGCGATGGAAAGCCTAGTGCGTGCGGCAACGATGGGTTCTCGGCCGTGCCTGGGTGGGATCCCGTGACGGGTTTGGGCACACCGAACTATCAAGCTATGCTCAAGATATTTATGGATATCTGAGCAAAAGGTTGGGGAGGAGCGCTGTAACGTTATGGTGCTAGCTTTAGGAGATATAGATATTACGTTTGCGCACCGTGATTGCTGTGAAGTGTCTCCCAACCCCTGCGGGTATTGCGACTCTAACCGAATTAAAGGTCCGCCATCCCCGGTTCGTTAATCGAGTAGGATACAATTGAGTCTAGCCATCGACTTACCATTCTTAAATCTACTGCACTTGAATGGCGCAAACAAAACAGGCACTATTTGTGTAGGCTAGTGGATCGGCGTGGCGTTTTGGAAGTAACAGCACAAGGCCATCTTGCGTCGCCCCTGAACGATGACGATCAGTTTTCGACTGAAAGCAGCTACGCATGCAAAGAAAGTTCGGGCCCGCAAGACGTATTCTTGCCAATTGTAGTAGCATTTTCCATTTACTACATGTAATTTGGTTGCTTTGGTTGCTTTAGCTTGGTTAAAGGAGAGCACAACCCCTTACCGAGCTTCAATGTCTGCAGCGTCCTCCGCACGTTTTGCGTAAACGGAGATAGTTACACCGGCAGACAAGCTTCCATATTTCCCAATCCTGGGACATTCCGGACTCATCATTTACTGCTCACCGCCGTCCTTGTTGAAAGGGCTTCCCAATAAGACCGGTGCGAAGCACGCTGGCAACCACCTGTAGGCACAGAACAGTAACGGGGCACAGTCCGCATATCGCAGACTTGTCAATCCCCCGGGAGGGTTCCTGTAGCAAGTTTAGAACTTAGCGGGAGCCGGAGCAGCGGGAGCCGGAGCCGGAGCCGAAGCAGAGGGAGCAGCAGCGGAAGCGGGGGCAGAAGCGGAAGCCTTTTCCTTCTTCCTCTCGGCTTGGATGGCCTTTTCGTTATCCTTGAGCTGCTGCTTCTTGTCGTCAGGGAGACCCTGCGCTGTCGTCTTGAGCTTCTGCTTGGCTGCCTTCTCCTTGTCCTTGAGATCCTGGGGAATGGCGTCGTTGGCCGCCTTGCGAGCGGCCTGCAGGTCCTGTTTGGCCTGGTCGAGCTCGGGCGAGATGGCCTTTCGGTCGTCTTTGAGCTTCTGCATCTCGGGGCTATCCTGCTTCTGGGCTTGGCGCGTGTCCAAGTCCATCAACGGCGCGTCTCGGCTGACGAAATGGGCTTCGTCGAGACCCTCGAGTCCACGGCGGTCATTATGGGTGGTCACCGCCAGGGCAGACGCGCTCACTAGTACAAAAGACGTGTTAGCAGGCAATTGAATTTTGCGGGGGCACAACAGGAATATCGGGTCAAGGCCGAAACGTACGAGCAAGAAGAGCCAAGGTGAAGCGAACCATTTTGAAAGATGTTGCTGTTGTTTCGTGTTGAGGGTATAATTAGAAGTATTGTATAGACCAGCTACACTTGTTAGACGTCTTAAAGATTAGTGAAGAATGTTGCTGAAAGGGAGATGTGTTGAGAATGTTGAGTCGAGAAGCGATTGGGAAGATGCTGATGGTACTTGTATTCCTGGCGACGGACGGCTGCTCTCGTGCGAGTGCGCGGCGCCTGAGCAAGTGGAGATTTTTTGCGCTGAACGATTCATGTTTGCACTGCTACAAGTTTGGTATCATGACGAGCTGCGCCTTAATTGGACGCATGAGACGTTTCGCGTGGTCGCTCTCCGTTTTGTATGTCTGGAGGGAACACCATACGATTTTAGAGCGGTGCAGGGATGGCCAGTGTTATAGGAACTGCTAGTACTCCGTACTCCCCGAGTCAGAGCCAGACGGAACACTGGGAGATCTTGGAGCGCTATAGCAATGGCGACTGCTACAGGAGCTCCGGAAGCTCATCTTTTCTCCGGAAGGAAAGCTGTAAGATCTGAGAGCACTACAGGAATGGCGAGCGCTACAGGGACACCCCATGCTGCGGATCCGTTTCCAGAAGCCCCCTTCCTTCATTATGCTGCTGCCTTTCAGCTCCGTTAGCCTGACAGGGGTAGGATCGCCCTCAGCTCTCCCTGCCAGCAGCGGGCCGGGAAGCGGCTGACGTACGCCGTATCAGTGGTGTTGGGGTTTATTGTGGGGCGCTGCGGGGAGAGCTTCCAGGCTGTCGAGGCACGGTGCGCACGCGAAGCTGTACGCAGACTCTGGCGCACGCATTACGGCCTGTGACGGTCGCTGGGAACCTCATACTGGGGCACGGGCAACAGGTCGGCCTGGAGGCTACTCGAGGCTTCTTCTCGACCATGCCCGTCTCGGAGAGTATAAACAATCTCCGCAGTTCCTTTTAAATATGGCTTTCTTTTGAGTCCCCGAAATGTTTCATAGTGGAGAACCGTTGAAGTCCTTGTCGGAAGTATCCGACCTCCCGTACGGATAGGTCGGCTTGCCTTGTAAGAGCACCTGGCATCTTTGAGGCCAGAGACGCTAAGATCTAGATGCTGTTCTGTAGTGCGCCAAGACCAGATGCTGAGCTCCGCACTAACTGAGACGCTCTGTGCTCCATACGGAGTACTCCGTACAGAGACGCCGAGATGCTGAGACTGAGACGCTGAGACGCTGACTCGCTTAGATCCTAGAGCTTAGATACCTTGTACCTTTCCAGTTATGTCACTTTGCGCTGGCAGCTTACTAGATTCGTGCCCACAATCGTTGCGCGACACCCCCTGCCCTGTGCCGACGAAGTCATTGCCAGGTTTCCCACGCTCTCCCAAGTTTTGGAAGTTGCCAGGCGCTGAGGTCAAGCACCTGGAAGGTCACGAACTTGCCGGAACCATGCGACTTCCATGGCGGCGCTGAATCCAAGGCCGCGTGTACTGCCCGAAGGTGAAACGGCTCACCATACTACGCGACTTCCTGGCTCATCTCGATAGCATAGGGTACGCGGTGAATGATGTCTGGAACAGCGGATCGGCAGATTTCTGAGCAAGTTTTACTTGACAAAGGGCATAGGGATGTCCGGAAGTGCAGGCAATAGTCCCTTTCGTAACGGATCCGTAGCTAGCCAAATAGGAGTCTGGCAAATTGAAATTTGCTTTTCTGCACCTCTCCCAAAGCCTCGGCCGTGAAGGAAAGTCCATCACTTGGCGCAGAAATCTTGTGCAGGGGTGAATTGGTTTGTGCGATCAGCCTTAGCCCTGGAAGTGCGGTTCACGAAGCGCGTTGGAGCTCATTTTGTCCATGTAGTTTAGCTATAGGCCATCCAAATCTGCGCCTCACACTATCTGGAGTCCAAACTGATCCCCAGGATCGTTTGAATTGCTTCGAAGAAAACGTCATATTGAGTCAAGGTGCCACCTGAGCTCTTGAGCTTTACGCTCGCAATAATATTCAACCTCTCTTCACTAATGCAAGATCTCTACAGAAAAGCGCAACAAATTCCAGGTTGTCTGCCGCCTGATCTTACACTAGCCACACTAGCCACCCCCACTACCCTCTGGGATCCCGAGCTTGCTGGCGTGGCAGCGTCGTCGAAGCTGGCCGCAAATGGAAATGTGGCTCAGGCTACCGGTACGGAGTCTGGTGAAGAGGTGCGTTGCACATGCAATTCTTGAGGCGGTAATGCACTGCGTGTCTTGGAGTTGGAGTGCTGCTGGTGAATGCTGGATAATACACGCTTGATAGCTGTTTAAGACGCGCTGGGAACGAAATCATCCCGAGGGCTTTGCGGGAGACTTCGGAAGCTGCGCATGGCCATCAACGACGTCAACAAACAAGAAGAAAGGAGAAAGAGAATTGACGCCCGACCGCCCGACCGCCCGTCAAGATGGCCAGTCAGCGCCGAGGTGATGACACCGAGCCAGAGACTACACGACTGTACGCAGCTGCAGCGCCGCCCGTGAAGCTGACGACCGCATCCACTCACGCACAAGCCCCTCTACCGGCGCAACTGCCGAGCGAGCTCCTCGTCTCCCGCTGCTCCCTCTCAGCGCGCATCACCCAAGATTAGACTTCCCCAGGATGCCGAGCGGGAGACCCTTCAACACCGGCTCCCCTCCGCGTGATGGAAAAAACCCCAACGGCCGAGGGGAAAGGGCAAAAAAATAAAAAACCAGAAACTCAGCTCGAACATCAAACCTTAAAAAGCCCACCGGGCGCCGGCTGCGTCGACGGCCCCATGACATCAGCCAACCAACCCCAGGTAGGTTTGCGGCTGGTGGGGACGCGTCCCAGACGCCTCCGGGGCGTGGTTCCGTTGCGCAACGTCGGACGGGGGAGCAGCGAGCGAATGCCTACGGTGCTGGTGCCGGCTCGTGATGGAGCGTGTCGTGCGTCGGTGTCGTCTGTCGACGCGGTGCGCGGTGCGCGGTGCGCTCCAGCGGCTCACGGGGTCGATTGCCCTGGATTGGATGTCAAGAAGAGACAAAACAGCCAGGCGCAACGTCTTTTCTTGAGCAGCTGTCTGCTGCTCAGGTAGCGCTGGGCAGGCGTCTTTGAGCTCCGGGGGTGGCGCCCCGTGTCGTCATCGCCCGAGCTCGCTCCACCCCCTGCCGACGTAACCACAACAACTCTCTTTCCAAGCTCCTGTCACTCGCATGTCATTGGGGCGCCCGCGTGCGTGGCTTAAGAAAAGATTCGCGGCCCCGGCTCGCCGCCTTTCCCTTCCCACTCCTCCTCCTCCTCCTCCTGCTTGCCGCTGTCTCGCATGATTATCGCCAATCACTTAACCCTCCAAGCTCTGCGCGGCGATTGACCAACGCGAGCCCAGTTCCCGTCCGATACGGCGTTTGGGCGCAACTCGAGCCAAGGCGAAGGCGAGCTCCGTCCAGCTGGGCTTGTCGATCGGGCCACCGACCCCAACTGAGACAGCGCAAAGCGCACGCTAGCATCGACCGAGCAGGGATCCTCTCGCATGTGTGTTTGCGTTCCGGCAGCTACACTACAGCAACCCGCGCCGCCTAACACATAAATCAAATCACCGCCGTGTCGCCGTTGGCGATCTCCTCAACCTCATCCCTCCATCTGCTTCACGAAGCATCCACGCCTGTGATACGGGCCCCCCGCATCCGCCATGTTCAAGAGTAAGCCCCGTCTCCACGACACCACAATCGCCAGCTCTCGGGCGCACGCCGACGGCACTTGAGAAAAGAAAAAAGAGCTTCCTCCGCTGACCTGTCCGTCTCCCAGACGCCCCCCTCACCCTCGCGGCCCTCGTGCTGATGGCCGGCTCCCTCGTCATGCTCTGGTTCATCATCCTCTCCGGCGTCGTGCACGTCTCGCCGCTCCGCAAGACGTACTTCCTGCAGGCCTCGACCGACGGCATCACGGGCGCGCGCCCCGTCTCCCAGTGGACATACTTCTACATCTGCGGCACCGACAACCGCGACTGCGGCCCCGCCCACGCCGCCCTGCCCTTTGGCTACGCCTGGGATAGCAACGCCGCGAATCTGCCCTCGGGCATTGGCGGCAGCTACGGCGACAACACCTCCTCCAAGAAGTTTTATTACCTGTGGCGCTTCGGCTGGGTCTTCCTCATCATGACCCTCTTCTTCGAGACGCTCGCCTTTTTCGCCGGCTTCGTTGCTTGCCTTGGACGCCTGGGCGCTGCCGTGGCGTACTTTGTGTCGGGCTTTGCCCTCTTTTGCTTTGCCGTTGCCGTATCCCTTACGACGTCAGTATTTGCCCTGCCTCTGAACGTATGCAGGACTGGGAAAGAAGAGCTAACGAGCCATCTCTCAGCGCCACCTTCGTCCTCGCGCGCAACTACTTCACCAACGACGGCCGCCCCGCGCAGATCGGGTCCTACGCCTTTGGCTTCCTCTGGGCCGCCTTCGTCGCCCTCCTCATCGCAAACATCCTCTTCCTGCTCGGCATACGCGGCCGGAAGAACCGCGGCGGCGGCGGCGAGAACGGCGTCGTCGCCTCCGGTGGTGCTGGTCGTGGTGCAGGACGATTCTGGCGCCGCAACCGCAGCACGCGCAGCGCCCGCAGCCGCTCCTACGACGGACGCCGCGTCAAGGACGAGTACTCGTAAAGGCTCCCGCTCCGCCGCGGCCGTCGACGCAACCACACGACAAGCATACCCTTTTTTCCGCACCTTCAGTATATTTATTTTGCATTCCCGGGGTTGGCGGCGTGATATCGGTGGACTAATGCTCGAGACCTCTGTTACCCACCACCGCTGTAGTAGCGTCTGTTTCTCTCTTCTGATGATGCCAACGACTTGTGTATATACACAGACAAGACAAGACACAGACTCTTCACTCGTTTTGGAAATCGGCTGGACACGGCTTGGCACATTCAACCTCGGTTCTTGGGTTTGGCGCAAACTGGATAGCTCGCCAGCACCGTCAAGGCACAAAGGGTGCGATCCTCAGCTTTGCTAAAACCTTGCTTAGCAATATTAATTCGTCCTTGACCGTCACTGTGCAGATGTGGCAACGCCATGTCAAGTCAAGCTGTCTAGTCAAGTAATGTAATGTTTTATAAAATCGCTTCGTATGAGTAAGATGCCGATTCCTCGTGTATTCTCTCTCCCAACTCTATCCCGTGGGTATGTCAAAGAACAAAGGACAAAAAACCCTCTTCTCCGGTGCAAGCTAACGCCATGCCGCGCCTCGCCATCCGCAACGGCAGGCCCTTCTCGTAGACGATGAAATGACACTGCAAAGTCGCCTCCGCTCGATGGTCTGATGATGCTACAAAGATGTGCCCAGCAAATGCCAGCTCTGCCGGCCCATGACCTTGAAAACGCCATTCCCCCCCTTCGATTCACGCAAGTCTCCGCCTGGAATATCTGTCGCCACAGGACAAAGTCGAGCGAGTTTCGATCTTCGCCTCATATCCCTTCATGGTCTTGAGGCAACGGGCTCGCCATGGGGCTAACCGAGTCCAGCGGCGCCGCATGCAGAGCCGGACGAGACGGGCCATCGCTGCCGAGGCCCTCTTGTTTCCGATTGAGGACCGAGCTGACCCACGCGGCCACTTCTGCGTCCTCGTTGTTCAAGCCCCCCAGTTCCAACTGGCCAACTGCCTCGGCCACCCCGTCGACCTCATCGCCATCCTCTGCCTCCTCCGCAATGGTCTGCGGCTTGGAGAACGACTTCAACCACGGATGCTGCAGCAGCATGGCGTACGTGGGCCGCTTCTTGGGGATTTTGTGCAAGCAACCCCGAACAAAGTCCCTCGCCATATCCGAGTAGCCCTCCGCGGGCAAGTCCGGAGGGTCGCCTTCAACGATCGCCTTTGATATCTGGCGTTAGCCTGCGTTGTGATTGACGTGGGAAAGAGGTCATGCAAACTTACATTCAATTGGCTGAATATGGTCGACGACACTTCTGGGGGGTACGGATAACGGCCCGTGGCGCACTCGATGATGGTCAGTCCAAGACTCCAGATGTCGCTTTGCACGCTATAAGTCCCGTCTGCGTTGCCCGACTGCGCCATGCCGCCGCCGGAAATTCTCTCTGGGGCCATGTAGCTCTGGCACCCGATGTTGGTCTTTGCTATGCTGGCTACCAGGTTGCCGCTGACGCCAAAGTCGCAGATCTTGATCTGCCCTCTTGTGTTGGCGAGGATGTTGGTCGGCTTGACGTCGCGATGGATGATGTTGTGCTCATCCTTCAGGGTCTTGAGCCCCATGACTGTGGCGTAGGTGATCTTGCGCAAGATGCTCTCGGGAATCCCCCCATCGTACATTTTATCGATGGAACCGCCGTCCATGTACTCGATGCAGATGTACACGGCGCCCTCTTGGAAGAAGGCCCCGTAAAAGTCGATGATGTATGGTGAAACGCACTCGTGTAATATGACGAGCTCCTTGAGGATTGTCGTGAACTTGGCGTCGTCCAGCTCCAGCCGAATCTCCTTCATCGCCATAATCTTGCCCAGCGTGCCGTCGGTTTTCGTCCCGTTTGCATCGTCTTCGACAACCACAGGGGTCGGGTCCGAGTACGTGTGCTTCAGTCCCCGGCCTGGCATGCCTGGGCCGGACAAGCCTGGGCCGGACAAGCCTGGGCCGAATCGCGGCACCGAGGGTTTCGCGTGCTTGACCTTGTAGACGGTGCCGTAATTGCCCTTGCCGAGCTCATCCAGCTTCTCCACCTCGTCGAGGGAGATGCTGAAGGTCTGCCCGCTGGCAAAGTTGACGCCTGTTCGAGTGATGGTGGCGGCTCCGTCAAAGGTAATCCAGCCCTTCTCCGCATCGATGTACTGCTTGTAGTCGTCCATCTTCGAGCCGTGCCCAGAGGCGTCAGTCTTCTGGTCGCCGGGCTTTTCGCCGGTGATGTCTGATAGCTTGAGCCCCCGCGGGGAGGTTGTGGTGCCACCGGCGCCCATGTCCGGAAGCTTCATCCCCATGGCTCTCCTGTCTCTGAGCGAAGGCTTCGGCAGCATCGGCGCGGACTTGGGATGCGGTCCGGGACCAGGTCGTTGCATGGCCGGGGGCATGCGAAGACCACCGGGGAAGCCATTTGGTCCAGCGCCGGGAGCGACCGGGGCGGGCGACGTGGGCGAGCTGGACGTGGGCGTCAGGCCTTTCTGCATGCGCTCCTGATGCAGCGCCCGTGCCCGCGCCATGACACTATTGTCCATTGACATGCCTCCAGCGAAAGAAGGGGTCGACGTCGGAACGGGGTTTCTGGCTCGCCCCAAGACGCCCCGAGGTGTTGAGTTCGGGTTCATGTTGTTATGAGAGTCGGACACCGACCGTAGAGACGGCAGTCGTTTAGGCTTTTCCAACGGATCCTCAGCATAAGGTTCGTAGGGCGTTCCGGCATCGGAAGAATCGTCGGCACCTGGAGAGACGGGACACAGCAGGTCCTTGGGCTCACCCGTCTCGTCCGGCGTGTCCGGGAACGAATCGGAACCGCTCATGGTGGGCCGCGGTACGGAGGTTCCTACGCGGAGCTACTGTCCAGACCGAAGACGGCAGCGACCCAAACCATGCGACGCGGACGTGCCAATCGGTCGAGCGACGGTGCTGTGGAAGAGCGAGCGGGGAGGCAATGAAGTGCGTCGCGGGGCTGGCTGCTCTGCGGCTCGGTGCGGTAAGGAGCGGGTGCGGTAACTTTCTCGTATCGCGCGCAGTTTGACGAATTGCGGAGCCGCTGGTGGTCAAGCTTTGAGGTATAGGCCGTTGAATCCGCACCCGGAGACAGGTGGGCAGTAGTCGGCGCAGGTTGCACTCCGGCGTTCAGGAACAGCGGCAGCAAGCTGGAGGACCGAGGCAATGCGGAGCGCAATCTGTCCAGTGCAAAATTGTTAGCGGGGGTAAATGTCGTGGGCAGCGTTGGTGGTGTTGCGGGACGCCCGATGCTCCAAGTCTGGAAGAGCAGCAAAGGACCTTCTGGACTCGAGCAGAGACCCCGGAGAGACCCGCCCTTGTATTGAGACGGGAGAGACGAAAGCAGAAGTTGGCAGAAGGCGCGAGACGGCAATGGGGCTGTTGGAGGTCCACATACAATCACCCGCCAACCGGTTTCAAGGCTTGGCCTGCGCAGGCGAGCTTTCGATGGCTGCGGGGCAGAGCCGTCGGGCGCTCGTGTGGATGGGGACGACCCACGAGCGAGAAGCGAGGTCGAGGGACGTCGATTGGGACGGCGACGGCAGTTTGTTGATGCCAAAGAAGGGCAGCGCGGTGGTTGTGGTGGTGCAAATAGAGAGGAAAGGACCGTCGATGGCAGTGTTGGCAAAAGATGGAGGCGATGGGAGAGGTTGCGCCACGGACAGGTCGGGACGCGTATGGGTTGAGTGTGAATGTCCCTGCTATCGGCAGGGCACGCAGCAAATAAGAAAAGACCCAAGGCAAGCCCAGCGAGGCCCGCGCTGCACGCCACAGTCGGCCTGGCCACTGGCGGTTCAGAGAGCGGCAGCCTCCGGAGCACTTGCGCCTGTGGCGGGTAGAAAAGCGGCCCTGGCAATCTCGAGCGACAGCAGCCTTGCTGGCGCTGCCCGCGGTGATGTCAGCAGCCGCCCATCGTCATTCACCAGGCCTTGACGTCGGCCCTGGACAGGGATTATAACAGGAGCAGGGGCGCGCAACATCGCTGGGACGTCAAATTAGACGAGCGTCATTCTGGCCACTTGCGCGCTGGCCTCGAGCGGCGCGGGGAAGCTTGGAAGACGCTGCGATCGACGATGCGATGACGTTGGAGAGTCGAGGGCATGATGCGCATTGCGGGCGGCGTGCGATGCACTGCACCGCACCGCGAGAGATACTCCCGCCGCCTCTACTGCTCATCTCCGAAGAGTGTACGCGCAAGCCTCTGGCTTCATTCACGAGCAATGCGGACAGCAGTGCGCAGCCCGTGGCTTGTGAAAGCCAGCGAGCCAAGGGCCGTGGTGACCGTTGGTTGGCGATCGGCCGTTTCAACCACAGTACATCGACTGTGAGTGTTTCGCTTCCCGCTACCTACCCAGCTACCTTAATTGCCGTGGAGGGCACATGATGTATCTTGGGCACTGGATGTTTCAAGAGGCTTGCAAGGGAAGGTGGCCAGGTGGACGCAGCGACCGGCATCGGTCGATTTCTCGCAGCAGCGGTATTTGCCGGCGCTGTTGGCGACGGTCAGTGTCGAATGGCTGAACATGGCATTCGTCGTGAGTGAAACAGCCAGCTGTGGGTACCGAGTCCCACGATAGAGCCCGAGAGAGTATCCGATTGCGGATCTCGGGAATATTCTGGCTTGGCAGGCCGCCAGGGCCAGGGATCTCGCAGGAGCAAGCTGGACTTGTCGCGGAGGTCGATGCAGGGCTGGCACATTCACGCGAGTAAGAGGCATGAGTAGGGGTGCTGAATCTCCATCCAACGGGAATGCCATCGGGAGCTGGCTTCAACGGTATTCCTGCGAGGTGCCATTTCTGCAGCTGCAGAATGGCTTCGCCAATACGCTCCCCCAAGTCCAAAAAGATAAAAAGATGGTCTTTCGTCAGTGTTCTCCGTCTCGCATGAATCCTCTGTTGCAGTGCTCCGTACAGCAAAGACACATGCCGTGAAACCCCTGATGCATTTGTGCTCTTGAGCCGCCAAGGAGCGTTGAAGTGCTTCCTACGGCCGGCTGCTATAATGCCATGGCCGCCAGAATGCAGGCACCTTGGTCGTCCAACCACGGCCAGGCATCCGACTCCTCTGCCGGCTCGATGGCTGCACGGGTAATGCCGCGCCTGCGCGGAGACTTGGGAGGCAAGAGGGCTCATCACCTCATCGCCATGTTCCAGTTGTCATGCTCGCCTGCCAGCGGACGGCTTGGCGCTGCGATTTGAGGGTCGATAGGGTCGATAAGGGACGATAGCCGGGTGAGCGTCCCGTTGCCCGGGACGGACGCGGCAGGGTGCGCATGGGCGCAGCGGGCGCTCTGGTTGGCTGGGCTGCTGCAAGCGCGGGCGTCATCCAGCTACGCCATCACGCATTCCCACACGTCAGCTCCACTGGCCGCGCTTGGGCTGCAACGGGAACAGGCTCCCGCTACGTGCGAGCTACGTGCGAGCTACCCGCAAGAGCATTCGCCTCTCCGACCTCGAGGGTTTCGCAAACTTTGTTTCGCGAAGCAATTTCCACACGCCCACGGCACCTCTGCGCAGCAGCCGTGTCTCAACTTGCCGCCGTCGCCACCGTGCAACATCGTCGTCTCTGGTCCGCAGGCAGCCAGTCCTCAGCGCTCCTCTCTGTGCTACCGCCGACCGCGCTCACCGGCGTCACTCACCACCATCACCCTGTCTTGGCGCTGCGCTGACTGCTCTGTCTGCAACCCCAACCTGCAGCTCGCGACGCACTGAGTTTGTCCGATATCCTGCACCTGTCCCCAAACAACCGCCCCCCGTTCGTCGACGCTGCTCGACTTTCTTTTAAGGTTATTCGAGCCGTCGCCTCTCTCCCGCTCCGACTCCGACCGGCGACGATAGAAAGCGACCAGGGACCCGCCGAGCCGTCTCCATCGAAGCCTTCTCGAGCTCTCCCTTGCTTCACTCCCACTTCTTCCTCTCCTGCTTGTCGCCTCTTCCCAGCCCGTCTTCGCCACCAAGAGGAAGACATCTGTTCGCGACCGCCTATTGATGGCTTCTGCGGGCACTTTCGCGGGGCCGACTTCGTTTCGCCTCGCGAAGCTTGCCCAAGATGCCTACGACTACCCCATGAGGGTCTTCCAGGCCCCTCCTGAGGCTCACCCGTCCATCCCTCACCTCACTCTTCTCGTCTTCGAGGCGGTGCTGGAAGTTGTGTGCGTGAGCTTGCCGGGTTACATCATTGCCCGGCTGGGCCACTTCGATGCCGACAAGCAAAAGTTCTTGGCCAATCTCAACGTGATGCTCTTCACGCCATGCCTCAGTACGCCCCCGTGTCTCCATTTCTCACCACGAGAAAACCATCTAATTTCCTTCCCCAACAGTCTTCACCAAGTTGGCTTCCCAACTCAACGCCGAGAAGCTCTCCGATCTCGCCATCATACCTGCCATATTCGTCGTTCAGACCCTGGTCTCGTGGATCGTTTCCAAGGTGGTCGCCAAGCTCTTCAGGTTCAACCGCCGAGCCTCCAACTTTGTTGTTGCCATGGGCGTTTTCGGCAATTCGAACTCGCTGCCCATCTCCCTGGTCCTGTCGTTGTCCCAGACCATCAAGGGACTCCACTGGGATGTCATCCCAGGCGACAACGATGATGAGGTCGGCGCCAGGGGTATTCTTTACCTCCTCATATTCCAGCAGCTCGGCCAGCTTGTCCGGTGGAGCTGGGGATACCACGTGCTGCTTGCTCCCAAGGACAAGTACCCTGAGTATGACCAGCACACGGCCGAAGAGGGGCAGTACCGGTATGCCGAGGACCACGACGAGAACGAAGCACAGGGGCTCATTGATGGCCTCGACGGGGACACGGAGGACGACGAGGATCATAGTGTGGACTCGCACATATACGTCCCCGGTGGCCGAACTCCAGTCGCAGGAACGTCGAGGGCGTCCGTGGGTTCCAGCGACGACGAGTATGCCGCCAAGAAGCGGCAGTCGAATGGACACAAGGGCACTGAGCCCGCCATCAACGGCGATGATCCCAACGGCCTTGTTTTCCCTCATATCCGCAGCCAGGATGGGGACATTTCCGAGGCGAACGGCGCCTGGGCTCGCGCGAAGCTGTCGGTTGCCAAGAAGGCCGGCTCGCTCAAGGCCCGGATCGCCAGGTCCCTGTGCCGCCTCTACCAGGCCATGCCCAGACCACTTCAGCTGAGTTTGTCATTCTTGGCGAAGATGGGCAAAAAGTTCGGCAATTTCATTTGGGAGTTCATGAATCCTCCCTTGTGGGCCATGTTGTTCGCCGTTCTGGTGGCATCGATTCCCTCCCTGCAGACTCTTTTCTTCGAAGAGGGTTCATTCATAAACAACAGCGTGACCAACGCTTTCAAGTCCAGCGCCGGAGTCGCCGTGCCCCTCATCTTGGTCGTTCTCGGAGCGAACCTGGCGCGAAACACCATGGCGCACAACGATGACCACGACCCTGAAGAGGAGCAGATTGGCACCAAGCTTCTCGTCGCCTCGCTCCTGAGCCGCATGTTTCTGCCGACCTTGATCATGGCGCCCCTCTTGGCTCTCACGGCAAAGTTCTTGCCCGTCAGCATCCTCGACGATCCAATTTTCATTGTTGTTTGCTTCCTCCTCACCGGTGCGCCGAGCGCATTGCAGCTTGCCCAGATTTGCCAGATCAACAATGTGTACGAAAAGACCATGGGACGAATCCTCTTCCAGAGCTACGTGATTTGGTAAGTTCTCGCGTGGTTCGATGGGTGAGAATGGGCACTAACACGTTCAGGATTCTTCCTTCCACCCTCATCCTCGTCATGTTGGCTCTCGAAGTGGTTGAGTGGGCCAGGTAGTGGCTCGCCACGCACGGGTTCGCCAAAGCA
This sequence comes from Tolypocladium endophyticum, assembly GCA_024339985.1. Classification (NCBI taxonomy): domain Eukaryota; kingdom Fungi; phylum Ascomycota; class Sordariomycetes; order Hypocreales; family Ophiocordycipitaceae; genus Tolypocladium; species Tolypocladium endophyticum. The sequence continues at coordinate 30,666 of JALHBW010000069.1, forward strand.
TCGGTTGGTAAAATCGGTAACAGGACACAATGTTTTGTGACTTTTGCACGGCTGGGCGTTTCAAGTGGGAAGGGTCGGCAGATGCGCCTTTTGGGAGATATACATGCTGGTCCTTGGTTCAGGTTTATCGCAGTGCGCCCTTCACATCGGGCGGCTAATCATTGAGCATCGGTTTGAGATTGCACCGACGGATTTCCCCGCATGCTAGGAGCAGGGCGTTTGACGGGTTTCTTGCATGGAATCAGCTTGTAACATAACATGGGCTGCGGCTGCTGCGGCAGAAGAATACGAATGGATTTTTGATTCTAATATCCCGTAAAGACTCCTCGAGACCCAGACCTGAACCCTGCACATGGCATCAATGTGCGCGAAATCTCCGCTCTGGTAACTGCAATTTGCATATCATATCATCATCAACTACCGCCATTGACCAGGTTCGAGTCGGCAACAAAGGCCCAATCCCGCACCGTCCCCTTCCAGTCGCTGATCCTCACATCCTTGATGTCCACGATAATGACCCTGACCTCCTCCCCGGCGACGAAGTGGCTCCCGCGTCCGTCTTCGCCCGTGTTGCTCTGCTGTCGGAAGAGCGGCTCGCCCTCCTCAAAGGTGTTGTTCTCGAGATGCTTCTCGATGAAGAACTTCTCCTGCTCCGTCCCGCTGGGCGCCAACCTCGCGGCACCGCCTATGGTGGCGCTGATGCTGGACACGGCGCTGGAGTTGAGGTTGAGGAGGAGGGAGGCGAGGCTGGAGCGGTGCTCGGGGCCGGGGGAGCCGCCAGAGGGGCGGCGGTTGTGAGTCGGCGGCCGGTGGGAGACCCCTGGCACCGTTAGCATGCTTGTGCTCGGACGGAGGAACATGGCTTACAGTCGTGGACGAGGAGGGAGACGTTGGGGTTCGCGACGATGTTGGTGGTCTTGCGCGAGGCGGGGTTCGTGGTCATGACGATGACGGGGCGTGAGGAGTACGGGGAGGAGGGGAGGTAGGTGTAGTTCATGAGCGAGACGTTGGGCACGTTATCGTGGCATGTCGCCAGGTGAAGCTATCACAACCGGACGACAAGGTATTAGTCTGGGTTGGCAGGGTGCGAGGCGGGGGGTGAGGCATACGAAACGCGCGTTCTCGAGGCATTGGAGCACCTCGGGCGGCAGGGTGTTGGTGACCTGCTTGTGCGTGTCGCCCTCGGAGGCCTCGTAGTTGAGCGGGATCTTGTTGTCCATGGCGGCGATTGGCGTTGGCGTTGTCGACGACGTGCAGGGAAGCTCTGGACTGCCCTGTCGTCGGATGGTCGTGCTCGGCAGGGCGCCTCGTTAGCTCGCTGGGCCGGCCGAACGTGGGGTCGCTTAGGTTGCTTATGTCACAGCCGCGAACCCCGGATTTCTGACGTCGGCTTTGGTCGTGCCTGTGGCGGCTACATTCGGCTCCCCACGGACGGCATTGGCGCGTCGCCTGGACCGAACAGCTTCTTCGACCAGCTCCTCCCTCTCGAGCAAGAAAACTAAAACTCTTCTTCATGGGCGACCTGGACTGAGAGGACTCCTACCTATCCCCGCCAGTCTCATTGGATTGCCAGCCATGCGTTCTCTCAGGGCCAACCGCCTGCCGCTGAGGCCGCTGCCTCGCTACGTCTCTACCTCGACCAAGACGGCCTCGCCCGCGCTCAGCTCGGTGCTCATCGCCAACCGCGGCGAGATCGCCATCCGCATCAACCGCACCGCGGAGCGCATGGGCATCCGCGCGACCACCGTCTACACCGACGTCGACGCCGGCTCGTGGCACGCCTCCACCGGCTACCAGTCGCTCGGCCTCGGCCCCGCCAACGGCTACCTCGACGGCGACAAGATCATCGCCCTGGCCAAGAAGCACAACATCCAGGCCCTGCACCCGGGCTACGGCTTCCTGTCCGAGAATGCCCAGTTCGCCGAGCGCTGCGAGCGCGAGGGCATCGTCTTCGTCGGCCCGCCCGCCACCGCCATGGCCGACATGGGCAACAAGGCCCGCAGCAAGGAGATCATGACGGCCGCCAACGTGCCCTGCGTGCCGGGCTACCACGGCTCGGAGCAAGGCGAGCAGGAGCTGCTGCAGCACGCCAAGGAAGTCACTTTCCCCGTCCTGCTCAAGAGCGTGCGCGGCGGCGGCGGCAAGGGCATGAGAATCGTCATGACCGAGGACGAGTTCATGACGCAGCTCAAGAGCGCCAGGGCCGAGGCCCGCGCGTCCTTCGGCGAAGGTGGTGAGGTTATGCTTGTGGAGAAATACATCGTTCGGCCGCGGCACGTCGAGGTCCAGGTCTTCGCCGACAAGCACGGCAACACGGTGGCCCTGGGCGAGCGAGACTGCAGCGTCCAGCGCAGACACCAGAAGGTCCTCGAGGAGTCGCCCGCACCAGACCTGGACGAGGTGACGCGGCAAGACCTCTGGGCCAAGGCGCGCATGGCTGCCTCCGCCGTGGGCTACGTCGGCGCCGGCACGGTCGAGTTCATCCTCGACAAGGACAGCGGCCGCTTCTACTTTATGGAGATGAACACTCGGTTGCAGGTCGAGCATCCCGTGACGGAGATGGTGACGGGCCTGGACCTCGTCGAGTGGCAGTTCCGCATCGCAGCGGGCGAGAAGCTGCCCATGGACCAAGCCGCCGTCGAGGAGCAGATGGCCCAGCGCGGCGCCGCCATCGAGGCCCGCGTCTACGCCGAGAACCCGGAGAAGGGCTTCATGCCCGACTCGGGCAAGCTGGTGCACGCCGTGCTGCCGGAGTCGGTGCAGGCCGACGAGGACGTGCGGCTGGACTGGGGCTTCGGCTCCGGCAGCACCGTGTCCGAGGCCTACGACGGCATGATCGCCAAGCTCATCGTGCGCGGCGACACGCGCGAGCAGGCCATCGCCAAGCTCGAGTCGGCCCTGCGCGCCTTCGAGATCGTCGGCGTCAGCACAAACGTCGAGTTCCTGAAGCGCCTGTGCCAGGCGCCGGCCTTCATCGAGGGCGACGTCGAGACGGGCTTCATCGACAAGTGGCGCGACGAGCTCTTCAAGCCCCGGCACATCAGCGACGAGGTCTTCGCGCAGGCCGCGCTCGGCGTTCTGAGCCTGCAGCTCAAGGACGCCAAGCCGCACGGGCAGACGCTCGGCTTCGGCAACGCCAGCGCCACCAGCGAGCGCAAGCTGGCCTTCAAGGTGCTCGACGGCTACAGCGAGAAGGAGGGCGAGGTGGTCGAGGCGAGCGTCACTCAGACGGGCCACAACCGGTACGACGTGTCGGTCTCGCGCAAGGGCGAAGCCGCACCGCAGGTCTTCCGCAACGTGATGAGCGAGCCGCAGGCCGAGGGTCCCGTCGTCAAGCTGCAGACGTACTTCCCCGCCGAGCGGATCCTCTCGTCGGTGGTGCCGCAGCCGACCGAGAACGACACCAAGATCACCATCTTCCAGCACGGCGTCAAGACGGACCTGGCGCTGCTGCCGCCGTCGTGGTACGAGAAGGCGCTGGGCCTGAAGGAGGTGGCGGCGTCGGTCGTCGCGCCCATGCCCTGCAAGGTCCTGAAGAACGAGGTCGAGGAGGGGCAGGAGGTGAAGAAGGGCGCGCCCCTGGTGGTGTGAGTACTCCCGCTCTACGACGTGTCGCGTTTGCGGTTCACTGACGATGGTGGTGCAGCATCGAGTCGATGAAGATGGAGACGGTCATCCGCTCGCCGCAGGACGGCGTGGTCAAGAAGCTGGCCCACAAGGAGGGAGTACGTTGCCCCGCCTCCCCTGCCCTGTTTGTGTTTGCGAAAGTTGCTAACGAGCGCAGGATATCTGCAAGGCTGGCACGGTGCTGGTTCTGTTCGAGGAGGAGCCGGCGGCCAAGGAGGAATCATAGCGGGCTTGAGCTGGCGTTGGGACACGGTCATGATGGTTCTAGATGTGAAGATATCAAAGACGACAATACATTTAGAGTATCCGTACGGTTTCTGTCTGTGTATTCTGCTGTATGTGTGTTCTGCTGTCTGCCTGCCTCGTGATTCTGCTATCTCTATGGATCTGTTGTCTTGTGATCTGGCTGCCTGTGTGCTTTGCTGTCTTGCAACTCCGCCAATGCCCTGATATTACGAAATTAACTTCATAACGAACTCTCAACGCCCTAAATGCGACTGGCTTGCTGTTTCTGTGTAGTTGTAGTTGTGTCTATGATTGACGGAAGGGCTGCTGCATTCTCTTATCGTGTCTTCAGCTTGGTATAATCCTCGGGCAGATGCCGGCCTATGTTGGACTTCTTGGCCGCTCGACGGATCCGCGTCCACCACTCGGCCATGTGGCTTGGGAAGTTGGGATCCGCCGGGGACACGCACGCGGTGAACCTGTGGAGCAGATCCTAGACACCTTTCTGTTAGCACGAGTCGCACTCGAGTCTTCTTGCGTCGGTTTTACCTCCTTAAGTGCCAGTGTAATGAATCCCAGGACAAAGGCAACCCAGGCCAACGTCCCCTTAGTTCCGAGGAACTGGTTCCCACCTCGGAACTCAACCGTCCCCGTGCAGCGCCCCGTCTTGGGATTCGGGAAGATGTTCTGGAAGTTCCACAGCACGTAGCGGTTGCCCTGCATGTAGAAGTACAGCTCCATCTCGTTCGGCACCGCTCTGATATCCGCAGCCACCTGCCGCAGCGCGGCAGCACTCCGTGTGCCGACACTTCCCGCCATGCGCAGAAGCGTCTCTCGCAAGCCCGACTCGACGCTCTGGGCATTGGGCCGGCAGAATTGGTTCCCCCGGCGCGCCGCGGGCAGCACGGCGCTCACGTAGTCCTCGTAGACGACCGTGGCAAAGGCAATCTTCTTCAGCGACGCGAGGCTGAACTTGTTGCGCAGGCTCACGGGCGTGACGTGCACATGGCCGCCGCAGGAAATGTCGCGCTGCGGGTTGAAGTGCACGCGCATGGCCTCCCAGAAGTCGGCCACGGTGCGGCTCACGGGCTGCGTCGTGTCGAGGCGCGGCGAGACGACCTCCATGCACACGTAGGGACGCGGGCGCTTGAGCGAGCCGTCGCGCGTCACGAACCACTTGCCGCCGTAGTACTCGGGGTGCTTGTTGTACCGCGAGCAGTCGTCGTAGGCGGCCGGGATGCCGCGGTTCTGCAGCTTCTGCGCGAGCTGGCGGTACCAGTCGACATTGGAGAAGCTCTCGCCGCCGCCGTACGGCTTGGCGATGGCCTCGATCTCCACGCCGAAGTTGTAGTGTCTGACCATGGGTGAACAGTAGGATGAACTTGTTGTTCTTGGAGTTAAAGGTGTGTAGAAGACATGCCAGGAAGCAGTGATATCGGTGATGGTGATGATGGTGGTGATGGTGGTGTCAGCTTTTCACGGCATCGACCATGTATAAGCCATAATACGCAAAGGGTACCGTTACAGTATCCGGCAAGGGAATATCCAGGGCGGTCATTCGCGCTCAGGCCCCTGGGCTGCGCGTCAATGAGTATCAAATCAGCTTTGAATGCCAGCTTTTGAGGCGAGAAGCCGTCTCACATATGCCAGCCCTGCCGCCATGCTGGTGCGTCGCCCGCCTATCGTCTGGGTGCCTGAGAAGCCCGGCTTTCGGGTCGCGACAACTCCGCAGTCAGCACCGTCAAGGCCTTGCAATGTATGGCATGACCATAGATGAGCAAAGCAGGGCGTGGTGTGAATTCATTGGCGCTGATGCAGTCTTGAGGCGTGGTAGCAAGGCAAATCTCTCTTGCTGCCCAATGTATGCAGCCGCGATCCACTCGCCTCTTAGACGGCCCTTCACAGATACAGCTTTCTGCAGCTCTTCGTCTTTCTTTTCCGGACCAGAGCTTTTGCTTGCTACTTTTGCATAGTCGATCAGTCGCTCAGTCCAGCTCACAGGTAGGGAGCGTCCCCAGTTGTGGCGCTTGCTGTCTCCGCTTGCTGCTCCTCGTTGCCGTCCCGATGGCCACCGCCGGTACCACCACCACTGTTACTGGGAGCCCGGGCGCAGACCCCCGGCCAACGAAGTACTATTTCGCATACGGCAGTAACCTCCACATCAAGCAGATGAAGCGGCGCTGCCCCAACAGCAGATACATCGGCCGCGCGCGGCTAGCGGACCACCGCTGGCAGATCAACGAACGCGGCTACGCCAACATCGTTGCTGCCGAGGGCCGGTGGGTTGACGGCCTCGTCTATGAGATCGACGAAAAAGATGAGGCCAAGCTGGACATAAACGAGGGCGTGTCCAAGAATGCCTACGAGAAGCGATACATGGCCGTCCTCCTCCACCGCGCTCACGGCGCCCTCTATCGCCGGCCCGTGTCATGGATCGTCGGCAAGGGTGGTCCCGCAGCCATCAGTCGCCGGATCAAGAGTTCGGGGAGCAACGCGGCAGCGCCGAGCCCGCGTTGGGAGAACAACGTCTTAGTCTACATCAGCTTCAACCACGTCCAGGACGGCGAACCCAAGGCCGAGTACATCAACCGCATCAACCTTGGCATTTGCGATGCCAGCTCCCTGGGCATCGAAGAGGACTACATTCGCAACTGCATCCGCCCCGTCATTTCCGAACCCAATGAAATGCGACATCAGAACAGATGAGGGGCGATATGTCGAATGCACACATGTGGTATTTCTATCCTGTTGTAAGTGTTTGGCCATTATTATCCTGAGGAAGCTGTTTGTTCCCTCTGAGCTTCCCCACTAACGCCGCCAACCACTGCAATACAATAAACGCAAAATACTTGGATTGTCACCTTCTTCGCCCCAGTGATGGTTGTAGCAGCGACCCTAGGCAACGAAATCAGAGCTTGGAGCGCGGTGGAGAGGCGAGGGTCTTACTCCTTGGTGTGGTGGTGTGCGGGAACTGTTCGCGAGTGTCATTCATATTGCTAGAGTTGTCTGTCAACCACTTCATAAGCGTCGGCTTCTGGGGGACATCGCCATCACCGGAATAAACTAAAACAGTAGGCCGATAGATCGCCTTCAACGGCGCCTTCTTGCCCACTTCGACCCTCTCGACGAAGAGCCCCGGGGCCACGTCAAACAGATAGGCGACGTTTCGACGAGCGGGGGAGGCTGGATCGGTTCCACTGAGGTCCAAGACTAGGCCACCGTTTGCGAGATTGATACACTCGAACACCTCGAGCCTTGCACCGGCGTTTCGAGCCGGCCACTTGAGGGAGTAGACGTTGGACGCTAGATGGAGCTTGTGCGCAAAGTCCGCCGCAGGCTCGACAATGGCCCGGCGAAGCGAGCCCTGTAGCTCAGCAACAGGTGTTGCAGAAGCGACGATGGAGAGAAGAGCCGCGAGATCTTCGGAGACGGCCTTGATGTAGGCCGTTCTTCGCGCATTGAACAATGGTTGTTGCGTCAAGGCAGTAAGAGTTTCGCTTCTCCATTCGCGGCAATGAGCAGCATCTTTGGAGCTGAATCAGCTCTACTTCTGACCCGACAACGCAACCAGAACCTTACCTCGTGGCAACTTGGACATTGCCCTCTCCAGCTCATCGATCCACATGAGTGTGGCATCGTCGTCGGAGGCGTCCAGCGGGCAGTAGAAGGACTTGGCAAAGAAGGCGAGCCATAGATAGTACATGATGACGGCAATGATATGGTGCTCGTCAGACTGGTGTGCGCTCAGGCAGCGTTTCGCCGGCTCTCGTATGAATGAGGTGAACCTCCAAGCTTGTGCGCCCCCTGGGCGGCTGCAAGGGAGGCGACCAGACTCCATGTCGTCCAAAATTGGTGACAATCGGTTCTCGACCCATCGCTGCACATTCCCGCAAAGCCTTTTGTAAGCGTCTTGTGCCTCGGAATCGGTGATATCGTTGCGTCGTGGTTGAAGCAGGAAGATTTGGTCTTTTGCGTCCTGCAGCTGTTTTGTCTTTGTCTTGGATTGATTGCGGGCCTCGATTAGCTGCTTCTGCGTCTCCGACAACTCTTTCTTCAGCAGCTCCAGCTTCTTTGACAGTTTCCTATTTTCTATCTCCTGCGCTTCGAGCTCTTGCTGTCGGGAGTCGAGAACATGCTCTGTAAACTGTCGCAGACGCACTTCCTCAGCCAGCTTCGCCTCCAGCCCCGGCTGCTGTGATGCCGTCTGATCGGCATTTGAGCTGTTCTGTGCCATCGGTTCCTTCTTGGTGTACTCTTCTTGCCTTGCTGGTAACTATCGGTCTCGAGTTACTCCTCAACTTACGAGCAGGGGAGTCTGTACTCTTGAGTAAGGTAGCCGCCCTTCACAATTCTACAGCCTTGGTGACTGTCAACAATCGCTGCAAGAAGGTCATCAATAGCCCGATGCTCCTGTTTTCCAAAAGCTTCCTACACCTCCTATGGCTTGCCTCTACGGTAAGACGAGCTCCCTTGGGCTTCAAAAGCATCGCCGCCTATGCGCCTGATGGCTGTCTCTTGGCCTTGGCTGCAGCCTTAGTCGCAGATGCATTCGGGCAGCTGGGCTTAGAGGTGTGCATTTGTTGCGGTTTGACGAGCTGAGTGCAGCCATCCAAGACCATAGCCGCCGATTGTTGATCCTGTGGTAGGTTGGGCGCTGACCACAGGATGCGGGCTGGGTTGCAACATGCATGCGGGCTGCTTGATGCCAGGGGTCGTGATACGACGACAGCCCTGGTCGCGTTCCACAATGTCGACAGGTAACAAACAAACTTACAGGCTTTTTCTGCCATGTTGGACCAACTACAAGGCCAGGTTCTTGTTCTGTGAAAGTACTGGTCGCTGGCTGGCGGGGCTAGATGTGACCTTCAAGCCAGTATGCCGACATCAGGTATCAAGCCAGATCCGTGTGTATTCCAACTTGCAAATGCTCGTACTGGCCGAGTCTGGTCCTCGTTGATGATTGATGTCCAAAGAAGTGGCAGACAGATCCTCTTGCGAGTGTTTCTTTTACTGACCGATCTTGTGGAAGGGCACTTGCAGCTCTCTGTGAATCAGCCACAAGGATGACCGACCGGAGAATCATCGTCTCCATAGACTTCGGGACGACATACTCAGGCGTCGCGTGGGCAGAGACGACGCGGGTAAGCCAGCACCTTTGTGCGCCACGCGCGACTGTAACACCGTGCTGAAGAGTCGTAGCCCGATGTCCAGCATGTGATATCGAGCTGGCCGTCGGTGAACTCCTTCACGAGCAGCCCCAAGGTGCCGACTGAGCTACGCAAGGTGGCTTCCGGTTGGCAGTGGGGCTTTCAGATCCCTGAATCTGCTAAACGATACCGATTCTTCAAATTGTTGGTCCGTCTGTATCCGCTTGGGCTTTAAAGGTAACTCATTGTACGTCACAGAAAGCTAGACGAGCCTCAAAAGACAAGCAAAGACAACGAGACGCCGCAAGAACTCACCAAGATATTTTTATCATGTCTGCATACACACTTTATCAGTATGCTGGAGAAGCGTCTGTCGCCAAGCGTGGTACGCTCGACGCCAAAGGACTTTGTCATCACCGTTCCGGCAATCTGGTCCAATGCGGCGAAGCAAGCCATCGAGCGAGCTGCTGCCATGGCTGGCTTCTGTGGGAACCAAAGGATTCAGCTTATATCTGAGCCAGTGCGTGTGTTTTCCTGAAGGAATGCGTAGCGTTGCTAACATGGCACAGGAAGCCGCCGCATTGTACACCTTGAAGCGTCTCAGTCCCTCGGCACTGCAAGTTGGCCGAAGATTCGTGGTTTGCGACGCTGGAGGCGGGACCGTGGATCTCATATCTTATGAGGTCACTCGAGTAGACAAGCTTGAACTCAAAGAGGTGACCGAGGGCACGGGGGGCAGGTGTGGGTCATCGATGCTCAACAAGAGATTCCGGCGGTTTCTGAAGCAGACTCACGGCGACAAGCATTGGACGGACGAGCGCTTGGTCCTCGCCCTGAACGAGTTCGAATCAGTACGCGGCGTTCGCTCCTAGTGTCGTGCACTCAATGTGGTCCTGACCAAATATAGTTCAAGAAAGGCTTCTCGCCAAAGGGCGAGCCACTCACAGTGAGGGTCGATGAAAGCCTCAGCCTGAGGCGCAACCGCTTTACTGTCTCGCAGGAAGAGATGACGACCCGCATCTTCGATCCGATTATGAAGGACGTCACCTGTCTCGTGCGAGAGCAAATAACCATGGCTGGTGACAATGTTGCTGCAGTCATTCTTGTTGGTGGCTTTGGACAGAGCAAGTATCTGAAGTCTCAGGTTCGAGACACCATACCCGCCGGCATCAAAGTCATACAGCCCGAAAATGGATGGATTGCTGTTGTCAAGGGAGCTGCGATTCATGGACTTGGCCAGTATCAACCGAACCTAGCGGGGGTAGACGTTGCGTCTCGAGTTGCGAGGCAATCTTTCGGAACTTGTCTCCTCACGAAATATGACATGATGAGGCACGACCCACGAGAAGCGTGAGCAGCGGTCCTTGGACGTCTTAGTCGACCACTGACACTTGTCCGTAGGTTCTGGTCCCAGAAGGAAGAGGAGATGGTTGTTACGGAGATGTGTTGGTTTATTCAAAAGGTATGTCTGCTTTGATGAGGGTCAACCTGGCAAATAGATGACACCGGCAAGGGCCAATCCTATCCGGAGGACAAGCCGTCCATGATCGAGTATCAGTGCGATATTCCCGTCGGCTTGGGCCACGTCCCGCAAACAGAGATCGAGATTTTTTGCAACAACGATGAAGGCACGGCTCCTATCCATGCAAATAGCAGGACTCGGTGCATAGCGACCCTGTCGCTTGACCTGGACAAGATCCCAACTGCCACCAAGCTGGCCGCCGGAAAGACGAGGATGGGATGCCACCGCTACTACTGTCTGAGTGGCGTCATCGAAGCTACTTACGGTTCAGCCATGATAACGTATACCGTCAAACTTGGAGGTGAGCTAGGTCAGGAAAGCACGAACCCCCTCGAGCCTGCCGTCTAAACTCAGCCTAGGTATAACGCACGACGCCATCACCGTGCGCTATGAAGATTAGTAGCCAAAGGCCAGCTGAGGATGCACTCTTGTTGATAAACGCCGTCGGTGATGATGTATCGCCAGCGCCGAACTTCCGGCATTCAAGACTGGAGCGCATAGACTACGTAGCTTAGATAGTTCATGCCCTTTCCTTCCAGGCAAGGTATCCATCCGTCAACTACTGCACAGTAGTCGTGTTCTTGCCCTCAGTTTCTTTCACCTCGTCCGCTCTGAGATCCTCTAGCCTACCACATATTACGCACGAACCTTCTTGAGCCGCTCAAGCAGTTGTGTACGTGACCGCTGCGGAACACCGAGTGTCCATGTTTTACAAACGATAATAGAGTACTCGTGGAGGTGAATGGACGGGTCAATGTTGTTAGCCATAGCAGTTGTATTCGGAAGAGCTCGTCTAGGTCATGAAGCCATGCGGCCCGTCGCGCGTTTCGCGTTGGCGAACGCGCTGTCCTGCGGGCTCTGACTGATCATCTAAAATTTATGTGAAATCCAGTTCTACTCTCCGGACTGTGGGGCTAGAAAATCAATCGTACCGAATTGACACACTGCATAATACTAGGTTCCGTTACATTTGTCTTCTTCTCCATACTAGAACGATAGTGTATCTTCCACAACCGCAGCCAGATTTTCCTCTCCGAGCCCCAGCCGCCATAGTAGGGACACTAGCACTTACAAAGGTCCACACAAACCGCGTAGAAGGCTTCATTAAACGCCAATGCTAAACAGTCCAAGTCGCATTGCTCCTCAGACTCACAGCCAACCACGCCCTATTCGAGATTGATAGTATTAGCATAAGCTTCTATAGCCCTCGCGTCTCTATCTCTATTTATTTCTTATAAATACATACCGCAGCCTCTAAGATAGTCTGGTTATCAGCGGAAGTAATAGGCGAGTTGCTAAGCTGGAGTTTGTCTGCTATGTTCTGGAGTTCTGTCGAGTGAATTGCTGACGGTGTAGCAGCTGGGACGGAAGCTGGATTGGAAGCAGCAAGCCCAGCAAGGGCTGAGAGAATGATTTCAAATATCATTGTTATGACGTTGGATAAACTTAAGTAGCAGGGATTTAGAAGGAATAACAGAAGTGTTAATGGGTTCGAGAATGAAATTGCTATTCCGTTAAGTAACAATATAGAGTACATCAGAACGTCTATGTCGTGCGAAGCGTTAGAACTTTATATACTTGAATACCTCTATCTTATGATACCTAAGTCATACGAGTCTGCCTGCTGTCCCGTTGTTTAAGCAAGATAAAGAATCCTTTTAGTTAAAATTGTCGTACGTTTCTAACCTTTTGAGTTTTGTTATCACACGATTCATATCGTTGAGAGACAATTGTATGATTTATATCCTTCAGCGATTGTCATACGATTCTTAGGCTATTTCGTATAATAGGGATCGCCTTTGTGTTGCGTTTGATATTGGATTATCCGAATGCGGAGTATTGAGATAACCCAATTCACGTGTTTTACGTGCTCTATGTGGGGTTGCCCCCGCCAAGCCCCCGCATCAAAACCCCGGCACTTGGCTTGCGCGGCTGCGGTACAGGAAAATCGGGGTGACTTACCGGAAACTCGGCAGGCCCCTCGTATCCCTCTAAAAACCCCTTATCCAAAGCTAACACCAAATGCGACCCAAAACCGAACCTCATAATATGAATCGTACGGTAATCCCTAACGACTAGAGATCCTCGTACTTAACATCGTCCTGCTCGAAGAGCTCACACAGCCGGTCGGTGATGTCCTATGGGACGTTGTAACTGATATAAAACTGGTGGTCGTCGAGGCCCTTGGTGTCTGGCTTGACGCTGGGCATAGGCGCTGCTGCTGCGATGGCAAGGCATTCCTGGGCGTTTTGGTTGGAGACCATGGCGTCTTTTGCGGTGGGTTGGAGGTTCCTTCGAAGAGTGTTGTGATAGGATACCTCACAGCATCTGATGCTCCACGAGGATTTATATGCAGCTCAGGTTGGATGCTAGCTAAGCACGGATGTGAGCCACACGCGTGCGCTGAGATGTCGCGCTGGGGGTCGGAACGACGGCTGGTGCCCGTGCTCCGTACCATCGCCAATATGGTGCAGTGATTCAGCTGCTGCAATTAGATGAACGAGAGATGCTTTCCTTGCGAGTTCCGCATATTGGTCAGGGACATTAAGGCATTAAAACTTCGTACCCAAGGCATCGGGTCGAACGGGCCATGCGAATTAACAGCGGCTTACAGACCGCTGTCACTGATGTCGTCCTGCAGCTAGCGCCTCAGCCGAATTCCGGTGAGAAAGCAGGGATGCATGGGTACCTTGACCATTTTTGCCAGTTCAATCGAGCCCATCTGCCACACCCTTACGTGCTGCTGGCTATATGTACCTTATTAGGCAACGTACCTTGCTCGTACTGCCCAGGGTCTTTGCAGGCTTACTTACGCCAACGCCAGATGCCGCCAGCGCGAAGGGGCCTATAAATTGGTACGCAATTCCCCATTGCGACACGACCACACCTGGTCATCGCACCTGGTCATCGCAACACCACACTCGACAACAACAACCTACAAGGTACAAGGCCTATTCTCAATCATGGCGCCTGAGTGGGAGAAAGATCGGACCCGACCGAATGTTCAAATAGTGACGAGGAATGCACTTGCATCTGGTGCGACCTGGGGCTTCGCGGTCGTCCGTCCCTCGAACGCCGCAAACGACACCGAATGGGCCGCCGCCGTGTCCAAGATTCGCGATTGTATCGCCTACTCAGTCAACTACCGACGCGTCTATAGAGATCCTAGCCTGGACCCCGAGCCGGATGAGATTATCCTACGGACGCTCAACTTGCCTACCGTTAATCTGCCGCTCGAGCCTAGCCAGTCTCCCAACCTAGACGATGGGTTACTAGCTTCCGCACGCGCTCGGTTTAATGAGTGGTGTATTAATCGCCGATTAGACGAGGAGAGCGAGAACGTCTCGCTTGACTTGTTGAGCAAGGAGGCCTGTATCCTGCTAGACTCCACGACCGTGCAAGCGCTTTTATCGGCAGACCCAGCTAAGGCCGAGTGTCCTATCGTCGTAGTTGACGGCGACTCGGACGAGATTGAACTGCCCTTTTATGCGGGTTGGATGATGGCGAATCCAGGATCAATGAAGTCTTTCTGGTCGGCCCTACTAGACCGATCAATGAGAGAAATCGTCGGCACACCTGACTTCGAAGGCCAGATTCCATTGTACGATGGCGACGCGATGTGTACTATGACTGATCCGCCAGGTGGCCCCGGGCCTCGGCTACCGGGAACCCAGAGGGGAACTGGTAGAGGGATTTAATTTATCAAAGACGGTTGCAGATTATAACAATTGATAGCAGCAAACACGTGTTCCATCGCCCCAGCACTAGGTGGTTCATCACCCAATCTACACACAAGAGTAAGGTAGTGAGATCCCGAACGCCGGCAAAGAAGACGTTACTCTTAGACGTGGGGGCACCCACGAGTGGATAGCGCACCTTGCCCTTGGTCTTGGTCCGCAGAGAGATGTGTAAGGGAGCTCAGTCCAGCCCTATACTACGGGTCTAATGCAGGCAATCACCATACAAGAAAAGACAAACATCTCGAGGCACGAGGCTCGTACATTGTGTGCGATTACTCAGACTCTGCCTAGCGGATTACGACGCTCGTTAGAGCACCTGAATGCAGGCCCCGATACGGCTACGCAGATCTCTAATACATATCAGATGTGTCAAAATGGATTTCCCCGTCGGTAAACGCAAGCTTCTCCAAGCGATCCAAATGCTGATTGACCTGCTTGCAAATGGAAACCCAATCCTCATCTTTAGGGTTCTTGCTCGAGTCCCAACGCTTTCTCATGTCCTTAATGGCCATCGTGACCCAAGTCTTTGTGTTCGCCACCATTGTATCAAGGTGATTCGCAAACCAGTCATCCCAGCACTTCCGCAGATCTGTGTTCTTGTTCGAGGCAGCATTATACGCCATAGAGGCACGCCGGAACTCCTGCGCTGTCACTGATGTCGAAGGTGTCGCGCCTACTAATTAGTGCCAGGCACATCACGTGATGTCGCGTTGCCCCTCCATCGTCAACCTCGCAAGTCGCGTCCTCCCGTGGACGCCGATTTCCGGGTTCATAGAATTTCATCCGAGGCGGCCAACGATGCCAGACGGACCATGGCTGAGAGCTCCCATGGGAAACCTCCTCCGCCAGGCCTCGCTGGTGCGACGGCGCGCTCGGCCAACGGCCCGCCGCCGTCAACTTTGGCCGCCCAGCTCGTCGACAACATCTCCACGTCGACAAAATCCTCCCGATCGGACGAAAACAGCGAGCTGAAGGGGCTCTTGGCAATCATCCAGCGCGTAAAGGATGACCCCAAGCTTCTCAAGACACAAAACGACCGCATCGAGCACAACCACATGCTCGTCTACGTGTATTGCCGCGTGTTCATGGAAGGCATCAAGCTGGACAATCTGTTCGTTGACCGCGCGCACGTTCGAAGAGAGGTGCTCAAAGCCATCGACTTTTTGACATTCACAGTCAAAGAAACGCCAACTGTCCTCGTATCGGTCGATGAGGGGCATGGCTTTCTCTACCGGGGACAGGAGCCGCTCTGGATCTGGCTGCTTCCGCAGCTGCTCCGTTTGCTTGGCCATGCTGAATGTGTCGAGCTGGAGGGACCGATTGAGGCTTTCCTGCAGTATCTCTTACTTGTTGCCTCTCGAATAGGTGTCCTCTGGAGCCTCACATCTTCGCTGAGTGTCTATCTGCGAGCATGCTTGACAGGTACGTCCTTCGACTTCCGTCTAGGTCATCGCTAACGTTGAATAGGTATCCTGGATCACCTCCAGGATCCATCACTGACGCCGTCGAACACAAAGACTCCCATATCGCTTCAGCTTCCACCATTTCTTGCCCTGGATCAGATTCTTGGAAGGACCCGACGACTTGGCAGTCAACGAACTTCATATGCCATCAGCTCGATATCTCATGCTCTTCGCCAGGCCTCCAGTTTGGCAAATGTTCTCGCGTATCCGCTGATATCCCAAGACCCCTCGTTCTCTTGCATCTCAGCGTTGTCGCAAAATGGGCCATGGCTCATGGATACGTGGCTCGACCTTCGATATACGCACAAGAGATGGGACGCAAGCATTCAAAGCTCACCGACACCACTAATCGAAACGGCGCTGGGCGTTGTGAAATGCCCGGTTGTTGATGCCGAATTGGCCTTGTCGCTTAAGAACAAGGCAAACGTGCTTCTTGTCCTACTGTGCAGCGAAATGATCTCGCCCCCTAACGAGCTGGTACGACTCGACCCGGAAGGCCATCAGTCTAGGTTGACATTCTGCAAGGCCCTTGTCGCGATATCGGAGGCCTCAGTCCAATCGGTTGCGACAGCCAGGCTAGCTGCATCGAGGCTTGTCCAAGAGCTAACGTTGCTGTCTTCTCAATACACAGCCATTGGGGAAAACACCGACGTTTGGAGGTGTACCAGATTGCTTCGACAGTCCATTTACTTGCAACCTCAAGGAGTGCTTGATGAATCCACACATCCGTCCAAATATGAGCACAACGAGGTCCGCGACTGCGTGCAGAAGCTGCACCTCGCCCATGAACTACCTGGAAAGATCACAAATGGAAACAAAAGGAGGAAATTACTGGCTCCGAAATCGCAATTACTTGATTCGCTGAGGGAGGCCCTATACAAAGTTCTGCAGATCGAATCGTCCAGCGACGACGACGTCGTGCTATTCGAGCAACTATTTCTCGCAGGCTTTGAGAAGAGCACAGAGGCAGATCAATGTCTTGCGGTGGACTTGCTCGCCCGGACTTCCTGTGTGGCCGACGGCTTCACTCAACCGACTGGAGATGCCGAATCACAGTTGGGCGCCATTGGGAGCTTTCAATGTTCAATTTGCGAGGGAACCGATAGACGTGGTCGCTCCGCGCCGACACAGGCAGCAAAGAGCGAAGCGCAGTCGATTTTCGCCAAATTGCTACAATCTTCAGTTTTTCTCGAGTCCAGACGTCCGAGAATTGTTGCCATGATCGCGCTGAGGAGAATGGTGCAGCATTGCGACGACTCCAGGTTTCTGAATCTCAACGATTCTGGCTTTGGGAAGTGGTGCCTCCAGTCGCTCAACAGCTCGGTGCGCGAGCTTCGAGTCGCAGCCGGAAGGACTCTGGCCACATTTGTGCCGAAAACATCAACTGCCACATTTGATGACGACCTCGTCCGCCGCAATCGCATATACGCCATCACTGTGCTCAAGGAGACGTCAGAGAATGACCAGCCTCATCTGGTAGAAACTCGCATCATGGCCTGGGGGCAGCTAGGCCGAGTCGTGACCGAAGACGAGCTCAATCTGGTCATGATCAAGCTTCTCGAGTACTTGGGAAGCAGCAACAGCATCGTGTCGGCTTTTGCATTCAATGAGCTCTTGAGTCTAGCGGAATCTCGCTCCACTACCCCTCGACGTCTTTTTGAACCCTTTTGGAAGAGCTTGGCATATATGACAACCAAAGACATGGTTCACCGTCCTCAACAAAGCCGAGCGGTTGCTGAATTGCTTCAAATTCCTGTCAACGATCTCCTTCTGCTCATACAAACCCATGCACTTCCATGGCTAGTACTGGATAGGAGAAAAGATGTCATACAGAAGATTGCGGAAGCACGCCAAGAAAAGGAGCTCTGGCAGCCTCTCATGGATGGGACAAACCTTGCTGCTACTCTAGCACTGCTGTTGGTGCAAGATCCAGATAACATGGAGGATTTTGCAAAGTCTCGACTGAACGAGATATCGCCACACTTTCACTCTCTCACCCTACTAGACCTGTTTCAATCGGAGCCAGTATTCATAGCCATGGAGCTTTTGAAGTCGGCGGCTTGTGCCGACGCGGCCCGACGGCAAGTTGTTCACAAAGCCTTACATCTAATGGCAACGACGATTCTTGCTGCCAACAATGACGCGAAACATAAAAAGAGTAATGTCATCGGTCGGTTCATTCAGTCTCATGTCCTCGGGCTCGTTGCACGATTGGCTGATGTCATCAACGACTCCGTGTCAACGCATGCGATTTTGGAACAAAGGAACTGCATCCGAACCCTTGAAGAAATGATCAAAGTCTGCAAGACGTACGCCAGAATTGCAAGGCCACAGATATCGGCATGTTTGCTTTCCGCTATTTCCCAGAAGACTCTGCGGCAAGCAGGCTTCTCATGCTGGGTGGCCATGCTCAATCACTTCGATGAAGAAGACGTCGGAGCGCTCATCGAAACAACCTTCTTCATCGTCAGCCGTTACTGGTCGGAGTTCAACAAAGCCACAGCAGCAGTTGCGAAAGAGATGCTGGATTTCTTGGTTGAGCAGCACTGGGATACCGTCCTGGCGTACATCAGCAAGCTTCCGTCCTTGTCACACATCGCTGAATTGAGTGACACCGATTCTAAGCTGTCGGGAGAGCGCCCCGTGCTAACGACGGACAAGGCATTGGACGTCTTCGTCGAGAGAGTAGGCCACGACAACTCTGGGGTCGTGCAACAGGCACTGACAGAGTTGGTGCCATATTTGCGAGATAACCAGAGCGCTCTCCATACATCCGCCGTGAGCCAGCGACCGGATAGTGCCATCACTAACATTGTGAGAGCACTCCTGGATTGCGCCTGTAAATACAACGGCATTCAGGTCGAGATCGCCCGACTTTGTGTCGAATGCATTGGTCTCATCGGCTGCTTGGACTCCAACCAAATCGAAACCGTCCGAGCGCAACGATCAATCGTTGTCCTAGAGAACTTTGCTGGAGCCGAGGAAACGACTGATTTTGGGCTCTTCCTCCTGCAAGAGGTGCTAGTTCCCTCATTCCTGTCCGCCACCGATACCAAGCTCCAAGGGTTTCTCTCTTTCGCCATGCAAGAGCTACTGGAACGATGCGACATCAAAACTGCGTGTGCTATGGAAAATAGCAGGATGTCTCATGGCAGACACGTCTACAGAAAGTGGCTCGCGCTGCCAGAGAGTACTCGAGAGGTTGTCACGCCATTCCTGACTTCGCGATATATGGTGGCGCCCATGGCTCCTGTGACCGTGGAGTATCCCATCTTCCACCCTGGAAAGCCATATGGCAACTGGCTCAGGTCATTTGTGATCGATCTGCTTCGAAAAGGGCAACATGAGCGCGCCGATATCTTGTTCGAGCCGCTTACTCGCGTGATTCGGGTCAAGGATTTGTCCACCGCAGAATTCTTGTTGCCGTACCTGGCGCTTCACGTTCTATTAGGGCCACGGAGTACTAAAACGGAGAGGGATCGAGTGGTGGGCGAGCTGACGAGCGTCCTGGAGCATCGCCCTGCAGAAGACGCTTCATACACGGAGAAGGAGGAGATGAAGCGATTTTGTCATGCTGTCTTCCGAGTTCTTGACTACGCAATGAGATGGATTCAAGCTAAGCGTCCGGCCAGCCAAGTGTCCACGAATGACAAAAAAGGCGTCTCGCAGATCCAGAGTATCTTGGATGGAATCCCCACGGAGCTCATTGCTCAGAGGGCCATTGACTGCAACGAATACTCTCGAGCTCTTTTCCATTTGGAACAGCAGGCACAAAATTTAGAGCAGAAAGAGACACAACCGGGTGATCGAAATCGTCTACTCGAGCAGCTGCAGGACATCTATGCGAACATCGATGAACCAGACGGCTTGGATGGCATTTCAGCACACCTCCATGCGCTCGATATCAACCAGCAGATCCTGAACCACAAAAAGGCCGGGCGATGGACCGCGGCTCAGACTTGGTACGAGATGCAGCTGGCTGAGAAACCAGACAATTTAGACATTCAGCTAGACCTTCTGAACTGTCTCAAGCAGGCCGGGCAGCACGACGTTCTGCTAAATCACATCGAAGGCATACAGGCGGATTCCTCCAGCGATAATAAGATCATGCCGTTCGCCGTGGAGGCGGCTTGGGTGACTGGCCGATGGGAAAGTCTTATCAAGTTCAAGGGTCGATTTCACGGCAGCATTCTTGAAGACTTCAATATCTCCATGGCTGCGTTGTTCGAGTCGTTGCACAAGAATTGGCATCCGGACTGCTTCACTGGGACAGTGCAAAGCATGAGAGAGAAGATCGCATCAGAGATGACCACCTCGGCAACCAGCTCATTGCAAGCCGCACATGAGCTCTTACTCAAGTGCCACGTTCTGTCCGACCTCGAGATAATCGTTGGCTCCAAGTCGGGCGATGAAGAAGAGCGCAAATCGATGATGACGCTGCTGGATGGCCGCCTCGAGGTCATTGGAGCCTATTTCAGCGATAAGCAGTACCTCTTAGGAATTCGGAGAGCAGCCATGGAATTGGCGAGGTAGGTTTTGAATCACCCTTCTAATTGATCCCAAAAACTATGCCACGACATTTGTGCTGACGACACCAGGCCGAATTTTGGAGATTTCGATATCTCGTCCTTGTGGCTCGCCAGTGCCCGATTGGCTCGAAAGACAAACTCGCTCCATCAGTCGTTCAACGCAGTCCTTCATGCGTCTCAACTAGGCGACGACGCGGCTGCGATTGAAAATGCCAAACTGCTGTGGAGGGACAACCATCACAGGAAAGCCATCCAAATGCTGCAAGGCGCAATTGAGCGAAATAAATTCATGACGCAGACAGGACCGTCAGTGAGCAACGGGTCTGCAAAGCTAAACCCACAGCAGAAGCTTGTTACGGCCAGGGCCCAGCTGCTTCTTGCTAAATGGCTCGACGCTGCCGGACAATCGCACGCCAGCGCTCTGAGAGAAAAATATCAGCAGCCTCCCAAAACTTATTCGACATGGGAGAAGGGCCATTATTACCTTGGCCGACACTACAAAAAGATTCTTGAGTCGGAGCAGCCGCTCAAAGCCGACGATCAGAGCGACAATTATGTCACGGGCGAGATTGCGAGGCTTGTCATCGAGAACTATCTGAGATCGCTGAACTCTGGAACCAAATACCTGTACCAGACTTTGCCAAGGGTTTTGACTCTCTGGCTGGACATGGGCGCGCAGGTCGACAAGGCGCCAGAGGGCAAAGCATCACTGTCCCGCGAGCTGCACAAGAGACGAGTTGAGCAGCTGAATCTCCTTCACGCCTTTCTGGACAAGT
Organism: Tolypocladium endophyticum; assembly: GCA_024339985.1. Taxonomy (NCBI): domain Eukaryota; kingdom Fungi; phylum Ascomycota; class Sordariomycetes; order Hypocreales; family Ophiocordycipitaceae; genus Tolypocladium; species Tolypocladium endophyticum. The sequence goes on from JALHBW010000069.1 coordinate 51,695, forward strand.
ACATTCATCGCCTCCCCGCTTACATCTTCTACACTGCTTTGCCACAGATCATGGCCCGCATCGCGCATCCCTACCTACAGGTCTTTGAGCGACTTACACGTATTATCGTCAAAGTGGTGGAAGCACACCCGCAGCAAGCCCTGTGGAGTCTGATTGGAGTCATGACCACGAAGCAAGTATCTGAAAGGAAAGCAAGGGGCGCGCAGATCCTGCAGGCTCTCAGGAGCGTTTCCAAAAAGGTAGGCAATGGCGCCTACGATCTGAAGCAGCTCCTCAGGGCCGGAGAGAAACTGGCTGAGCAGCTTCTGTTGGCGTGCCACAACGGCGAGTTCCACGGCAACAAGGCTGTGCATGCCAGCCTCCAGCGGGATCTGCGCTTTCAGCACAAGTGCACTCCATGCCCTCTGGTGGTACCCGTGGAGAGCTCGCTTACGGCAACCCTCCCCGCTCTGTCGGAGTATGGCAAGAAACACAAAGCGTTCTCGCAAGATGTGGTCACGATTCACTCATTTCTGGACGATGTGCTCGTGCTCAGCTCTCTGGCCAAGCCGCGACGGCTCACAGCTCGGGGCACCGACGGCGCGAATTACATGCTGCTAATCAAACCAAAAGACGACCTCCGCACGGATCAGCGACTGATGGAGTTCAACGGCATCATTAACCGCTCCCTGAAGCGCGACGCCGAGTCCAGTCGGAGACAGTTGTACATTCGGACATATGCAGTCGTGCCGCTGAACGAGGAATGCGGCATCATCGAATGGGTGCCGGGAATCAAGACCATGCGGGACATTCTCCTGAACCTCTACAACTCCCAAAAGATCTCGCCCGACTACAACTTGCTCAAGAACCTGATGGAAGATGCATCGGCCGGCGGGAGCAAGATAAGGATTTTCACCGATGACGTTTTAGGTCGCTTCCCTCCAATTCTGCCCGTCTGGTTCATCCACCAATTCCCCAACCCCGATGCTTGGTTCGCCGCTCGGCTCAAGTACACACGGTCTTGCGCCGTGATGTCAATGGTGGGCACAATCCTGGGCCTAGGCGACCGGCACGGCGAGAATGTCAATCTGGAAGAGGGCAACGGCGGCATTTTCCACGTAGACTTCAACTGCCTGTTCGACAAGGGGCTTACGTTTATGAAGCCGGAGCGCGTTCCCTTCCGCCTCACACACAACATGGTGGCGGCGATGGGTGTCTACGGCTATGAAGGGCCATTCCGGAAATCGTCGGAGCTGACGTTGAGCATCCTTCGACAACAAGAGGAGACGCTGATGACCATCCTGGAGGCGTTCATTTACGATCCGACGCTGGACCTGCAGAGGGAGAAGAAGGCCTCCAGAAGGGGCGACTCGAGCATCAGGCTGCAGCCACAGAGCGTCGTGGACAGCATCAAAAGGAAGGTCAGGGGTTTGCTGCCAAACGAGAGCATTCCTCTGAGTGTGGAGGGTCAGGTGGAGGAATTGATCAAGCAAGCGGTCGATCCACGAAACCTGACGGCCATGTATATCGGCTGGTGTCCGTTCTTGTAATGCACGACGGGCGTGAGTTCTGTCTATATTATGGTGTTTGCTGTAGAGCTTGAGAAAATACCCGGATGGGATGTACAAAAGGAGCTTTGCAGTGAGAAGTAGCGCCTTATGTGCTCTCGCATAAATGGCTGGGATCGCCTGGGGCGGAAGTAGCGGCGACGCGGTGCATGTGAAAGCCACAGTAGTGGAAAGAGGCATCGCCAATGTCTGATTTATCCACCATTTAAACGTGAAATTTTGCTTTAGGCTTTGATAATGACGGAAGTGCAGGCGGTGCGCAGGTGGTGGCTGGGTGAGGATGGACAGGTGAGGAACAACCAAGGCAGGCGGTGCTGGAGACGCGCCCAAGACGCGCCCCCAAAGGCATACGGTGGCAGCAACGGTCCCACCATTGACTGGGCAAACGCTCCCGCCAGGACGACCGTCCGTCATCCTTCATCAACAACTCGCCTCACCGACTTCTTGAAATTTTCGCAATTCAGTTCCTTCATCACTGTCATTCAAACGCGCCAGCTACGGCAGCCCATCTACTCCAGCGTCCCATAGGCGTGTGTCTGCCTAAAATTCTGTGCGTTACGCGCGGTCGCTCGACGCCCGAGCATCAGCCTTCAGCGCACTTGATATCACCACAACCCGCAACGCCCCATCGCATTTTGAGGCATACAGCCTAAACGGCGTGAAACGCACTGCCATAATGCCGTACCGCATTGGTAAGTCCGACGTTTGCATGCAGCGACCTCCTTGCAGCTGCTGCCTGCGGTGGCGGTCCTCCATTTCTAGATGACCGGGCAAGACATCTGACCATGGCCTGCAGAGGTTTCGCCCAACAACCGCGCCGTGTGCAAGGACACCGTGTGCAAGCATGACCAGGTCAAGATCACCAAGGGCGAGATTCGCTTCGGCACGTGGGTCGAGATCAAGGAGCACGGCAGCTGGTCCTGGAAGCATTGGTAAGCTTGCTTTCTGCATCCAACCAGAGAGGTCTGCATCGTCCTAACGAAACATTCTCAGGGGGTGTGTCTCTGGTGCCCAGGTTGCCGGTCTCCGGGAAGCTTGCGACCAAGGTGACGGTGAATATGACTGTGATGCCATTGACGGCTACGATGAGATGGGGTACGTTGAGACCTCAGTTCCGAGACCAGAGCTTGCCACTAACACTCTTCTAGCGATCATCCCGAGATCCAGGAGAAGATTCGCCGCTGCATCAAGCAGGGTCACATTGACCCCGAAGACTTCAATGGCGTAAGTCTGATTCCGCTCCAGCTATGAAGCGTGCGCAATCAGCTGACCGAATGCAGGATCCAGAAAAGAACGTCCTGGGAGCCAAGGGTATCCACTTGACCGCCAAGCAGAAGGCCATGAAAGAAGCGGAGGCTGCCGCCGATGTATGTTTCTTCGCCTCTGTATTTCGATGTACGGTTCTTACTCATGCTCAACAGGACTCTTCTGGGGACGACGAAGCTCCTGCCAAGAAGAAGAAGGCTCCCAAGCGTGCGCCCAAGAAGGCAGCTGTCAAGGAGGTACTCTTTCTGTTTCTTCAAACCTCGACATCTCGCTGACATCTCATAGGAGGCTTCTGAGGATGAGGCTGCTGCCAAGAAGACCGCCAAGCGTGCGCCCAAGAAGACCAGTGCCAAGGTGAAGGAAGAAGACACTGAGGTACGACTGATCCGTTTGCATTCTGAAACCGCACTGACGTCTGATAGACTGCCTCTGAGGGAGATGCTCCCGTTCAGAAGAAGACAGCTAAGCGCGGACGCAAGAAGGCCGACGATGAGGACGAAGTTGACGAGAAGCCTGCCGCGAAGAAGTCAAAGTCGACCAAGGGCTCAAAGGCGGTCAAGGCCGAAGAGGCTCCTCCAGCTAAGTCCGCCCGCGGCAAGGCGGCTGTGAAGAAGGAAGAAAGTGAGGAAGAAACCGTCGACACAGAAGTTGAGCCCGCTGCAAAGACCAAAGGCAGGCGCAAGAGCAAGGCCAAGACGGCCGCAGCTGAGCCTGACGCGGATGCCCCCAAGGCTCGCCGTGGCCTCCCTCGCAAGTCGTCCGACTAGGACATCCAAGCTGCCGCGTCGTGCCGGCCGCGTTGTGTGTGACGGCTGTTGGAGGCACGTTTTGCTTGGTCATGGCTGTTGGTTGTTTCAGGCCCAGAGGGCCCGGCACTGGGAATGCACAATATGGGCTCGGCCTCCGCAAGGTCTGGGGCTCGATCGTTGCTCAGAGATCTGTTGGGTTGGGGACTCATCGAGCAGGATGTAAAACTAGGAAGGCCCCCAGTAGCTAACGTGGCATGGGGGGCAAGATTGTGAGGCGGACACCAAGGGAATCCTGTCTGCTTACCAAAAAATTCGCTTTGATCTCATTACTTCACAATAGACTGAACTGTCCTACCCATGTCTCGCGTGCTTTGCCCACAGGCACGGTCGCACATTAGGGCCACGACCGGAAAATGGCAGAAGCTCCCAGTCGTGAAAGTGGTCCAGCAGCAGAAACAGCGCCAGCAATGCTGGTATATAATAAGGTGTCAAGTCCTGCGGCAACTCAGAGGTGCATATCCGCCAATCCAGGAATATACCTACGCGGGCGATCACTGTTTTCCGACAGCTGTCGAGAGTATTTTTGGGAGGCCGAAATGCTATTGATAGCTGCCAGAACGACGCATTCACAGGCGGCCGAGCAGGCGGCTACTCGTACGTGACCCTGCCGGGCCGCACCGAAGCGCCCACTTGCCGCTGGCCCAGCAGGCTTGACTGGCTGGGGGCTAGGTAATTTTAGAACTCGTCGTCAGAGAGCCCAAAAGCGAGCGATTGCCTGCCAACCAAACTCGCTTTGCGGCGGCAGGGCATCCTCAAACGACGTGACCTATATTGCAGACCTTCTGCGCCACCCGCATCTCAAACAATGGCCTCTCGTAGCAAGGCCGCACACCCGAAAGCTATCGAGCGTAGACGAGCTCAGCAAGACGGTCCGTCTATAAGAGGTAAGGTGGCCGCCGAAGACAACTTGCTCCCCATCATTCTAGGATAACTTGTTGAGTATTTGGCTTATGCCGTGCTATAGAGAGCTTGACCGTAAATAGCTCACGTCCAGGGTCCAACCGCAAGCATTCAGATGGACGAGGAAAGGGCTGAGCCTTTGGGCTTACTTCGCAGGTGAATACGCAGTTCTAACCAACCCTGAACCTCAGCCTTCCCTAACCATATCAGTAGGTTGTATACGACCGGAGACTATTCCGACTTGACTATCCGAACTATTGATGGTAAAGAGATCAAGGTCCACAAAGCCATTATGTGCATGCGTTCAGACTTCTTCAGAAAGGCGTGTGATGGCTCCTTCAGGGTTCCGTGTTTGCATTCTATTCGAAGCACTAAGCTCAGACTGACAAGTTCTAGGAGGCCTCTACCAGCATCATTGAGCTCCCTGATGACAATCCTTTGCTTGTGAAGCTCATGGTGCATTACCTCTATAACAATGACTATCCGTCGCCGCCCAATGTGGACAGTGCCTTCGGTTGTCATTGTCTTCAGAAAACCAAGGCCAAGCTGGAGGAGGATACAGACTCTCAGGACTCTGAGTCATGTGCCACTACGTCTAAGAAGAAGGGAAAGAAAAAGAAAAATAAAAAGGATGTGGTATCTGTTAACTCAATGGTGCCATATCTCACTACTCACGCCCGATTATATGCGCTTGGTGATAAGTACAACATCCCAGGCTTGAAGTCACTCTCTAGAGAGAGGTTCGCAGAAGAGGCTGAAGAATTTTCGGACCATGAGGATTTTATCAGCGCTGCCAAGGAGGCTTATACGTCGACTATGGATCAAGATCGAGGTCTGAGGGATGTAGTGGTAGCAGCCATCACGGAGAACCCAGACTTGCTCAGTAAGCAGAAGTTACTAGATGTGGTCAAGGACTGTGAGCTGTGTTTTGATCTTATGATGGAGTTTCGAAGCAGGTTTTGGTAGGGCTAGAATCACGTTCTTGTTGAACTATTCTGCACTCTTGCTGGACCGTCTGCTGTGGTGTGCCGATCACCCGTAAGTTCATGGATCAAAACAATATCAAGGAACTCTGCAAGGCATGTACATTAAGATTCGCGATTTCTGCTATGCATTCTCCTGAAGAGGAGGGCGGGCGATATCACGAGTATGTCACTGGTCCCTCACTTTGGCTTACGGGGCACTAATACCGACGGGGAACCTGTGGTCAGCTGCCGGGCTACATATCACGTTGACCTATAATATCATTTACGACACGAGCCTGTTTTCGTCCGAATGACGACGAGTAGTCAACATGGTGGCACGCAAAGCGACCCTACTCGATGTCTCGATGTCAACACCCGAAAAGTAAGCCTTGAAGTTTAAGTGTCTGGACTATTTCGGGGCTATGTACAGGAAGTCCACGGAAGGCCGTTCCGATGCTCCAAGAAGTTGATCAAAGAAGACGCAAGAGATTGAAACGGCGTAGATGGCTCAAGGTGATGTGTACCAAGGTCGTAGAAAAGCTGCCAGTCATGTACATAATACGCCGGTAGCTTCATCCCAGCCTCTCACGTCTCTTCTCAGAAAGCCGTTACCAGCAGCGCAATGCGTTCCAATAGTAGCAATCTTCCTGGAAGCATTGATTCGTTGCCGCCTGGCAATCATCATCTTTTTGGCACGGAATCTTGTCTCCATTAATGGCCCCGTAGCACCATCCACCTGCTCCTGCTGGGCCACATTTCTGCCAGCAGTAGCTAGGATTATCCGGGCCCAGCCAGAAGCATTTGAAAGGTTGAGGAGACCTCTCGGGCAAATGGAGCAACCAGGGTGATGATAAGACTCCAGTAGCCTGAATGGCAGTCATAGCGACAAAGTGTGTAAATAACATTGTGAGGTAAGTTATATGTCGTTTTGAGCTGTTACGATTTAGATTTGAGACGCAGTCAGGTTGTATAATTAGCGATGTAATAATTTAGAGGACTTTAGCTAGGCGAGGATTGCGAGTACCTCTGTATTTATACGTTTTGTCGAGCGGCGAAATAAAAAGCTTCATACATGTAGATACAAGGTATGGCTAGCAGCGTATGTTCTTATGTATGGCGGTTGGCTTTGAAAAGAAAGTTTAGTTTTTTCTCCGAGAGGAAGTATCCTAGAGCGACGATGCGGCCCGAGGTACCGATAAACTTTAAAAAATAAACCGTATATCAAAGTATTCTAGCTTTCTTTCTAAAGCCAGCCGCCCTGCCGCGACTACCGGCGACCCAATTGACCAATCGATCAGTACCTCTTCACGTTATGTGTAGGTAGATAGCATGTATTACATCTTCTCTCGTAGTAATTATGACGGATGATAGAGCGGCCGCCGTTAACCGTAAACTTTAGTTAAAACTTAAATTCTTATCGAGAAATATATAGCAAGCGATGGGCTGGTTTTTGTCTGACGACACAGTCCACATTGCACAAGATGGCACCCCAAGGTCCCGCAGAAGCTAAGTTCGAATGTGAGCCTGATTTTTCGAACCCACAACCCAGCGCCGTGGATGGTCTAGCTGACGGCTCAATGCGGGCAGCGTTTGAAGGCGCTGAGGTCATGGCCGACGGTGGTGCTGCTATGCAGACGGCCACTACGAAGCCTACGCAACCCATGTTCGAAGAGCCCTTGAGGACCGAAGGATCGACCCAGCAAGCGGTAGAGATCAAGGCCGACGGCGGTGCTGCAATGCAGACAGCCACTACGAAGCCTACGGATGTCATGTTCGCAGAGCCCTCGAGGACCGAAGGACCCACCAAACAACAGGCAGAGAATCGGCTGGAAGCGTTCCTTAAAGAGTTTAAACTCTTTGAGCAAAGCCAAGAAATTGATGAAGATATGAACGGAGCGCTGCCCGAGGATCGCGAAACGACGGACGGGCTGCTCAAGATTCGCGATGCGTTGCAAGCGCTGCGCAAGGATCCCGAGGACCCCGAAGCGATGAAAGTACTGTTCAATCGCGAAGACCTTCGGAGCATAGGGGCTATGAGTCGCCTTAAACATCCAGGTAGTAGTTACAATTAGCTGGCAAATTGAACTAATACTTGTAGCCTTAACATCTCGTCTTAGAGCCTCTTGACAAAAGCTCGCAGCCGCCTCACCGACCTTAATGTTACAGATGGTATCTTGATTTGCTAGACCCGCACCTTACGTCTCAACCTCTCACGTATCTTCTCAGTAAGTCTGTTACCCAGCAGCTGCAGTAGAAAGAGAAGAACTATCCCTGCAAGCAGTCCATTGGCACGTAATGCGCATAAGGAATCATGTGAGCATAGGGACCATAATGCACCTTTTTATCTCCTGTCTTCTGAATTTTTCCTCGGGCCTGACTTATCAAGTGTGGTATCAGGGGTCTGTCTGGCCTGCCGCGACAAAGTGTCCGGCTTCTGTAGGTTGTAATATGCGCCATCGTCGCCGTGGCTTCATTCGAGAAGATGAAACCATGCTGGTCTCTCTTTTCAGACCGTTGCGCGAGCGCGCGTTCTGCCCATTGAGGCTGTTGACCGGCTTGCTTCTCTTTCTTAGATTCAACTTGCTGGGCGACGCGTTTGTGGAGCCCCCGGCGTGCTAGAGCCCGGCGAATAGTCCGTCGACAGGCTTGCGTGTCGACTCCGGCTTCTGAAGGAAGAGCTTTGAGGGGAACCTTTCGTGCCTCGAACCCCTCGCTCTCTATTAAATCCTCTATTGAATCGAGGTCGGTCTCACTGAGCTTTCTCTTCCTTCCTCGTGTCTCAAGCTCGTTGGGTCGTTATGGAAGGTCCGGTCCGAGTCGCTGTTGAGTGCACGGTTGCCTGTGCGCCGCGAGACCTCGAAGAAATCGAATATCTTCTTCTTTGATACAGAGATACCGTAGAATTCGAGGATCTCGAAGGCGCCGCGAATGCGTGCCTTCTTTGGCGTATCAAGATGCCCCATTGTATTTCTTAGGCTGCTCAAAGGGGCAGAAAGAGGGGATAGATTGGTGTGGTTGGGGGGGGGGGGCGTTTTCCCTTAGCACCCCAGGTATGGAAGTGCTATGGAAGTGCTATTAGTGGACGCAGTGTGCTAGACAGGGGCAGCATACGTCATAGCGTCGTGCCTTCCCGTCACCACCCCGCCACCATGCGCGTCTGCGTGTGGTCTCAAGCTCCTAAGCTATCCGGGATAGCTTCAAGCTTCTTGCAACTACACCAGGGTTTAGAACCTGGCCGCACCCCTCCCCTTACACTTTTCCGTCTACTTGCCCTGCGTCGCCCGCAACAATGTCCGCGACGACCAACCCGGACCCCGAGCGCGGCGCGCCCGCCTTCATCCCGCTCGAGGCGAACCCGGAGCTCATGACGGCGCTCATCCGCAAGCTGGGCGTGTCAGAGGCGCTGCAGATGCACGACGTGTACTCGCTGACGGACCCGGACCTGCTCGCCTTCATCCCGCGCCCGGCGCTGGCGCTGCTGCTCGTCTTCCCCGTCAGCGCCGTGTACGAGAGCCATCGCATGGCCGAGGACAGCTTGGTGGACGAGTACACGCGGGCTGGCCCCGCCGAGCCTGTCGTGTGGTGGAAGCAGACGATCCGCAACGCCTGCGGCCTCATGGGCCTGCTGCATGCCGTGTCCAACGGGCCGGCGAGGGACTTTATCGGTGCGGCCTCCTCTCTTTGTTCGTCAAGGGTCGTTCACGGACCCCCGCTAACGCTTCCGCACAGAGCAGAACTCGACCCTCGACGATCTGCTCAAGAAATCCATCCCGCTTCGCCCCCACGAACGCTCCGCACTGCTTGAGAAGACGCCCGCGCTGGCCACGGCTCATAAGGAAGCTGCCTCGGGCGGCGACACGGCGGCGCCCGATGCGCAGGACGACGTCGACCTGCACTACGTGTGCTTCGTCAAGGGCAGCGACGGCGGTCTCTGGGAGCTCGACGGGCGCCGCAAGGGACCCATCCGACGGGGCGATCTGGAGGATAGTGAGGATGTCCTGAGTCCCAGGGGCCTGAGCGTCGGCGCACTCAAGTTCCTGGAGCGAGAGGGTGGCGACTTGCGGTTCAGCGCAGTTGCGCTGGCAGGGACGCTGGACTGAGGCGCTGTGCTTGTGTACTACGGATGTGGACGTATAACCTCATGCTGTTCTGGACCAGCCAGGGTGGACTTCATGCCGGCGTTTGGCGGTCTGGTATTGATGCGAAGATGATATATTGGTATGTCTCTCTCAACAGCCGTTCATGCAGACGACATGGAATATCAACAAACTCCTTAACTCCTGACCACGATCTCTGCTTTTCCCCATTTTTTCACTGCATTCTGTCGTTCTTTGAAGCTTCCACAATATCGTCACATCTCGTCGTCTTTGCAGCCTGTCGACTCGCGTCAATCAGCCTGTCAACTCGCCGTCCCCAGAGCGGCTCGCCCTCGTCCGGCACCTCGACGCCCAGGAATCCGCAGATGCGATTCCACGCAATTTCCATGGCATCCTCAGCGTACGCCACGCGCTGCTGGCCCTCGCTGTAGTACCGGTCCTTGTTGCGCTTGTCCAGCGTGCCCACTTCTGCGATGGCCTCGCCCGCGCCGTTGAGCTGCCGCTCCACGAAGTCGCTCGCGCTGCTGCCGTCGCTCGCACCCGGCCACCAGCCCTCGGCCACGTTGACCTCGCGGCCCGCGCGGCGGACGTTGTCTAGGCGGCGGTGCAGCACGCCCAACAGGCTGCTGAAGCCGCGCTTGTAGCTGTACGACGCCGTGTCGGAGCAGCCGTCGTCGGCGGCGGCGGCGGGGGGCACGCCGAGTCTGGCCTGCGTGTGCATCTGCGTTGCGCCCGTAGCCTCCTCGGCCTTGTCGGTCTCGGCAGTGCCGTCGGCACGGGAGCGAGTAGTTCGCATGATGGAGGTTTGGGGGGAAAGAGTTGTGGTGAGAGGTTTGTGGCCGTGGGTGAGTGCGCGCAAGTGTGCAAGTTGGCCAGGGGAGCACTTGCGGGTGCTGGCAGGCGTTTGTTTCTTGGCCGACACATGGATGAGTTTGTCTGACTTGCCGCCGTTGCGCGCGTCCCGCACGACAATGCAGAGAGTAACTCCAGTAGGGCTACAACAGGTGTTTGCTACAGTGCCGCTCGATTCATGGTTGCGTTTTCGGCACAGGCGACGAGGGCGACCCAAGGCTGACGCCGTTCAAGACGAGGGTTGTGAATACGCCGGATACACCTGCAAAATAAATCGTGTGCAGGAATAAAAGACGGAGTTGCGTTACTGAGACTAATTTAAGGGTACAATTGTCACGATGTTGTTACTGATGACCTGTTAAGAGTTGAGATTGTGCTACTTAGCGTTGGGCTTAGAGTATGTTTCAGGGCTCTTCAACGACATCAAGGTTTCATTAGATAAGACAAGAAAGACGTCGAGCGCTTCGAGAACCATGCTTCGTTGTCTGGGGCTCGCAGCTGCAATCATTGCCTTCGAAATGGGAACGCTCACCACTAGGAATCGGTGAAGGAGTAGACTATCTTAGGTCTTGCCTCAAGTCCCAGTGAAGCAGAAGCTCGTGACGTGACACTGCATAGCATAGGGGTGAGAAACAACCTCTGCGAACAAGTATCCAATATACGTCGAAGAACCCCAGTCCGTGTTGAGGCTGTTCAGTCCGGGCACCCGGACGCGAGCGGCCTTGGCGCCGGCGAGGTTCCAGGCCTGGTAGACAGGTTCACTTACCACAGCCGCCGCAGCACAGTGAAATTATAGGAACTTTGGATGGTCGAATGGGCAAATAGGGTGTTGGCTGCTCATCCGGTCACCTTCATGCTCAGATCTACGAAAGTCGACAACTCCGGCAATATCTGCGTGGGACACGTATTAGCGTTATGGCTGGGTCGGTGCAGACCGCCAAGGCAAATACCAAGCCAAGACTGGGTGTCCTGTGCATATCTCGTGTACTCTCGATCGATCAGCGCGCGATCGAAGGTTCTCGAGTCAGATGCCGCCGCCTTCGGCTACAGCCGCGAGCCGGCGTCGAGACAAGGCACGCTGCACCTCAAACGTCATCGCCTATCCGAAATGGGAACAGGAGCGACGTCCCAGACGCAACTGGGGGAGCAAGTCTTTCGTGAAGGCGCCTGGGCGGTTGCCCGGGCCAATTGCTCCGTGGCGCTCTGCGCACGCGACTCCACGCCGCGGCGTGGTGGGAGGAGCCTTCTCCACACAGCTCCAGCGCTGAGGTCATACGGGCTGTCGTTGAATCGCCATGACGCAAGGGCACAACCGCCCCCGCGTCGGGGTTTCAATTGCAGGGCAGTATAAAAGACGGTCGTTGGGGATCCGTCTTGTGTGTTGGAATCTTGCCAGTATAACCTCACTGCATCTTCGACGAACCTGACAATTGTCACATCCTGCATCGTCCAAAACACCACCTCCACCGTCAGCCACCACCAAAACACACATTATATCCACCATGCCTCGCCAGGGAGACGGTTCCAGCCACAACGGCCCCTTCGACGAGGCCGGTAACCCCATCATCCACGGCCAGGGCCCTGTCGATGTAAGCACCCTCACCTGCGGCGACCAGAAACACCGCCGCACATGCTAACGTCGTGGGCCAACAGACGACGAAGGTGGACCGCGCCGACAAGACGGCCGACCTGCCCGAGGGCCTGCAAGAAAAGGGCCAGGCCATCCAGGGCATGAACGCCAGCGGCGGCCAGAGCGCCGGCATCAAGCAGGGCGACAACGTCGGCCAGGGCAAGGGCGCTTCCGACAAGTAAAGCGATTCAAGCATTATTCACAACGCATGTATGATACCACGGAAAGACAAATGAGATGTGGCGGGTGTAGGATAGTAGCCTAGCAATTGAAGTTCAATGCACTGAAATACTGGTCCCATGAGTGATGCAAAATGCCCGCGCAAATGCCATCGGAGGTGAAGAACCAAGAGAACGCGCTGCTATTTTCATGCACAAATGCACGTCTTAACAGCAGCGGACCAGTACCTCAACCATGAGAACCCGTGACATTGGCAACAGCGGCGCGGTTGGTCGACCAAAGTTGGCGCTGCGGCAGCCAAGCACCACGCCGGACGAAACGCGGGGTGCAGATTAAAATTCTAACGTTGGGGTATAATACAAAATAAACTAGCTTTCCATCACACAAGAACGAGCTAGGACTACCACGCCTAGCTTCGTCGGTCTGGTGGTCTAGTGGTATGATTCTCGCTTAGGGTAAACCCTAGAGCATTGCTTGCGAGAGGTCCCGGGTTCAATCCCCGGCCAGACCCTTATTTTTTGCCCCCTAAGCCAATTGTCGACTCCGCCGAGGGCAGTGCTGATGCAGATCTGGGCTTTGGCCTTTTTTTTTGGTTCTTGATTTTTGTTTGCCCTTTTTTTTTGGGTCGAAAACAGAATCTGCTTTTGTTTGCTGCTCGGAGCGGCTTTTTCAGTCGGTTCTCTGCCTGGCCGTTGTTTCTGCTGATTACGACGCGTAGTCCGACGCTACCCTGGACCCATCTCATCTTTATCAACAGCACGATACAGGCATTAAATAAGGTAGCTACTTTTAATAGCAAGGGAAATAGAAGCCAGATTAAGCCTAAGGTTGTGGCAGCAATGAATTGAAGCCGTGCGAAAGATGATCACAATATCAACAAGTCACACAAAGCTCAGCCCAAACTCATATCGCAGCACCGGCTCAAGTTTGCAAAGTCTACTTCGAGTCCATTATCATATATGTCCTCCCAATGACTTGACACGCTAAAGCAATAAAAGACGCCTATTAAATACAAACGGCCAGCTGTAGACTATGACCTCGTGTGCAACACGAAAACACCACCAGTAACTGTACTCGTACCAAACGCCAACCGCCACGTTATGCCGACGCTATATCCCGACAACGCATCACAGGAAGCCCTTTGTGAGGCTCGGCATCCTGCCTATGCTGCTCTCCCTCTCTGGCGTACCGGCGCGTGAGACCTCCTCCGCCTCGCTCGCCTTCCACGGCCCCAACCGGCTGCGGAGACTTCCCACGGTGCTGGCGGAGCCCCCCTTCTCCACCCCCCTCAGGCCCTTGCGGCCGTCCAGCTCGCGTTCCAGCCGCAGTGTCTTCTCCCTCTCCTCGCGAAGCTCGCGTTCGGCGCGACGCGCAGAGAGCTGGTTCGCCGACTCCGATGCCTGCAGCTCGTCGATCGTCTTGAGCAGCTTGTCGACCTTGTCGCGCATGCGGTTGACGTCGTCCGACAGCTGCGTGTTCTGCTTCTCCTTGCGCTCGACCTGGCTCTGAAGGTCCTTTACCGTGCGGTCGACGTTGCGGACTGAGCGCTGAGACTTGCTGCGCTCAGTCTCTTGGTCCTCAAGCTGCGACTCGAGCTGTTGTTTGTTAGACATTGATCGCTTCACCTGTTCTAGGTGGTAGGGCGCACTTACTTCCTGAATGCGCTTGTGAAGGAACTTGATGTCCTGGCTGGCGCTCGAGTACCCCTTGGTCTCGAGGTCTACGAGCTTGAGCTGCAATTCGTTCAGACTCTTTTCGAGCGAAACCTTCTGCCTCTGAAGCTCGGTGCCGGCGTCCCGCTCGGCGGCAATGTCCTTTTGAATCTCGGATACGAGAGCCTCGGCGCGTCGCATCTTCTCCACCGCGGCCGCCGCAATGTCTTCCTGATGGGCCAGGCTCGACTTCAGCTCGAGCACCTCCTTGTCCACACTGGCTGCATCTCGAAGCGACGGGCTCTCCCCCTTGGCGAGCTCCTCCAGACCTGCTTTGGCTTCCTCCAGGCGCGCCTCGACGCCTCGCTTCTCCCGCAGGAGGAGGTCGCGCTCCGAAGTGACTTCGTCAACAGCGGATCGGAGGGTCCGTACTTGGGAGAGCAGCGAGACAACCTTGCCTTGAGCCTCGTTGTGCGCATTCACCGCTTCGTCGCGAGAAGAAGCAACGTCTGCGAGGGTCGATTCCAGGCGGGACTTTTCCTTGGACCAAGTAGAGCTGTTGAGGACTTCATCATCCCACTTCGATCGCAGCTCGTCGAGCTCCTCTCGAAGCCTGGTAATTTCGGCCTGCTTGTAAAGCTTCTCCTCGCGGGCGAGATCAAGCTCCTTGGTGAGCGTGGCAAACTCGGCTTGGTACTTCTTGCGAGTCTGCTCCATGCCTGACTCCTTGTCCTCGATATCCATGGCCCTCTGGTTCCGGTAGTCCTCCAGCTCGTGCTGCAGTCTCTTCTTAGCCTGCGTGACGGAGTCGAGATCAGTTGAGATGTCTTCGACTCTCTCCTCCAGTCGTTGGTTCTGGCGCTGCAGGTCTTCGATGCTGGCATCCATCTTCTGTCGCTCCGCCATGACCTCCGCATACGTGTCCTCTGCCTCTCTGGCTTGGGATTTGGCGAATTGCTCAGCTCGATTGGCCTTCAGGACCGCAATTTCGGCTTGCTCGAGCTTGCCAAAGTACTCGTCCGCCCTGCTCTTGTACATCTCCAGGCTCGAGGCGACGTCGGCCAGCTTCGACGATTCGGAGTCGAGTCGAATCTGAAGATCTGTGTACTCCTGAAGGAGCTGGCTACGACTTTGCGACTCCTGCTCGCGTGCCACCGTCATCTCCTGCAGGTCAGACTTCGTGTCTCGCAGTTCAACCTCAAGCTTGGCTCGATCGTGGCGCATCTTGTCGAAGTGAGATTTCACATCCGTGAGTTCTGCCACTGCGTCCTTGTGGCTGTGGAGAAGAGACCGGCGTGACTCCTCCTGGCTGTTGAAGACATCCAAGATCTCCTCGTGCGATCGAGCCTGGATGTCTCGTAGAGACAACTCACCAGTGCGGATGGTCTTCTCGAGCGCCGATACCTTTTTGGTGGAGTCGTCCAGCATGTCGTGGAGTCGACTGTTGACCTTTTCGAGTTTCTGCATGCGGCGCACGGAGGGACTTTGCTCGTCATAATTGTCTGGAACAGGCGTGCTTCTGTCGAGCTGACTCTGCAGGTGACGGTTCTGCATCTGCGTCAGTTGCAGCTGGTTCTGGAGCTCCTCAACCTCTGTCTTCAGATCCATCCGGTTGCTAATGGTGACGGTGTCCATGGTTTTGTCTGACCGAGTAGATTCCTGAAGGTCAGACGCTTGAATGCGTCGGTTCGGCGTCGAAGTATTGGAGAGCCGGCGGGTATTTGTTTTGCCAGCCCTCCGTTGCGTCGGAGATCCGTTGAAAGGGGCCTCGTTAAGATTCATCTCCTCCAACTTGGGTCGGCTTGGTGTCTCATTTCGAGAATTCCGCAGTTCAGCCAACTGACTCTCGGCGTTTGTCCTCGCGGCGGTCTGAGCGCGGAGGTTCTGCTGAAGCTCTTCAACCTTCCGAACAAGATCGAAATTCTTGAGCATGGCCTTTTGGTTGCCTTCATCCGACTGGGGAGGGATGTGAACTTCCGGGTCCGCCGTCCTCAGAGCACTCAGTATCTGTCCGCGCAGCTCTTCAAGCTCCTTATCTCGCGATTCCATAGAGGCCTGCAGCGTTCGAACCGTAGTTTGAGCCTGCGTGCGTAATTGGCGCTCCGAGTCTATCGTCCTGTTGGCCTCGGCAAGCTGCGCGGTGAAGTTCGATGAGGCCTTTTCTGTGTTCCTACTGGACTGGACCTCCCGGGCCACTTCATGGTTGAGATCCTCAATGTTGAGCTGGAGCTTCTCGGCTTTCTTTTCCAGAGATGCAATGGTAAGCTGAGCATCCCCGAGTTGCTTGTTGAGCTTGGTGTTCAGCTCCTCTAGCCTCGTCTTTTCTCGTTGAAGTGACAGAACCTGACCTCGGGAGGCTTCGCTGGCTCGCGAGGTTGATCGCGCAATTTCGAGGCCCTTCTGTTGGAGCTTGTTGAGGAGCGCCCGATTGTCGTTCTCAGAAGCAGCCAATCGACTCTTGACTGTCGTAAGTTCTCGCTCCATCCTTTCCTTGGCTTGGTCATTCTTGAGGCCAAACTCTCCCGAGGAGAGTATCAGCTTGTTCAGGTCTTCAATCTGGTGATTGAGTTTCCCGCACTCTTCCTCGAACCATTCCAGGCGCTCTTGAGCCGCTTCGAGATCTCTGCGGAGGCTGTCTTCCCTCTCACGCGCCGCTCTAGATGCTTGTCGTTCGCCAGCCATCTCGGCTTGTTGGCGAGCTTCCTCGGCGTGAATCTTCGCAGCGCGCAATTGGCGGATTTCGTCCCGAGCTTCGTCGCGCTCCTTCTCGACAGTCGTGCGAGCCTCCATGGTTCGCCTCAGTGTGTCTTGTTGTGCGTAGAGCTCCTTCTCAATGATGATCTTGGATTCGTTGAGGGTGTCATATTCCTCCTTCAGCGACTCAAACTTGTGCTCGCCTAGAAGGAGGACGTCGTCGCGAGATTGGCGCTCCCTGCTCAGGTCCGCCTGCGTATTGTACAGCTCCTCCTTGAGGTCTTTGATCTGAGATTCCAGGATGGCTCGGTTTTGATCCGCCTGCGCATCTTCAGAGAGTCGTGCCTCGAGAAGTATCTTTGCTTCCTGAGCCTCACGCTCAAGCAGCGTCTGCTTCGACTTGGTTGCGACGAGTTCTGCCTGGACATCGCGGAACTTGGAGGCAATCTTCTCCCTCTCGTCGGACAACGCCTTCTGCTTTTCTTCATATGCTCGTCGCTCGTTTTCGAATTTCCTCTTGTCGCTTCGAAGCAAGGCAAGCTCGCTTTCCTTGCTGCGAACAAGATCTTCGTAGTCGGTCGACGTCTTCGAAAGTTGAGAAAGCTGTTGTTGTACGCTTCGATTCTCGTGAGCGAGGCGAGATTCGCGCAGCTTCGTCGCCTCCAGTTCTTTCTGAGCCGTGTGCAGCTTGACCTCGAGGTCTTGATCCACTTGCAGCAACTTTCTCTCCAGATCCTGGGCCTTTCTATCCTTCACAGCCAACTGACTTTGCAACACCTTGATCTCGTCTTCCAGCGCTGCCTCCTGCTCACTGCGCTCGGACTGTTTTTGAGAGGCTTCCTGGAGTGCAGTCTCGATCTCGACTGATTTGGCGGCGAGCTCGCTCTTCTCATCTTCGAGCTTGGCAATGAGACTCGCAGCTTGTTCAAGCTGTCCCCGAAACTTCTCCACATCTCGCTCGGCACGATTCTTTGCCTCCATCAGTTCGTCGAGCTCATCCTCCAGCCTCTCTTGGTCTTCGATCGCGCCGGCTAGCTTTTCCTCCAATTCGGCCTCGCGGTTCTGCAGCCTCTTGAATATCTCTTCTTTATCCAAGGCCAAGGCGCGCTCGCTCTCCAGAGTTTGCTGAACCCGTACCAAGTCGGCGTGGCAGTTTCTGCGCTCTTCTTCCAGCTTCTGTCGATTGTCTAGCTCAAGTTGCATCTTGTCGTTCAGCTGCTTGATCATGGCGTCGCGTCTCTTGACCTCTGTGGCTGTGCCAGTTGCGCCGAGCAGGGGCTTCATCTTGACAATCAGCTGCCACCAAGGGTTTTCGGCGAGATCAAGGTAAACATTGAAGTTTTTCTGCAGGATTCGGGTTGCTTCGGTCCGGAACAGCCTCTTGTAAGCCTGACGCCTTTGAATAAAGCCCCTGGCCACAGCCTGGAAGCGAGCCATGATTTGGGTAATCAAAGCATCGCGCCGCTCTTCCAGCTCGGCGAGTACGCCAGCTCTGAAGAACACCTTGGTCAGACCGACGCGATGCAGAGCTTTGTCGAGACCCAATTTCTTCAGCATCAAGGATGCTATCGCCTGGCCTTCGAGGTAGCCCTTTGGCATGTTGGAGCAGAGCACCTCGTATCTTTGCCGGAACTCTGCGAACGAAAGCCTGTTGGGGAATCCGGTGCGGGCGATACGGATACCCTCCAGAACGCCATTGCAACGAAGCTGGTCCAAGACCAAGAGATTATTGAACTGCTTCGGTCGCTTCTTATGATTCGGCAAGATGCATCGCACGAAGTGCGGATGAGTGGAGTGGAGCTGGGTCATCAGGCTGTGGAGCTGTTCCTTGTGTCGCTGAGCGACGGTGCGGAAGAGGCCCTTCTTCACGCGATTCCTCCCACCACCGATCTCCTCATCCGTGTCTGCGCAGTCGGCAAAGAGTGCTGCAATGTGCTTGTCGGTCGAAGAGGCGAGTAGCCGCGTGATATTATCATTCAGCGGATCCTTGTTCTTCTCCAACCAGCCTTGGGTTGAATACTCAACTTCGGCCGCGTAGTGAGTGAGGATGAATCCATTTCCGAGACGAGAGGGGCGATATTTCGTCGACTTCTTGTCCCACAGTGAGTTCAGCTTCTCCGTGAATGACTTGTCTGTCGCCTTTGGCATGACGCAGTCCTCATCAAGGCACGAGAAGACGCCAATGGGGTTCGGGAGCTCAATGAGGTCGATTGTGGGCTGCAGGTCACGGCCAAAGTCGATGAACTGCCATTCAATCTGCTCCCGGGCATATTCCTCTTGTTCAAGTACAAACATGTGGTGGTTGAAGAATTGTTGCAGCTTCTCGTTTGTGTAGTTGATGCAGAGTTGTTCGAAGCTGTTCTCCTCGAAGATTTCGAAGCCGGCAATGTCGAGCACTCCGATGAAATGAGACTCGTCCATGCCCATTCCGGTTCGATCGAGCTGTCGGTTGATCCGAGAAACTAAATCGCCGAAGCCACGTTCGTATATACCCTTGGACAAGGCGTCGAGGCCCAAACGAACTTGTTCAGGAGTTTGAACCTTTTCAACCCATTCGCGTCCCGCTTTCACCTTGGGGTGAAGTAGGCCCTGAAGGAAGGGTTCCAAGGACACACCGAGGAGCTTGCACACCTTTGCGGCCTGCACCTTTGCGTCTGAGGCCAGGCTCGCCTGATCGGCAGCCCGGCTTTCCCTGACAACTTCAATGTTGCCAAGATGCAGAACGGCAGCCACTGTGCGAAGGATTGAGAGCTGCTCCTCGCCCGAGAAGCCCATGACGTTGAAAGCCTCCATGAGCAAGTCCCATTCGTCCTGGTCGGATACTCCTGCTATACTGTCATGGCCATTTCGTGTGTACGCGAAGCTCTCCACGCCAAGCCCTTCGAGCAGAAGGTCTTTCTTGGTCCGGCTATCACCACCCTTCAGCAGCTGGTAAAAGACGTGATAGTTGCGCTCGTGCGCGCTGATCCGGACGACCCTCGATTTCTCGAGAAGATACCAATCAATGAAAGCACCGGAGATGGCGCCGTCTCGATTGAACTCGATGCGAATAAATTTTCCGAATCGCGAGGAGTTGTTGTTGCGCACCGTCTGGGCATTGCCAAACGCTTCCAGTATGGGATTGGCGCGCAGGATCTGTTGTGAGAGGTTCGAGTGTTGCGATTTGTTCTTTGCCACGGTTGTCTCTGATTGGGCGACGGCAGCGAGATACTGGATGACCTTTTTCGTATTTTCGGTCTTACCAGCGCCCGACTCACCAGTCACCAAGATGCTCTGGTTTCGCCCTTCCTCGACCAAGTTCCGGAAGGCTTCGTCTGCCATGGCGAAGATGTGGGGTTTGGTGTCCTCCCGGCTGCGTCCCCTGTACATGTTGATGTATTCATTATTATATATCGGCAGAGGGCAATATGGGTTGACCGTGACGAGGAAAAGACCCGAGTAGGTGTATATCAAATCTGCTTGGTATCGCATGTGGAGGTTGTGGACGACAGAGGCCTCGTTCAGGTGGGTCAACTCGGCCATATCGTTTGCCTTGTCGAACTTGGCCGGATTTACTTTGTCGACGCTTTCCGAATCGACTTCCCGTTGCTGCGGCACCGTCAGAAATCGTGCCGGGCTTTAGAAGGGGGGCCCTACTGACCGTTCCATCATCAGTCTGCACCAGAATGTGGCCATTCCCTACGTCCTCGACTACCCAACCCTTGATGAACGCTTGTTGCGGATCCTTAAGCCACACATATCGCTTTCCAGAAAAGTCGTTCTCTCCTTCTATCCCCTTGACGGTGTCGGGTCCCCGCCGCATTTCGTCCGTCTTGATGAAGGAGGGGGCGAAGGTGCTGGACGTAGGCGTTCCATTCTTGGAGTCGGTTCTATGATGCCGTGACGCGCTGCCGGGCGCGAGCGGAGCTGTCCCAAAGGAGCTGCTGGACTGAGATCTCCCGTGGGATGTGGGAGTTGTTGCTACGCCGGGATGGGCAGCCGGCGAGGATAGGAGGGTTGATTTGGGCCTGGTCCCAGCCGTCGCGGCCGCCGAGGGCGAGCCGGTTCGCGAAAAGGGATTATTGCGCCGTTGCGCGGAGCCGTTGGCGTTGAAAGCCATTGCGCGTCGTGACCATCAACGGATCAAGTGTCTGGCGTGTGCTGGGCCGTCGAGTTCGTCATGCGCGCATGTAAACAAAGCTCGATACACGAGATATAACATCCGTCCGCGATCGGTGCGCGCTTCAATCGAAATGGACGAACAAGCAAAGCACCAGCGCTTCGTCGCAGTCAGAGACACATGAAGAATGACATCAATGGATGCAAGTGAGCCGACGTGAAGGCGCGAAGACAACAGGCGGCGCTATCGGGGCCGTTGCTGGGGCGTCCTCCCTGCGAAGTAAACAGAGGCGCCCACGTGATTGGCACGAGAGCGGGCAACCGCACGAGTTACCTCACCTCTTGCCACTAGGCCATCCCTGGACTAGTCGATCCGACACGACAAGAAGCCCGAAATTTGATGAACCGGCGCCATGCATCCACAACCAACGACGTCTCCAGCCCTCTTCCATCCAACTCGTTGCGGTGATAAAGCCCGCGGCAACCTATTTGCGGGCATTTCTATCAGCCCGCGTCACGACGTTCCAATACAACGGTGCCAGCCGACCTCAGCCACGCGTCTGGCTTTGGCCATCTTCAGGACATAGCAGAAGCTTCAGGACTTCGAAGCTTTCGCAAGTGATGTCCTCTAAGCCGTTGAACTCGTCTGTGGTCGATGCCGAGGATCGCGATAGCTCTGATTTCTTAGAACTGGAAACCTTTCCATCGCTTCATTCACTGCCTCGGCTGCCAGAGCACCAAGCGTCAGGCGCCGTGGGAGCCGCGCTTCGCTGCCCCTTGAATTGGCTTGTTGCCACCTAATCCTCCAAAGATGAGCCAGCCCGGCTATGGATATGGTACGCCTGAAGGCTACCAAATACATCCGCCTTTTCCGAACCTGCAGTTCGCTCCTTGCGCACAGCCATCTCAGCCTGCGAACGAACGTGTCGATGTGTCTAGTCAACGGCATGACGATGCAGCGCAACAGTCGTACGCGTACAACCGCAATATAATACCAGGACTGGGGTTGGGTTTTGCTTCTGGCGTTGCAGAGCAGCGGGAGCCCTGGGGAAGAACACAGTTTGGAAGCGGATACCCTGCGCCCCAGCCACCGCAACATCAGAACCAGACTTCGAACCAAGCGGCACTGAAGCCTGGCGACTCGAAAGGGCCCAGCACCATGGCTGCCGGCGGCGGCGCCCTGAGCGACGTGTCAGAGGAGGGTGAAATCGGCGACGACGAACTCGAGGATTTTTATGAGCCGCGAGGGTCCGAGGCCGACGGGAACACCGTGGGGAACACCGTGGAAGCTCAAAATTGGGCTTTCGATACTACGGGGATGGACACCAGCAATGCTCTGATGGAAAGTGGAGATGCCTTCATGACCGGGCTTGCTCCACACTCCCAGGCACATGGTGCGGGAGCTGGCAGGCACGCAGGGCACCCGGAGCAGTCGAGCATAGGCCGGGAACGCTCAGGCTCATATTCCCCGTATCTGTCCCCAACGGAGATCGATCACGTTAAACCAGCGCATGACACAGCGCACCAAGGTAAGAGGCCGCCGGCAACTTCTGCAGCCATTAGCTACGAGCCTTTGCTAACGCGGATCGAACAAGGCCCGGCGCTGGCAGCCGTACATAATGTTTCTTCGGCAAGGCAGCAGGCCCGAGAGGCAATCTTGCGTCTTTGGCCTTTGAACATACGATACGAAAACTACCTTCAGCAGGGGGTAGATGGCGCGATCCTGGACGGCCTCTTCAAAGAACTCGGGCTGGAGGTTCCTGCGAGCCCCGCGACACATGACACTTCCAAGTTACACGCTGGCATCGCGGCAGAGCCCGCACCTTCGCTTGAAAATACTGTCCGCAGTCAAGCAAAGGCACCGGCGGCGGTTTCAGAACCGGCAAATACACAACCTGCGGAGCCTCAGGACAAGTCTGAGGAGCGCAAGGACCGAATTGCTAGACTTCTTGCCGCCAAAGGCTCGAAATCGAGTGTTAAAGCCGCAGCTGCTGCCCAGACAGCCAGTACGAAGGCCTCAGCAGCCAATCTCAAGGAGCCCTCGGCGGCCAAAAAACAGTCGGAGAAGTCGCGCCTGCTGCAACAAAAGATGGAAGCGCTTCTCAAGGCTCGCGAAGCCCTTACGCAGAGTCGATCTCAGCCTCCAGCGGCCGCACGTGCTGATGAATCGAACTCCGGGGTCGGTAATCTGCCAATCTCAGATGCTGCCGTAGCCTATCCGAATGCGAATGAGGGCACATCTGTCTCCTCCGAGTTTGCGAACGGGGCAGCTGGGCCTGCGGACAGATCGGGCCAACCCTCACCTTCATCGATCCCCGGGCTATTCTTGTCACCCACTTCCCAGCTGCCACAAGGTTTAGAGCCCATTACCAGAAAGCGCCATTCCGCCACAGACGTCGCTGGTCGACATGCGAAACACTCGAAGCGCCCCTTTGGTCAGAATTTGGAGTCTCGACCGTTTTTGATTCACGTGAGTGATGATGAGGACGATGAGGAGATGGACGTCGACTCTTCAGAAGATCATGCATCACCAGTCAATGTTGAGGCTTCCTTCCAGATGCCTGGCGCCCCTCGAGATGCTGTGTCTGCCTCAAAAGATGGCACGCCACGCCCCATTGCAACGCCTCCGAGGAACTCTGGCCAGAGCAGCGGAGGGGAAGATTTGGAAAGCATGAACAAGAAAATCCAAGAAATGAAGCGCAAGATAGCCGAGGCAGAGGCACGTAAGAAGGCGAAGCGATCGAGACAGGCCTCACCAATTGCTGCTGAGCCGAATGGCAGTTCCCGCGACGACAGCACCGGGACGAGCATGAGCAACGTCCTCAACGCCATGACTGGCAGCCGCTCACCAGTTAATGACACTCCTGACCGGAGTGTTGCTATTTTCACCCCGCGAACACGCCCGAACCGCTCTGGAATGGAGGACAAAGACTCCGGACATGACAGGCGCCGCCGTTCCAGGGCAGCCAGCGAACGCCTGCCACTCATTGAAGCTCGTCGTAAGGAACAGCTTCTGAGGTTGCAAATCCTGCAGTCCCAAATCGTGAACATTGAGCGGGAAATCGAGGAGAGCATGGCGGAAGAAGAAAGACTTAAGCGAGATCTTGCTTCTTCCCACTCGGATCTCGACCAAAGCACATCGGGCCCTCATTCAGAGCCCTCGTCGGGTGAGTGTCTGCTTCAGACGGCATAGTGTTGCAGCGATCTCGCATGGTGCGTTTCCCCTTGGGTGCACGAGGCTAACATATTTCACAGTTGAGCAGCCTCTGTCCGTCCAAGCCGCAGAGGAGCTGGCCCAGTCGGAGGGTGTGGAAACTACGAGCAGTTCCTCCGTCGCCAGCGAGGATTCTGGGAACAGCCACAGGCAGCCCGCGCCTCAAAGCAGGGAAGAAGCTGAAGAAACGACAGCTGAAGACAAAGAACACCCCCGGGGAGACAACAAGAGCTTTGAGGGCGAGCTCGGCGCTGCTAGCCATACGACGCTCGCAAATGGCGGCTCGGACCGTGTTGACAGGGAAGGCGCGCTCACGATGCAAGCCGAGAACCACGAGTCAAGACCTATGGGAGAAGCAGAGGATGTCACCATGAGAGAAGCGGGCGAGTCTTCGGGGGATGTGACAGACTCCGGTTCCGACGAATACGAACCTGCCGAAGCCGAACACTCGGCCGTTGAAGACGTATCGGCGTCTCCACCGAATACTGCTCCGGTCACCGAGAACGAAGCGCAGCCACCGCTGCCCAGCCAAACGGAGCCCGACGCCTCCATGGCCGAGTCGAAAGCCCAGCAGATCTCAGCAGGACAAGCAGAGTCCTCGCCCGAGCCTGGAAGAGAAGTAGAGACCGTACCGCTAACGCAGCATGTGTCCGGGCATCTAACCTTGGCGCAGGGTCAAGTTCCAACCTCGGATACGTCGCAGTCCCATTTCGTACCCTATGAAACTCCGCTGCAGTACTTCCGTGCTTACCGATTTCACCCCCAATTTAAGCAGTCTGTTGCTGGCGGGCTCCGATCTCTGACCTACAGCAGCAAGATAGACGTGCGGAAGGAGATTTGCCCAGACGAGCTGGCTGGCCAGCCGTGCCCCAGGGGTAGCCAGTGCGAATTCCAGCACTTTGAAAACATGAGGACCCCGGGTACGTATGCCCCGGAACCTGGACACATTTTGCTGGGTCGATGTTAACGTCAACGATCCATGATGACAGATGATCAAATTTTGCTTCAGCTAGGGGCAGCTGGCAATTACGAGGATGAGAAGAAGCAAGAGTACATCTCGGGGCTTCGGCAGTTGCTCACGGATTACCGCAACCGCAAAGTTAAGGACTTCAACACCATCAGCCAAGGTATCATTGAGTACCGAGCCCAGTTCCAGGGGGACAGGTCAAAGATCCTCCCCCTCGGAAGTGTCCCCATCTAAACGGTGGTGCGACACACGGGACGATGGCTCTCTCGCGCTTCCCCCACCCAGTACATTGACCACCCCTGATCTTGGTTTCCTACCCCGATTTTCCACCCCGAGTTGCCATTCTCCAACAAGCCCAGCTTGATGCGGCTAATTGGGCTGCGGCCTGCACGGCGCGTGAGCGGCGCTTTATCATTTATATTGCAGCTATTTGCATTTCTGGCGACAACGAGACGTAAGCATACTCGATACCCATTCTTATGTTGCGCTAGCCCTATACGGGCCGCGACTTTTGTTGCGCGTTAGTAGTTCCAGCGAACGAGGAGCACGAGAGTTGCCGTTTGAAGATGGTCAAAAACCGCAGAGTCTTGGACAGAACGGCCATGCTCGATTGCTGTGACGAGCAGGGCGGTGTCCTTGGCGGCTTTGGGTTCGCCTACATACGTAGCTCTCTGAAGTCGTGATGACGACGGGACTTGGTCAGTAGCAAGGCCGAATGAATTGACTCTTGCATCTTGAACTCATGATCACTCTGGCATGATGTGAAGTTAAAGACTTGTTTCGGATTCCTCCTTCTAGCTGTCTAGTTCCTGGATAAGACGGACCCGCGGGTCCTCGTCCAGGTCTCCCAACCGTGTGTGCCTTCCAAACGCCGAATCTTGATTATTTTCCCAGCTCATACCATCTCATACGTTTTTGCGTCTTGAGAATCTATTTATGCAGAGTCAGAAGCATCCTTCATGTTCCCGTTGCCCGCCATCTTCTCACCCCTGCTTTGTCCCTTGCGTCTCATGAACCAGAGGCCCTTCAGGCCACCGCCGCCCTCAAATAGCTCGGGGGCGCATATGGCGGGGTGAAAGACGTTGAGCACCACGACGGCAACGACGATGAGGACGCCCTCGAAGCCGATGAAGAGGCCCTGCTTGGCGATGATGGGCCCGCTCCAGCCCTCGCTCAGCTCGGCGACACGGAAGGCGCTACGCCAGAGGATGCAAAAGGTGGACAGGGCGAGGGCGGCGAGGAAGGCCTTGAAGCGGCGCGTACTACGCATTCGCACGAGGGCCGGGTCGCTAACGAGGGAAGTCGGAGCGCGGCGAGTGCGAATCGCGAAGTCGAGCGAGGCGATGATGAAGGCGGCAATGGTGGCGACTTGGAAGCTCAGGCCGGCGACCATGATGTGAGTCCCCGTGGTGGCAGAGCCGCTGCCGTGGATGGCTACGGATGCCATTCCACCGCCCAATGCCTGTAGGACGAGGGAGATGACGTCGCAGGGGATGAACTGCGCACCAAGTCAGCCTTTTGACGAGTCGAGACTGACAGTCAGATCAAGGGGAGGGCTCTCACAATGCGAGTGTAGTACTCCGGCGGGATCCTCGAGTTCTCGGGCCCGAAGGCGGTCACGATGCGGCGCAGACACAGGTAGATGCTCGCGGCCATGAAGGCCGGCCCGATGGTCAGGCAGCAGATCTGCATGAGGAAGCCGTTCTCGTCCCACGGGTTCCGCCAGCTCATGATGCGGCCGGCGTAGCCGAGGATCTCGCACAGGAGGCCGAGCATGAGGGCGACATTGAAGGCGACGGCGCGCCGCTTGACGGCCAGCGTGGCCGCGAAGCCGATCAGCGAGAGGGCGAAGATGGCGAGGAAGACGGCATTGGCGGCGAGGTTGATGTGGTAGTCGTAGAAGGTCGGCACGTCGTCGCACAGCGGCGAGTCGGGGTTGTTCCGGCAGAAGACTTGCGGCGACACCGTGGTGTTGTTGCCGCCGGCGTCGGGCGTGCTCATGGCTGGGTAGTCTAGATTATTTTTTTTCCCACAAGAGAAAGACTCGATGTAAAGAAAGGACGCTACTACGAGCGGGTTACGGAAAAGGAAAAGACGCCAGACGCTTCAGCGTAACGGCGTGGTGAAGGGGATGTATGGGTTTATAAGCGAGCGAAGGCCTCGTCGTCGCACACCGTCAGCAAGCCACGGCCTCAAATACAACACAGAGACCTGTTCCAAGCAGCAACAAGATGAGTCAAGCTGACGACTGCACCAACACGCAGCGCCATTTGATTACGAGTACTCGAGGACACCCGGCCTCGTTTCAACCAACCGCCAGCTAGGCTGCTTTGGTCCCGCCGGCCGGCGCCTTGAGGCTATGCTCGATCCCGGGCTGGGGCCAGCCCAACACACGACACGCACCGAATCCCACTCCCGGCCCCCGGGCTGCGGGTTCGTATTGGGCCGCGTCAACCCACGGGATTCGAGGGCCGCGGGATTCAGGGGGGGCCCAGGCCGGCGGCGTGAAGAGGGCCCGGTCCGCAGCGCAGCTGAGTTTTTGAGATGGGGCGCGCGGTCCGCAGATGACGAGTGCCCAGGATGGCCATGCTTTCCGCCCGCCCGACCGATGGGGTTAGTCGTATACGAAGCGTGCAGATATCCGAGTGCGAGGTCGTTTCATTGGGCCGGTCGCGTAGAAACTTTCGCTGAACGATGGGGTGGAGCGGAGCGCCACTGCGATTGCCTTGCGAGCATCTCCGACGCCCCGAGAGAGCACGGCCTTGCGCTAAGAAAAGAACCGTGTCAGTGCTTATGGCTTGCTGCACGACTGCTGCCAAGAATTGCGCTCAGGCTTGTATTCACCCTCGTACGAATATTTCCAAAAGAGGCTAATGCGGTACGAGCACTCGGACGTTGCTACTATCGAATCTATCGATCTTCGCAACGCGCCGTCTTGTCGCTTTCTCTCGGCACGACGACGACCAACGACGCTTTCGACGCCAGCCAACTAATTACATGTGACTGCCGAACATCTCTCGCCATTCTTGCGCCTTTTCTGGCTCGATGCGGCTGAACAGATGCTCAGACTTGCCGACTACGTGGCCGGGCCTGATCGAGTCTGCGAGCCAGGCGTCCGGGATGGGCAGCGGCTCCACTCCAAGCTGACGGTTTATATAAGTCGCCGTCTCGGGCATGAAAGGCGCGACGACAGCGGCAAGGAGGTGTAGCACGTTGAGGGCTGTGCCAATGACGGCCGCGCACCTGGCCGGTTCCCTGTCGGCGAGGCTGTTGTCGAGCTTGTTGGACTGCAGGAACGCGTTGCCCTGCCGCGACACCTGCAGCACCGTCGCCAGGGCGGAGCGGATCTTGACCGACTCGAGCTCCCGGATGTACTGCGTGAGAAGCTTGTTGATTTGTGACTTGAAAGCGTCGAGCGAGGCGTCGCGATACCCGGCCCAGTCTGGCACAACGTTGTTGTAGTGCCGCGAGTTGGCGAACTTGACTACACGACTGACAAAGTTGCCCAGGTTCTTGAGGAGCACGTTGTTGTTGCAGCTGATGAACGCGTCCCAGGTGAACTCGCTGTCGCCCGTCTCCGGGCGATGGGAAAGCAGGAAATAGCGCCAGACGTCCGCAGCAACCCCTGTCCTTTGCGCCGAGTCTCCGAAGACGCCAACGCCGCGGGACTTGGAAAACTTGCCGCCCTCGTACGTGAGGTAGTCTGTCGTAGAGAGGTGATGCAGCTTTGTCCAAGTATCGCCAGTACCAAGCTGTGAGCTGGGGAATATCACAGAGTGAAAAATAACATTGTCCTTGCCAATAAACTGATGCAGCTGCACCTCTTCGGGGTTTCGCCACCACTTTTCCCACTGGTCAGTATATCGTGCAGTGATTGACACGTATCCAATGCAAGCATCGAACCACGAGTAGATGACCTTCTCTTCGTAGCCTGGCAGTGGGACTGCTGTTCCCCATTTCATGTCTCTAGTAATACTTCGCGGTTGCAATCCCTCCTTCAACCAAGCCGAAGTGATAACTTTGCCGTTGTTCGACCACGCGCCTTTTGCGGTCGAGTCTTGGAAGAAGGTCTCGACCTCGGGTTGCAGCTTATCCAGCTCCAGGAAAATGTGTTTCGTGTCTTTAGTGATCGGTTTCGAGCCGTCAACCTTGCATCGAGGGTTCTTGAGTTGGAGGGACTCGAGGAGTTGGCCGCAAAGATCGCATTGGTCGCCACGAGCATCCACGTAGCCACAGACAGGGCACTCGCCTTCAACGAAGCGATCTGCAAGGAATGAGTGATGCTCCTCACAGTATAACTGAGTTGTCATTCGCTCCTTTAGAAATCCGTTTTCCTGGAGCTTCAGGAAGATGTCTTGAGTGATATCTGTCTGAAGTTGAGTCGTGGTGCGGCCAAAGATGTCGAAACTAATGTTGAACCACTCATATATCCCTGCGTGAATCGCGTGATACTTGTCGCAGAGCTCCTGTGGCGTGCACTTCTCCACGAGAGCTCTTGCCTCCGTGGTGGTTCCGTACTCGTCCGTTCCTAAGGAAGGTCAATGCCACCGCTCTGAGAATGGAGGTTCATCAATGACTTACCACCGACATAGAGGGTGTTTAGACCACGCCCTCTGCAGTACCTTGCAAATACATCCCCAGAGAGTACAGATCCAATGATGTTTCCAAGGTGTGGAACATTGTTTACATACGGTAGAGCACTGGTGATAAGTACATTGCGCTTGCCGGGCACAGGAAGGACGGTGCGACGGAGACGTGGTGCCTCAGTCATACCTGCGGGAAGAAGGCCGTGTTGTGCTGATAGAAGACTGGATCGTCAGATCTGACTTCTCTCGAAAACAAGGTGTGGCTTTGCGGGAGCGATCGTGATGGTGCGAATGTTGATATGATTTGTGTGGAGAGAGCCGAACTTAGGCCCCCTCCTTGACCCCGATCAATTGCGGAAGATACCTTAGTTATTCCCAAACAAGTATGAGTCACAGGGAAGTAGGCCGATCTGCTCGAAGAGGGAGGAGCTGGCCGCATGCATGTCCTGAAGTGTGCGCGAAGGCTCTCGTCGGGACGCCTACTAGAAGTTAGATCAATCAGCCTGAGTGCATTAAAATATTTCTGTATATTGATGCGATTTGCCCAATAATCCGCATAATCCTGGGCATTTCCCCCGAATTACAATGACAGAAACCAGTTACTTGTGCTCGTAAATATCATTGAGACGGCGCCGTCGGCTCAAACGCGTCGGGCCGCCGCCCCCCGTTTTTTTCTAGTGGGCCCGATGGTGCGGGGCAGGTACGAAGCCAATTGCTACTGTAGTACTGCTTGATTGTCAGTCCGTTTGGGGTGCCCAAGGTACAGATAGCGTGCCCTGGAGTACGAGTAATAAGTTATAACCGTGCTTGCCGTCTCATCGTTATCGGCAAGAGAACCCGCGGCAGAAGAATCCCATTTCTTGCCCGTCCTACAAACCGGCGCTTCGTCTCCTTCTCTGTCGAAGAAATGAGCCCGAGAAGCCCATGTTCAACAGTGATGCCAAAGGGCCTCAACTCGTAATATGGCCCAAGAAACTGCCATCGCGCCTTTTTGCTCAACTCAGCTGCATGATTGTTCCAAGTTGATCATTAGGCTCTGATTGCCCGCCAGCTCGTCGTTCGTTAGAGTTAGCGGCGAGAGAAGGAAGCTTGTCGTGAAATGACTAGGTTGGCCGCATTGCATGGACAAACAAACTCATGTTTAGTAAATTCTAGGAACCATACCCTTATTTCGCCCGCCGGACAGCAGCGCTACAGCTGCTTCTGTTCCGCAGAAAGCATCTCTACTGCTTCTTCGCCTTCGCCTTGCCCTCGCCGCCTGCAGACTCAGCCTCGTCGCCGTTGAGCTTTGCTTCTGCACCGCCCGTCTTCGCGGCGCTGCTACCTCCCTTGGCCTCGCTGATGGTCCCCAGGACCGTGCCGCCACGCCGTACGCCGATGCCCTTGAGCTTGTCATTGGGCTGGTTGTCCACGTCCGACTCGCTGGCGGCGCGGGTCGGGCGGTTGCTAACCCTGGTCGGGAGGCCGTTGCGCTGCTGCTCCCGCGCTCGGTGCTGATACAGCAGCGTCGGACGGTGGCTCTCGCTGTGATTGCTGCCCACAGCTGTCGAGTCGTCACTCTCGCTGCCGCGGAGCTCTGCTCTGGGACGGAGGACGCCCGACCCGATGAGGCTCTCGCTTCTGGCCCGATTGTACCTGTCGTACTCCTCGGTCGTGTGTTCGGCGTCGGTGAAGCTGTCGAGCGCGTCGTACACGTGCTGGAACACCTGCTTGTCGACGTCCTGCGCCCAGAGAAAGTCGAGGTGCTCGTAGTGCGGAATCTCCGTCGCCACCGTCTGCAGCGGCAGCTCCTTAAGCATAGAGTGGATGTCCACGAGCGAGTCGCTGCCGCCATAGACCAGCACCACGGGAGTCCGTATATTACGCGTCGGGTACCTAGCCACCTTGGAGTACTTCTTTGCCGTAGTGACGCTCATAGGCTGCTGTACGTCGTCGTCGTACATCTGGAAGCACTTGTTGCGGATGATCTGGAACCAGTGCACCACGCTCTTTGTGCTCGTGAACGAGTACAGGTGCGGGTAGGCAGCTAGCTTCTGGCTCGGCGAGATGTTCTTGGTCCGCCAGCCGAAAAGGAACGACAGGCCCATGTCGATGAGCCGGCTGAACAGCGGCGGGTACAGTAGCGTTTCCCACATGGTCGCCGAGCTGAGGATAGACCGACGGCCGAACATGAGGTACAGGACGGAGGGCGAGGCCTTGACCAAGGAGTCGACTATGCCGTTGGAGAGCCCAGCAGGCGCCATGGCCGGCGCGAGGGCGATGAAGACGTTGACCTGGTTGTTCAGCTTGGGATGGATGGCCAGAGTCGCAAACGCCTGGGCCGTGCCCTGCGAGAAACCGATGTAGGAGAGGCTCTCCTGGCCCGTCGTGTCGAGGATGTAGCCTATGGTGTCTGGAATGTCGTGGAAAGCAAATTCGTCCATGGAGAAGTCCCAAAACTTGGTAGAGGTTGGGGAGCTGTGGATCGACTTCTTGGAATACTTGTTGCCGCGATTGTTTCCAAACTACGCTCGTCAGCTGCGAACGCCATGGCACATGGGTGTGGTTTTCCTCACCCAAACATCGAAGCCGCGGGCCAGAAGCTCAAAGGGCAAGCACCGCTGCTCGTCGGTCAGGCAGACCCAGACCTCCGAGTTCATCAGCAGGCCGTGGTGCAGGTAGGCGACCCTCTTCTTGATGCTGTTAGGCCCGCTGTTGACCTTTTGTCCCTCCTCGCCCTTCTTCCACTGCAGCCGGTGGATGCCGAGTAGGAAGCCGTCTTTTGTTTGTACAATGTGTTCTTCAGCCTCGTAGCCCCAGACCTGGCAGAGCTCGACGAAGTCGGAAGCATCGCGGACAGAGGTCGATATCGCTGCAGTGACGTTAGCTGCGGGCCTTGATGCGGCTCGTTCTGAAATACGCACATTTCTTTTTGTTTTCGGCTCGTTTCTGCTCCGGTGAGACGTATCTGTTGAATATTCGCCGCGAGGCTCGGTAGAATAGTTCAACAAGGAAAGAAGCTGCAGCATCGTTAGCAGGTGCTCGCGTGTGCGGAAGCCTCTACTCACGCAGCGCGAGCGTCAACACGCGGATGATGGCCTCGAGGCCGACGAGGATGAAGGATCCCACGAGAGCGAGATACTCCGCGCTGCGCATGTCCACAGTTAGCACCACGTAGCGGCCGAGCAGCGAACGCCAGGGGACGTACGGATGCAGCCGTCCCAAGAAGGGAACAGCCATGATGCGACACGTCTTGAAAGTCAGACTAGGTATAAAACGAATACGCCGTTAAGGCCATGCCGTGCGCGAAAAGGAGAGTTGTAGGGATGGTGGTGGAGGATTCAAAGGAGCGATGTCATCGCGCTGGTGTTGGCGGTGATGTCACATGCACATGTGAAGGAAGCCGCATGCAGGTAGCGACTGACCACTAGCGGCCTTCGCCAGCGGGCTACCCCAGGCTACCCTGGAGCCGATTCTTGATGAATGCCCAAGGCACGGGAGCGTTCTGGGACGTGAAGCAGTCGAAGCAGGTACTGTCTAGATTCAAAGCCTTTGAAAAATGCCGAAATGGAAGCAGGCAACTGTGCTTTCTTCCGGTACGATCGAGCTGCGAACAGTAGGCAGCCAGGTGCCAAAATAATTGCAGCAGCCTTTATTTCACTGAGTGCAGCAAAGTGCCGGACCACTGGGGTGCTGCTGATGGCGCAATTCTGTCAGGCCAGGACCGGGCCGCCGCTGACAGCCCACCAATCAGGCGCCGACCGCAAAACAAATGTCAGTTCATCTCGAGCTCTTCGAGACACGAGATCCAGCATATCCGGCCCTCAACCACCAACCTCCAGCCGGCACATCACCACCGTCCAAGATGCCGAGTTCCTGCCAAGAGCTGCGTGCGTCCAGCCCTCCGTCCCGCGCCGCAGCCACCCGCTGACGATTGAACACAGGCGACGCGCTGGCGCAGTGCCTCCAGGAATCCGACTGCGTCATGGTGCAGCGCAACAAGGCGTCCGACTGCCTGCGCGAGCCGCTGGCGAGCACGCTGCCGACCAAGTGCCAGCAGCTCAAGAAGGGCTACGGCGAGTGCAAGCGCGGCATGGTGGACATGCGCAAGCGCTTCCGCGGCAACATGCCCGTCAGCTACCGCTCGCCCGAGGGCGCCAACGAGGACGGCAAGGGGTACCAGCTGTACGCCGGCAAGTCGGCGTTTGCGGGCGGCGTCAAGGAGACGAGCGGCAACGAGCCCATCGAGCCCGACTGGCGCGACGTGGAGAACGAGAAGTACCGACTTCAGCAGCAGCAGCAGGAGAGCAGGGGCAAGTGAGGTGCCCGTGGCGAGGTACACTGCATATTCAGGCGTTATTGGCGTTGAAGACATGGGGTACATTTTGTTCTCAACGGCGTCGCACGGGCCGCTCCCGTCATGCACGAGGGAGAACGATTGAAAGCATCCCCGGCTGGCTCATGGGCAGGTAGATGGTGAGACGGCGACGGCCTGAGCTGTTCGAGGCCGCCCTCCCAACCACTGCCACCAAGCAATTGGCTCAACTACTCACCGCTACAATGTACAAAACATGTAATATATCTGTTGCCCTACTCCTATAGACGCGTGGGCATCCTCGACTACGCACCTACAAGCAAGGAAGAGCGCCGCGGTGCGTGAACAACACTGCTCGGAACCACGTCCGCCGTGTCTGTGTTTGTGCGATGTCGCTCCCGCTTCTGTCGAGGGAGAGCGTGTTGGCAATCATGCTGAGGCATTGTAGTATCGGCAAAAGCAGACCGATGGACCCCGTCGGGATTCTGCACGGATTGGACCAAAGCACCGCAAGCATTGCGCGACTATGCCAACGACGACGAGAACTTGCAATGTTAGCGACGACAAGTACTCGCAATGGCAAGGACAACAAAGTGAAACACGTGCCTGTCAAGCACTGCGTTCCTATCAACGGTCGTGGAGCGATCTGGAGCGAGCTCCCCCTGCCGAGCGCCAAGGACTGGAGCCGCCATATCCGCGGCCCACGGCGCTGTGGCTTGCAGCCATCATTGGACCTACGCGCGTTCCACGGCACCGACGTGCCGGAGAAAAAAGGGCCCTGCAGGATTGCTTTTTGCCGCTGTCGCGTGGCACGCGGAATTGCAGGACCAGAGGCAACGTCAATGCTACTGTCTCAGCGGACGGCAAAGAAATAGATATAGCTAGCGACGGAAGAACCTAAGTTGGTCGGACGAACGAAGCACTGGAGCGGAGCAGAGCACATCCCGGTCGGCACCCCGTTCGCCACTGGACGTCACAGGCCCGGGAGGCGCTCCGCCCAGGCGGCCTAGTAAATTGGCTTTGTGCCGGAGCCGATGTGCGGCCTGCCTCATTAACACTCGACGGCATCCCTTCCTCACAACCTCCTGCGCTTGGAAACTCTATACGAACCCTCTCTCCGGACGGGCACCCCATCGCCGCCATCTAACGAGACCCTCACATCTCTGCTCCCACATCCTCATAAACAGGAAGGCCGCCTCCATCAGCACGCGGCTCACACTCCAAACACAGCGTGGGCCGGCTCCGGCATCAACCGTCTCGAGACCTGCGGACAAATACGACTTTCGATTCCAACCTTATCACCGCCCATCTCGTCTCTGCCGCGTGCCGCCCCGGCGCCATGTGTCGGCCCAAGGCCTGGTTCCAAGGGCGCCAGCGCCCCGTCCTCATCATCGCCGTCTTCCTGCTCATCACGAGCGCCGCCACCTGCATCTACCGCATCTGGGACGTGAGCTACATCCGCTCCCTGTCCGGCTGGAGGAAGCCGTCCGCGAAACCCGCGACCGTGCCCGCGAACAAGGGCGGCAAGCCGGTGCCCATCTACATCGGCGACGCTGACCTGGCCATGTCGTACGGCGAGTTTGCCCGCCCTGGGTTGGACGGCCTGACGCTCATGGCGGCGCTGCCCGCCGAGTACGTGCCGACCAAGGAGAACCGACGGAGGCTGATTGTCGTGGGCGACATCCACGGCATGAACGACGAGCTCGGCAGGCTGCTCGAGCAGGTCGGCTTCAACCCGGCAACCGACCACCTCATCGCCACCGGAGACATGGTCAACAAGGGCCCGGACTCGCCCGGCGTCGTCAACCGCCTCATGGCCCTCAACGCGAGCGCCGTCCGCGGCAACCACGAGGACCGCGTCCTCCTGGCTCGCGCCGAGGCCGACAGCCGGTACGGCGTCAGCGCTGACCTGGCCTCCCCCCACGACGACGTCCACCGCGGCCTGGCCGAGCATCTCGCCGTCGCCCGCAGCCTTTCCGCTGAGCAGGTCGCCTGGCTGTCCAAGCTTCCCGTCATACTCACCGTCGACCCGCTGTCCATCCTCATCGTCCACGCCGGTCTGGTCCCCGGCGTCAGCCTCAACAGGCAGGACCCCTGGGCCGTCATGAACATGCGCAGCGTGAGCTACCCGCGAGAAGATCTGCGCCGCCAGGATAACCCCAAATTTTGGCATCAAAACGACGACGACGCCCATAGCGCCGCCGAGGGAGACGGATCCAACCGCGACGTCGCCGTCCCCATCGAGGACCATTCGGGCGAGATGTGGGCAGAGGCCTGGAATCGCCAGCAAGATCGCGTCGCGAAGTCGGAGCGTCGCACCGTCATCTACGGCCACGACTCCAAGAGTGGCTTCGCCGAGGGCAAGCACACCATCGGGCTCGACTCGGGCTGCGTCAAGGGCGGCGCCCTGTCGGCCATGATCATTGAGGCGACGGGGAGCGGCGGCTTCAGTCACCTTTTGAGGCAGGAGCTGTGCAAGAAGCCGTCTCGACGTGGCACTCAGCAATGACGACGGGAGCACCAGCGGCGGCAGAGGCGATTATGCTCTCCAATGTATCTTTACTCAGATGGCATGGAACATGGGGTACTGGGCAGGCGGCGTGCATATTTTCCACTTCAAGGGCGTTTGGGAGACGCATCATAGAGGTCCCCGGGTTGGCCTTTTTTCTTTTGCTGTTGATACCAATTGTACTTTCGCACAGCATGAAGAGCGAACATTACCGAGCTGTTGAGCTTCACGTGTCATTTTCTGAGGTGAAACTTGCATCGCCACGTCCTGGGTATATTTGCTGTGCCAGAGACATTCCAGAGGCCTGGCTGCTGTCTACCTAAACAATCTGTGCTTTTGATTGCGGCCAAGCCCTTTCCTCCGCAATTTTTCCTTTGCGAACCCAGCGCGCAAATAGCCTTCCCACTAACGTTAAAAACGCCAAAGATTCATCTCATCGTCCCATATCGCGTAACAGTGTCGTCTTCACACCCCGCTTAGTTCTTGGGGGCAAGCTTCTCCTTGAGGGTGGCCTTGAGGGTGACGGCGTCGGCGGCGAACTTGCTGATGCCCTCGCGCAGCTTCTCGACGGCCATCTGGTCCTCGTTGAAGTCGAAGCGGAACAGGGCCTCGTCCTTGATGTAGGACTTGCGGTCGAGGTTCAGGCTGGAGGCCTGGGCGGCGTCGAGCTTCTTGGGGACGGCCTCGGAGGAGTTCATGAGCTCCTCGAGCAGGTTGGGCTGCCGTGAGCGTTAGCAAAGCATTCGAGCAGAGGCTCAGGGGCAGCGGCGGCTTACGGAGATGGTCAGGTAGTCGCAGCCGGCGAGCTCGGTGATCTCGCCCGTGTTGCGGAAGGAGGCGCCCATGACAATGGTCTTGTAGCCGAACTTCTTGTAGTAGTTGAAGATGGCCTTGACGGAGGCGACACCGGGGTCCTCCTCCTTGGCGTACTCCTTCTTGTTGGCGGCCTTGAACCAGTCGAGGATGCGGCCGACGAAGGGGGAGATGAGGTAGGCACCGGCCTCAGCGGCGGCAATGGCCTGCGTCTGGGAGAACATGAGCGTCAGGTTGCAGTTGATGCCATGGTCGCGCTGCAGCGTCTCGGCCGCCTTGATGCCCTCCCAGGTGGAGGCGATCTTGATGAGGACGCGGTCCTTGGAGATGCCCTCGGCCTTGTAGAGCTGCGAAGGGAGATTAGCACGCCAGAACCCCAGCTATTGGGGCGGAAGCACGTACCTCGATGAGGTGCAGGGCCTTGTCGATGGAGGCCTTGGTGTCGAAGGAGAAGCGGGCGTCGACCTCGGTGGAGACCTTGCCGGGGACGATCTTGAGGATCTCCTTGCCGAACTCGACCAGGAGGCGGTCGAGCGCGTCGTCGACCTGCTGGTCGAGGTCGCCGCCCTTGGCCTTGGCGTAGTCGATGGCCACGTCAATCAGCTTGGCGTACTCGGCCTTCTTGGAGGCGGCGAGGATGAGCGAGGGGTTGGTGGTGGCATCCTGGGGCTTGTACTTGGCGATGGCTGCGGGCTACATGTCAGCGTCTGAGCACAGTCGTCGGGGCAATGGCAGAGCCTCGTCTCGCCGCCGCGACCACATCGGGCCGGGAACACGAGATGGCGAGGCAATGGCAGCGGTGGAGTGGACTGACAAGCAAAGTCACCTGAGAGAACCGGAGGTTAGCTAGTTGCAAGATTGTTGAGGCGGAGTGTGCGGGAATTTACCAGAGTCGGACACGACGGTCTATTCGCAGCAACCGAAGAGGGTCAATAGTCAGCCAGAAATCCTTCACAATCATCTCCGCCGCCGGCGCAGACCCCGTGGCGGGCGAGCATCATCTCCAGAAGCCCTCGCCACCGGACGGCGCGGGCTTGCGGTCCGACACTCGCCGACGAGGGGCAGCGCAGACCATGGCGGGGTAGCAACAGCGTCTGACGTACCGTGCCGGAAGCCTTGAGCTGCTCGAGAGAGTTGGACATGGTGGGCGTGTGCGTGTTGATGCGGTTTTGCTAGATGCGGATGGTTTCGTGCGAGGGAGAAGATGGGAGCAGAGAAGCCTTAAAAAGCGATGGGAAGCGGTCGCGACGGAAGACGGAGGAAGGTTTTGGTTGGATCTGATGATATAATGGGTGAGGTGACTGCGGCTATTGCTGCACCGTTGCGGCCCCTCCATCCCACTGGGGGTCCACTGAGCCCACCCATGACTTGACGTCCCAGCGCTCAACAGCCCACGGACGCCTGTGCTCCGGGCACTTCGCGTAGCCCCCGCCACCGGACCCACCGACAACGGAGCCCGCCGCCGGCTTCTGCGCGCAGGCCCTCTCTGTCCATCCGCCTCTCGACCCGGTGCGTGCGGCTCCGTGGCGCGCTATTCGCTCAATAACCGCTGACGGTGCACTGCTGCGCTGATTACACATGCGTGACTGGCGGACGTGCGGGTGTTGACAAAGGATTATGTTCGCCGCTTCAAGTAACTCTCCCCGACGTCCGCTCGATTTGGCCGCACGACTCAAGTGTCATGTCTGCAACGGCACCATCGCACATAAATTGGACCCCTGGCTTGGCTTCTGGGGCCATGACGAGCCTCGTGGATCTCCGCGGCGAGTTTCAAAACGCATAGTGGGTAAAACTGGACCCTTTTGCATCATTGTCCTCGACCGCCGCGAATCAAACGTACCGACTCTGCATGTCACCGCCATACAACGACGCATCGGCCTATCTTCAAATACTCCAAAATTTTCATTCATCGCTCGCATTCACTTTTTACTGGCCATGTAAACCCTCAACGTCGCACTGAACGGCTGAGACCATTTCATGCCATACAAGGTTTTAGTCCTCCGTAATGTCACCGTACTCCCACATGCCCAGGCGGTCCTGCTTGGCCTGGCTCTCCACCTCCCGCAGGTGCTTGAGGTACGGCTCAAACGCCTTGCTTCGCTCCCACGCCTTGAGCTTCTTGGGGACCATGCCGTAGCCGCCCGCGACCACTTCCTTGTTGATCGAGTCGTTCGGTCCAGGTAGCTCGTTGTTCGACTTGGTGTCGTACAGCGTGATGTAGCTCACGTTCTCCTTGTTGTCCACGAGGTCGAAGCTGCCCACCAGCCGCTTGCCCGCCGTCAGCTCCGCGATGAAGCCGATGGCCTCATCAAAGTAGTCGGCGCCGGTGGGAAGCTGGACAAACGACAGGGACGCGTCCACGGCCTGCGCCTTGACCTTCTGCGTGCCGAACTGGGCTTGGTCCAGCGGTCGCAGGCTGGACCACGCAACCTTTTCGCTGTTTCCAAAGTCGACGTACAAGACCTCGGCCATCTTGGCCGTGCGGTCGTTGGCGCGCACACGCGCTCGGTACCACTGGCCGTCCTCCGAGAACTTGGCCGAGACGTACTCGCCCGTCTTTGGCGCGTCCCCGAGCGGCTTGCTGTTCTTCGAGTCCAGGTGGAACTTGCGGAAGTCGTTCATCAGCGTCTCCAACGCTGCAGTGCCCTTGCCAATCTCCTGGATCTTGAGCTTTCCATTTCCGTCAATATTGGTGATGATGACGTCGCGGTAATCGGTTGGCTTCTTGTCCAGAGTCACGTCGGACTCCTGCGTAGTCTCTTCGGGAGCCTCCTCGTCGGCGTTCTCCTCCTGCGAAGGGTCGTAGTCGTGGAAGAGGCCCTTCCTGCCCTCCTTAGCCCGCGTCTCAGCAGCAAACAGCTCAGTAGAGTTGCCAGTCTTCTCGGCGGAATAAGCGTGAACCGTGGCAAGACCCTCCTCGACGAGGACCTTGGCGAAGTTCTCGCGGTTGATGTACAGGTCACCGATGAAGCCGCCGACCTTGTCCATGTCATGGATGTCGACTTCGCAGTCACGCTGGTTGCATCTTCGGTTGGCAAGGTCCAAAGCCTCCTTGCCGAAGGGCTCGCCGCCTTGTCCGTCTGCGCGAGGAGCTCGCGGGGCGCGGATGCCGCCCAGAACCATCGTGAGCTTGACGTTCTCCCGAGGAATGAGGACGGTGAACCGAGAGCCAGCCTTGCAGAAGTCGACGATCGCGGGCACCTTCTTTTGCCGTTGCAAGGTTGCCAGCATGATCTTGGCTTTTTGGGCGTTGTCGGACAGGTCTGTGTACTGCTTCGCCTTCTGGGGCTTGCCAGACCACATTCCCTTCTTCTCCTCCTTGGCCTTCTCCTGCGCGGCAAGGAGCTCATCGTAGTTGGAGGCTCTATCGGTGTCGTCCTTTCTGTGCCGAATGACCGAGGCCCAACCGCCTTCCACCAGCAGCAGACCGATGTTCTTGCCCTTTTCAGTGACGGTGGCGACATCTCGGGCTTCGAAGCCCTCGCTGGCAGGCTTGGTTCCATCAACGCTAATCTTGACGTGCTTTCCAATCAACTTTTGGCGCAAAAACTCCTTGGCCTCGTCCCTGAACGGGCTTTCGGAGGGCTCGCCAGCGCGGGGACCCCGGATACTGCTGAAGCTGATACGCTTCTCAACGGTGCCAGCCTTGTTCTTGACAAGGATCGTGTCGGCACCAAGAATCTTGGATACAGTCATCTCCTGGTTTCCGCCCTCAGCCTTGGCCACATGATGCTTGTGGAGGCGCAGCTTCTTTGACTGGGCTTGTTTCTCCGCCGCGCGGAGCGCAGCCATCTTTTCGCCCAGCATGGTGGAGTGAAAGTCGTTGCATCTCGCCAGACCGTCCTGCAGCAGGAACTCGGCAATGTTTCCCCGAGGGTGTATGATGTTGGCAACAAGCTGTCCCTGTGGGCTGGCACCCACAATCTCGACCTTGACGTGGCGCTGCAGCAATCTCGTCTCAACAAATTGCCGGGCCTCGTTGCCGAACTCCTCGGCTGGCTGTGTTGCGCCAGTAGATGGCAGTGTCCTCTCAGTAGAAGGTGTGCGAATACCCGCAACCAGCGTCATCGGCTGGACATGCTTCTTCTCCGAGAGCAGAAGCCTCACTAGCAGACGGTCGCCGCTCAGGACCCGCTCGACGACGCCGTGGACGGTCTTTCCCTTCCACTGCTTCATGAAGTCGGGGCCGCCGAGGTCGTTCTGGACCTCGATGGTGCCGTCACCGCCAGCCCACAGACCCTTGCTCTCAGCCTTGGCCTGGGACTCGAGGCTTCGGAGCTTCTCGATCCTCTCTTGGATCTCATCGGAATCCTCCTTGCGGCCAGCATCCTCGCGGACCTTGATCCAGCCAGCCTTTACCAGCTCGTCGGGCAGCTCCGTGCCATCCTTGAGCTTAGCGGTGCCAAACTCTCGTCCCGAGGAGGGGATCGTATACGAGACGGTGCATTGGACAGGCTTGCCGACAGCAAGGTTGCGCAAGAACTCGCGGGATTGGAAGGCGAAGGGCTCGTCTCCGTCCCTCCTCAGGTGCGGAGCAGTCACGTAGGCAAGCGAAAAGGTTCGTTCGGCCGATGGGTTGTTTGGGCTCGTGAGAATCAATGTGTCGCCGCTGAGGACACTTTTGACATTGCCGATGAACGTCTTGGACATGATGGGCCGGTGAGGGTGCGGAGGATAGGAAGGCTAGATCAAGAGGCATAGCTGTTAGCCTGATATCATCGAGCGAGGTGCGCGGAGCTCGGAGGATGCTGCGAGCCATGGGGTCGTGCCGAGCAATGTGCATGGGGGCTTGAGCTTCACAAGTCCACACAAGGCCTCGACCTTCCCATTGTCTGCGAAGATGGCCGACGCATCTTCGCAAACCGAAGCTCGGCGATTCTCGTCTAGCTTGCAGCAGCCAGCGGGAATTGGACAGTCTCTCCGCCTTGCGGATAAGCCAAATGCGGCGCACGAACTTACATGAGCTAGAGAGAATAGAGGTAGCTGGGGGAGGAGGATGGGAGGGGGAAGAAGAAGTCGAGCTTCGCACTGCTTGGGAGAGTTTATGTGCGAGTTGCTGGAGCTGAACTGGGCTGATCTCCAAGTCGTGTGCCTTTGTGGCAAGGTGGCACCAATGGCGGTCCCAATGGCGACCCCTGCAAGAACGACCTAGTGCGGGGGCCAAAGGTCCAGGGGATTGGCGGCCCTGACTGAGCGAAAATCGGCACTGGTGAGGACGGGTTGCCCCGCCTGACCGCCACCGGGTGAGGGGCAGAGAGGTTGTCGTGGCAGCGGGGTGGCGGCTCGTTACAGAGCTGTTTCGACAGGTACCGGCGACGTTGTCCCTGGGCTGCTGCACTATGGTTGTGCTCTGCCCTGAAGTTCGATTGCTTGAGACGACTTGCGAACGTCCTTTTCGTCACCTAGGCAGAAGGGTGCATCGAACAGGTGGAGCTTCATCGTCTTGCAGAGCTAGGGGAGCTCTACGGTGATGTAATCCAGCTACCCCTCACCTGTGGCGAGGTGATGTCAACAATCACAATCTACGGTCGTAACAAATTGCA
Organism: Tolypocladium endophyticum; assembly: GCA_024339985.1. NCBI lineage: Eukaryota > Fungi > Ascomycota > Sordariomycetes > Hypocreales > Ophiocordycipitaceae > Tolypocladium > Tolypocladium endophyticum. The sequence continues at coordinate 94,311 of JALHBW010000069.1, forward strand.
TCGCCGCCCCAGAAGACCCGACAGTGGCTCGCGGTGTTCCGGTGTCACGGAGCTTCGATGCAAGGTATGGACGGGTGCAGGAATCCATTGAACAACTAGATACCAACTACCGACCGGACAATTTTTGATTCCCTGTCGACGCTTTTCGTAGCTCGATGTCGTGCTCTAGCTGGAGACACTTAGCTCGGAGCTCGTCACGACAGCTCTAGTTGGAGATGCCGATGACACCTGGAGCAACAAGCGTTAGTGGACCGTTTATGAAGCTGGAGACTGGGGCAACAAACCGCAAGCAGGTCGGGGACCAGCGTTGCCAGTCTTGAGAGACTCGTCGTTGCCGCCCTTGCCGAGGTCGTCGGTGCCGGCGTGCACAACGACGGTGCGCTTGAGGGTTCGGTCAGCTCTCGTCTTGGCGGTTCTTAGTACATCAACGCAAACTTACGCCAATGACGCTCTGGGGGCCGATGAGCTTGATGAGGGAGTCGGTCACGGAGCCCTTGGCGTTGCCCTGGCCGTCGGTCTGGATGTTGCCCAGGTCACCGACGTGGCGGTTGTCGTCCGAGGGAGCGCCGTGAGTCTTGTTGTGGGGGTTGACTGTCGAGTCCGAGTTAGCGAAACCGTCTCTCCGCAGAGCAGACTGCCATCAAGACGTACAGTGAGGTCCGGCAGAGGTGCAGCCGTTGGTGTTGTCGCCAAAGGTGTGGATGTGGAAGCCGCGCTTGGCGTTGGGGTCGTTGCCGGTGATGTCCCAGGTGATCTTGGTGGGAGCCGACTCGGAGTCCTGCTCGAAGGTGACGGTGCCCGACACCTTGGAGTCGCCGCGGATGACGCTGACTGCACGGAGTTAGCCGAGCTCAATCGTCCATATTAACACGGGCGAGGTCATGGGGAGCTGCAGGTCCATCAAGGGACATCACGTCAAGGGACGGGTAGGGCTGAGCCCATCAGGGTCGCCGTGGACTGTCCAACGAGGCTGCTCGAAAACCCGCTCAAAACAGCTCGACGCGACCCTGAGGAACCCCCCTTCCTCCTTCACACCTACAAAGCAGACCAGACGCTAGGAAATAGAGGGGTGGGACAAGAGACACGTACCTGCTTTGACCATTTTGGCGGTTTTGTCTGGTTTTTGCTGAAGAGGATGTATCTGTGATATTTTGATGAGGAGGTTGGCAGGAGTGGAGAGGGAGACCCGAGGGGCATTTGAAGAGAGCGCACCTCGGAACAGGTGCAACTCGGCTGCCCGCACCCAACCCACCGGCTGCTTGCGGCCTCTGTCGCGGACTTACGAGGGGCATCACGTCAACAAGCTCCAGGCGAGGCGGGGGCTCGCCGGATTGGACTGGCTTGGAGCTCGGAAGAGACGGCTGCGGGTGTGATTGGGCGTCTTTTCCCGCCGCTTACTACCGCATTTAATGCGCCAACCCCACACGGAGCCAATGCCACAGGCCATGTGAAGGCCTGGCAAGGACGCAATGAGCGCCACTGAGCCCCAGTGGCTCTGATGGCAGAGCCTGGAGGTTTGTTCCAGGTGGCTCATCTTCAAGAGCACAATGCCTTGAAATAGGGTTTGTGGTCCTTTCTTCCTTTGTCAACCCCTTGGCGAGTGTCGGGCCAGCAACCAGCAGAGCTCAATGGAAGTCGTCGACTGGGCGCCTTCGATTGAGATCTCGCAGGGCGTCATTGAACGCCCAAGCTTTGTCGACACAGTCTTGGCAGTTTACTGGCGGATGCAGCTCGAGTTTCCCTTAAAATTCAATAGAACTTAATAAAATAGAAAGTCAATTGGCTCGGCGCCAGTACCTATGTGCCAGTCTGGCGCACCGCCTCAACAGCTCGCTCATCCCGCGGCACAATGCGACACGCGAATCTCTTGGGATGGCTGGTTAGCCCGCTTGTAAGTTCCACTTCTGGTTCAATCTCATTCCCGCTGTCGTCTCTCCCCTTTTCAATGTTCATGCAGCTCAGCATCGAGGCAACCACAATCCAGACGCTCGCTTCGGCTAAATGCTTGCCTATGCACACTCTCCGACCGAAGCCAAACTGCCCGTTGGGAAATGGTTCCCCAAGACCTCCCTCTTCCGCTGGTATATATCGATCTGGGTTGAAGTTGTCAGGCTCGGAGTAGACTGACTCGTCATGGGTCATCGACCGTGCGTTTGCGTAGACAAAGGAGCCTGCCGGAATAAAGTACCCGTTGTACACGTCGTCTTCCAAGGAGCGGTGCGGTACTCCGATGGGAGAGACTGGGCACCACCGCAACGTCTCTTGAACAATGTAGTCAATATACACCAGGCGTGGCCTGTCCTGGAAGTTCGGCAACCTATCGCGGCCCACCACATTGTCGATTATACCCTGCGCCTTTGTCTGCACCTCGGGATGCAGTATCATGTTGAGAATGAAGACGATCAACGTGCTCCAGGTCGTATCCTGGCCAGCAGCATACACGGCCCCGGCCGCACCCTTGATGTCGTCATGTGAAAGCTCAGGTCTGTCCCCCTTCTCTATCTGGCCTTGCCGCTGGTCGAGCATGTCCTTGATCAGCGACTGGGCCCTCTTTTCGGATGCCAGTACGGCCTCGAATGGTTTGTCATGAAGATTGCAGATGGCCCATTTCCAATCAGCCGCGAACTTAAGTGACCGATCGTGGAACCACCGCGGCAGCCATCTCAGGAAGGGAAAGAAGTCAACAGGCGTTCCAGCTGGGGCGCCTCCATGACCGAGAGCATAGCTGGCATCGGCAGCTATTTGGATAAACGGGTCGTTGTCGCTGTCAATGCTGATGCCGAATCCGATGCCGAGGACGACTGCCGTGGCGAATCGCCTCAAGATATTTTCCCACTCAGGTGGGTTTTTGAGGATACCCTTGAGCATCAAGGCCGTCTCACGCTCTTGCAAGGGCTGATACTGCACAATGCTGCCCTTCTGGAAGCTCCTCTGCAGGATGCGGCGATGCATACGAAAGTCCGGGCCCCATCTCAGAAAGGTGAGCGTCTTGCCCCACCCCATAACCTCGAACAGAACAAATCTTGGTCTGTCGCAGTAGTTGGCGCCGCGCTTGTCCAGCAAGTCTACGGCTGCCCGAACCGAGTTGAGGACGATGACGGGCTGGCCCAGCACATTGAACGATAGTATGTCGGACCCATACTCTTTGGACCATTGCATGTATGTGTACTCGGGGCTGTAGGATGGAATGATTCGCAAATGGCCCAGTATCGGCTCTCCAGGAGGGCCTGGGGGAAGCGAAAGTCCATTTCTTCTGAGCCGTGACGAAACCGCCCTGCCCACGAGGAACAGCACGACGCCAGCCAAAAAGGCCAAGCCAACTGGGCCCGCTAGAAGCTGTAGCACAGCCATGTTATGCCAGCGAGGGCAAACGGCAGTCTCTGAGTCCGAGGTGAATGGTTCGCTTCCGAAAGGACCTCCAAGAGATGCTCAGCAGTGGCAGCAATAGCGCTTCGTAATCATGATCAAGCGATTGGTTCCGCAGATGCCACAGAAACAGGATGCTCACACCGCCAATGGCGTCTGCTTCGCCGAACGGTTCCTGCGCAAGGCATACAGCTCGGGTTTCAACGTCCTTTGAATGATAAAAATTCGAATGTCTTGTAGAATAAGCACGTCGTTTTCGCCCAGAAGCTTCGTGGGTACGGAAATTGTAGCTAGGTGATTGGAGGCGTTGGTGGGTGGACTTTGACAGGTCGGAGGCGATGGGTGCGGGCCGTGAAATCTAAGCTAGAAGGCGGGTGCTCCCTTTCGGCGGATGGCTAAATTGGCCGTAAGCCGGCAGGGATTGAGTGCCTTCAGGAAGGTGCCTGAGGATGATACCCGAGGTCCACTGAGCGGCACGAATTCTGGCTCAATCTCCCGTCTCGTCCTAAGTCGCGATAATTATTTCCGCTTCCATCACGTTGCAGGTCCCGTGTAACCTGCCAACAAAAGTGGGCTCTGGCGATGCGTGATGGTCGCCAAGGAGGATGCCCATGCGTGTTGGGCAGCGCATGCAATGCGTCGAAATGCTCCGACGCTGGACTCGGCCGCCTCCCTTCCGCCAAGGACCTCAATCTGGACACTGGGCACTGCTAATACTTGCCGACTTGCTTATCAATCAGCAACGGGCGGCTCCGGGAGGGCGCATAGCTGAATGCAATGTGTCTGCCGCTGAGACACGGGCCCAGCGTCACTGGATGACGCTGCCGGATAGTCGGGACAAGGCCCGAGTAAGGCGGACGGTGCAATTGGCCATGGAAGTGCCGGTGCTGATGGGCGCACATATCGGGACGCCTTCCTACGCATCGCCTACATGATGAAGGGATCAAGGCGTTGTCATCAACGGCGTGGACGCCACGACGGCTGGAAAGTTTGGTTGACACGAGCCGGCACCTCTGTATGGAATCCCCCGTCCATCTTCGGCAGTGCACGAGGGATTTGAAGCAATGAGGCGCAAGAGCCAACCACTTCCTTTTTTTTCGGCGTTGCACGGAGTACGTGATATGTACGAAATATGAAAACTCCGAGAATCGAACCCCGAGACTCGCCAGCCTTCCAGAATCCAGAATCCAGAAGCCCGACCCACGACGCTTGCTACCCCGGCCCCCTCAAGTCATGCAGCCCCTCCACACCCTCCCTCCGCGCTCATGCTTTACTAGGCAAAGCAAGGTAAAGTAGCGACACGTAGCCCAAAAAGCCCCCGAGTCCGTGGCATTGGTCCAGCCGACTTGCCGTTGCCGCGACGGTGCCGGCACGCCGAATGCCTGGCATCTCGCTTGCCGTGGGCAATCCCGACGGGGCCAGCGCCCGCTGAGATGGGCGGAGCCGCCGCATGATGATGATGCGCGCGCGGGGACACATGAAGCAATCAGCTCGAGCCAGCGAGCTACTTTTTTCCCCATGGCCTCAGCTGCGTGCGCCTTGCTATCATGACGGTCCTGTAAGCGGACACTCGTCATAGTGAAGGATTGTGCTGCTACCGTGCACCAGCCCGAGTCGGCACCGACACCAACCGTCCGCCGGCTGCAGCTAAGTTATGTCCCAGAAAACGGCCAACGCGTTAGTAAATACGGCGTGTCCCAGATGCTGCCCGCTCTTTTCGTTTCCCTTCAACTTCGGCACTTCTCGCGGCAGCAGCTCTTCTTCGGTTCACCGCCATATGTGCGTTGGCTCGCTGACGGCAGATCTTGATCATTGACGACGGCTCCCCTGTATCAGTGTCGCGGAAGACTCAGACGACTGAGGTGTCTCGACACTCGCACAAGAACCTGTGCTTTCACGCACATAATTTCGCTCTCACACACGCCTCGTCAAAGATTCATGTGCAATGGCGCCGGCTAGAATGAGCGGCACCGCCAGGGCTGCCTTCACCACGGAGCCCACGGACGCCGATCCCCATCGCTATCAGCCCGGATTTGGGAACCGCTTTGCCTCCGAGGCCATCCCAAACGTCCTGCCCATCGGACGCAACGTGCCCCAAAAAGTCAAATATGACCTGTACTCGGAGCAGCTCAACGGTGCTGCTGTTGTTTCCTCACGGGATGCCATACAGCACGTGTGGATGTACCGCATTCGCCCGTCAGCGGCTCACGGCCAGGTGACGGCCTCGAGCCTGAACCCTTATGTAATAAGCCATCCGTGCTGCGTCTTCAAGAAGTTCTCTAATTGGATTCCAGATCGAATCTTGCTTCTCAGCCGCCAACGACAAAGTTGAATTTTCAGCTTCGCAGGAGGTCTGGGACCCTTTACCGTTGCTGGGGCCGCACGACACCTCCTCCAACTCTCCTGGAACCGACTTCACTGCTGGCATAAGAACCATTGGTGGCCAAGGAGATCCAACCCTGCGCGAGGGCATCGCCATTCACCTCTACTCCGCCAATGCGTCCATGGTTAACCGTGCCTTTTGCAACAACGACGGTGACTTCCTGATCTTGCCGCAACATGGGCGGCTGAACATCCAGACGGAGCTTGGCTGGCTGATGGTCCGCCCGGGTGAGCTGGTCGTCATTCAAGCAGGCATTCGATTCCGCGTTCTGCTCCCCGACGGCCCGGTGCGGGGCTACATCCAGGAGATATTCGGGACGCACTACGATCTCCCTGAATTTGGCCCTGTTGGCTCCAACGGACTGGCCCTCCCTCGTGACTTTGAATCACCAGTTGCCAGCTTTGACGTCGACGAGTCGGAGTGGAACATCACGTACAAGATGGCCGGGACCCTGCACTCGTGCCAGCAGAAGCATACTCCGTTCGACGTGGTGGCGTGGCATGGGAACCTGGTTCCCTACAAGTACGCCATCGAGAAGTTTGTCAACATGGCCAACGCGAACAAGGATCAGGCCGATCCAACCATCTACTGCGTTTTAACGGCCAAGTCCAAGACACCCGGCGTGTCGTTGACCGATTTTCTCGTCTTCACCAAGAAGTGGATTACAGCAGAAGATACCTTCAGGCCACCGTACTACCACCGCAATATGAGCACTGAGGTCATGGGCCTGATATACGGTCGATATGGCGGTAGCAGCCACGGCCTCGACGGTGGCGCCCTCAGCTACGAGGCGAGCTACATGCCACACGGGGAGACGTACGAGACTTGGAAAGATGCCTCGACCAGGGAGCTACAGAACATCGTTATATGCGAGGACACTATGGCTTTTATGTTCCACATCAGCGTGCCGCTTTACCTCACGAAATGGGCATTCAAGGGTGAGGGCGCGAAAGCGAAACATCCCCCTAATCCATCGCAGTGGAATAATGTCAAGGCTCATTTCCTCGATCATTTGGACGAGGTTAATGCCGACCTGAAAGCTGCTGGCTTACCTTCGCTGAAGTTTGAGAAGGAACAATAGGCAGTGAGCCAAGCTACATTCGGGATATCGGAATTTTTATGGCATGGAAATGGCTTTGTCCACTTTTTAGGTGACTGCGGTGAGCACGGGAGTTTGACTGATCAAGCACACCTGAGGCGTTGCTTCACTTCTCCTCAGCCTTCTGAGAAGTTCTTCCACCAGAGCCTGCTCCTCTTCAAAGTCCGCGTTGTGGTCCAGTGTAGCGTATGGGCGGAGTTGATGTCGTTCACCTTGTCACTTGCTTGTTACACAGCATTGCAAGTTCTGCCGATGATCTGAGACCTGCACCGTTCCATTTACTCAACGTGCCCAGGCAATGGGACATTGAAATGCGACGTCATAATCTTAAGGAAGACGAGACCCGTCGAGCGTCAGGAGGCTTGAGGCTTGGTCGTCCTAGGCTGGGCACTGAATAAGAGTGCTGTCGGTTCGTCTCTCCTAAGTTGAATACGTTAGGTTGGTGCATACGCAATGTGGACGTGTAAGCGGAAGATATGGCCGGACGATGTCCGAGGGAAAAGACGTATCCCTGCTATTCTGTACATAACCGGGGTACTGAAACTGACCTGTCGGAAAGGAGCATCTACCGTTCTGGAAACATGCAGTGCGTCGCCGTCGCCGTCGCATGCCGGGAATACCATGGCTGCTTTTGTTGCCTGGCGCACGATGAACATTAATAGCGGCGCTGCTTGAAGTTTGGCCATGGCGAGGCAGGCAGGCTCATTTCGACGGGCTGGTAGAAACACAAAATTCGGCGCCTAGATTTGCTCGTAGTTGCAGTACTACTTCCTGCCGTCTGCCAGAGCAGAGCCGTCTCATTGCGTGGAGATTAAGTAGCTGACGTCCTGGTCGTGGCTTAGACTGGTGAGTAGCATTCATTCTATGCTGTCACAACAGAGTTACGAGCCTTGGCGGCAGAGAGGGACGAACAGACTGATCCACGGCATGATTGTTCCATCCTCAGTGCAATCGAGCAAAGACCTCACATTAATAGTTGCACGCAGTCAGAGTCGTGACTCGTGAGTGTCTTGACTGAAGTCCCACGCGTGATACATCGAAATTATACAACTACTTGCATCTTCAACTTGGCTTGGGCTTTCGTGCAAAACGCCGCTGGCCGGAACATTCAGGTTCCCGAGCTTCGGGTCGCTCCGAGCGCCAACCCCGCCAACGGGTCCCCGAGGACCCACGCGGCTTGCCTGCCGGGGTCGTTGCTCGAAATCGCCGGCGGACGTCTAGCTCTTGAGCTTGACCATTATCGTTGATTGTCTGAACAGCTGTGCTCATCACCATGGAGCAAGAGACTGCGTCGTCCTCTTCGCATCCCGACGCCGCTTCTTATGCCGCCTCCGGCTACGGCACGGTCATGGGATGGGGCCAGCGGCCCGCCCTCGTCCTCATCGATGTCTGCAAGGCATATTGGACGCCCGGCTCGCCGCTCGACCTCTCCGCGCACAAGCCCTCTGCCGAAACCCCCGCGGTGATGCGCCGGCTGCTTGCCACGGCACGCGCAAACAGCGTGCCTGTCTTCTGGACAGCCGTCCAGTTCACGGAGTCGGACATGGCGGACGCGGGGCTCTTCTGGCTCAAGGCCAAGACGCTGAACGTGTGGCACCGCGACGATGATCGTGGGCTGGCCGCTTGGATGGAGGGCCTGGAACCGCTCGCCGGCGAGCCGGTAGTCGTCAAGAAGTATCCCAGTGCGTTCTTCGGAACGACGCTGCAGACGCAGCTGACGCTCCGGGGAGTGGACACGGTGGTGCTGTGCGGCGTGAGCACGAGCGGGTGCATCAGGGCTACGGCGCTGGATGCTTTGCAGTGTGGTTTCAGACCGATGGTGAGTCGTCGCGTGTATACGCACTTCTCGCTTGTGAACGTTTGCATTGATCCAAACGTTGCTAATGCCGGCGAGTCTAGGTGGTGGGGTCAGCGTGCGGCGACAGGAGCGATGCCATCCATGACGCCAACTTGTTTGACTTGAACGCCAAGTACGCTGATGTGGTAAGTGAGGAGAATGCGGCTGAGCATTTGAGTAATAAAGCGTGGATTTTGCTTGATAAAGAGAAGGTTCGGAAAAAGCTTACGGACGAGCGACTCAAGCGGCATGCGACGATTTGCAATGGGAGACGCAAGCGACGCAAGCAATAGCATACACCAAGCACGAGGTAAGCGCGTAGACTGCTGTCGTATTCTAGCAAGACGTGATTCAGTTATCATAGCACTGTTTTCGGCGCTTTCTTCCACCGCAATACTGTTCTTGAATCTACATAAACCAGACCATGGAGGGCACCATAACCAAGGCGTCTCGCGTTGAGGCTTAAAGGGCCAACAGGCCTTGAGTTGCTAGGCTCATGAAGGTCAGCAGCCAGCCCCAAGCAAGTCCGACGCCGATCTTGGCACATGCTATGCCAAAGATAAGATGCAAGATTCCGCCTCGGAGCGGGACCGTGGACTCTTGGCCTGTTGGCAACCTTGTCGGGCGCGGGATGGAATCGCCCAGGGTGTCGGGCGGCTGGATTTCCGAATCTCGGGTGCCGTTATCGCAGTGGTCTGAGCACAAACGGAGCGGCCCAATCAGATCAGTACTCGTACCTGTTGCTACGAGGACACGAATTACGAGAATTCTTACTGTACCTGCTCCGTACATACGGAGTACTTGCAAAGGAACTCAAACCCTAGTTTCCACAGTTGGACATTTGGTGTGCGCGCCCGCCAGGCTGGCTCTGTCAGGAAGGGGAGCATCTACAGTACGATGCCACATGGCGTCGGCCACCCCGTGTGCATGTATGTAGAAGCGCCACCGAAGCACCTTTCCTGGTTGCCGCTGCATCCTGGCGCCGTCGCGGTCGCGGAAGCCTGTCGGCTGAGCCCTCCCCGTGCCCCGTGTTGGGGGGATGACGGGACGATTGGGGCTCTCGAGCCGTGGCGGGGATTCAAGCTTAGTGCGGGCCTAGCGAGGCGAGGTTTCGGCGCCGCAGGGCTGAGGTGGTCCTTCGGATCAGACAAGACGGCGTTTCAAGGCACCAGGCCAGGAACTGGCCAGTGCCACGAGGCCAGTGACGTGGTTCCAGTGCACTGTACTCATAGGCCCGGACGAGAGGTGAGCCTCATGGACCGACCTTCGCGACCAAGTAACTGCATTCGGTGCGCGCCGGCTGGACTGCCTGCTTGCTCGTCACGATTATTTCCTGGTCATCGTCCTCGATCGTCGTCACCGCTCCGGCGCGGCATCATTTAGTTGCCCTTGACCTACGAAGCTTGAACGGGCACGTAAGGCGCGGTAGGGCGTAGGCTGGCGCAGGTTGTTCGCACGGCCAACGCCACAGGTCCTACAGGACGCCCAGGGCTCTCGCAGGGCTCTCTGGGGCCCCGCCACCGCCGTCGAATCCCGCGCAAGCCGCTGCGGCTCCTGTCGTCAGTGGTGGCCCAGCGAGGTGCACCGCCACCCGTCCGCTGGCGCAAACTTTCGCGAGTCTCGTCACCTCATCTCACCTCATGCAGCCGACCTCCCCACACGTCTGCGTCCCCAGACCACCGTCGCCCATCCGTCCGTCCATGAGGGTCGGACTCGCGCACGAGCTTGGAGGCCTACTCGACACGTCTGAGCTTCGATTGCCTCGACCACGCCTCCGAGCGGCACCTTGCGCCTTGTCCAAAGCTCCAATCTCGAGGCCCGTCCGCCACGTCGCCGATTGAACCCTGCACCGCACCTCTCCGTTGGTTGGTGGTGGTGGTGCCCGCGCAGCCTTGAGTCCACCGACGCCTGACTTCCCCTCCGCGGCCCGTGAGCACCACACGCCGCCGAAACTCGATCTCGGCGTCCGACTTTTCCTCCATCCTCGATAGACGACGGCTTGAATGCCCGCGGATGCCTACGTCCCTCGACGCCTGCTCGTCGCCCACGAACAACTCGTGCGCCTGTCGCGATAAAGTTGACCCGCGGGGTCCAGCTCCGACGCCGACGTAGCCAACGCAGCCCACGCTCCGCATTGCGCCCAGAATCGACGGCTCGCGCGGCTCTGCCAGCCTACGGCAGCAATTGCTCGGAATGTCGTTTCGCGGCGACGCCCAGCGTCGCTACGGCCAGGTGCCGCCCGTGCAGTATCCTGTCGCCGGCCCACCTGCGGAACAGCAAGGCGGCGTCGGCCGGCGGCCCAGCTTCGTTACCGGCGACGACGCGGCATACTACGCGAGACAGGGCCAGGGCAGGCCTGCGTCGTTTGGCCGTGGCGCCCAAGGGCCGACTGAGGATGAGCTGTTCCTGACGAGCCCGACTGCCTCCAACTCCTCCATCGGTCGGTCGCAGTTTGGTTCCACAAGCAGCGCCGCACCCGGCTACCAGCACCAGTATCCGGACACGACGCCTTCGATGCCGCCGTCTCAGTCCACCTACAATCCTCAGACCTTTGCGCATTCAGCAGGCGCTGGCTTTCAACGGACGCAATCCACGAATCTTCCCTATCATCCCCATCCCTCCGCTCGGCACCCCAGCGCGGGCGTCAACTCTTACAACACGCCGCCACCGACCAACTATACCCCTCAAGCCTACAATCCCGCTGCTTATGCCACCACGAATGCCCCTCAGCGGCAGGCGACATATCACGAATACGGCCAGGAGCAAGGTTATGGGGCCTCGGTCGGGTCTGGATCATCGGCGGCCTATGGTCAGTCGCCTGGTGCGACGTACTCCGCTGCGTTCCCCCAGCCGGTGCGATCTCCCGGCTTTCGGTCTAGCTACCAGCAACCCCTTCCTACCAGCCCATCTTCCTATGCCGGCTCCAACTCTCAGATCCAGACACCTACCTACGAGCCTTCTCAATACGCCGCGGGGCAGCACTCAGTATATGACGCGCCTGCTGACAACCAACCGCCCGCCACACCACCCTATCCCTCCAGCAACCAGATTCCGTATCCTACTACTTCGCAAATACCGGTAGGACCGAACTATCAGGCCAACGATCACACCTCTTATTATACCCGGCCTGCACGATCAGACTCACAGACATCCCCTCGAGCTTCTCCCTTCATGCAGCCACAGTCGCCATCTGGCCTGCAGAGACACCCTACCAACGCTCCACTGCCGAGCCGGCCGATGGAGGATGTGCCAGAGGAACCTTTCTGGGACTCCAACGGGCGGCCCCTGGACAGCTCTGAATACAGCAATGAGCGGGTGACGCAAGATAGTATCATGGAAGAGATTGAGGCGGAGCTCGGCGGGAACGCTCACCGGCCGCGACACCGGCCGTCCCCGATCAATGGCCAAATATCAGCCGAGCAAGCAGAGCAGCTGCGGCACTATAGCCCGGTCGCAAGTGCGCAATCTCCGTCCGCTAGTCGGGCCTCGCCAAGCCCAATACGTCGTCGCTTCGAGTACGATGACGACGACGACGATGACCCCGAAGGCACAGCCGGTGTGTTGGCAATGCAGCAAGCGGAACTGGAAGACCAGCGCTTTGGAGGCAACGCTTTCACGTACGGCGGCGATGCCCCCACAAGCGTCAGCTCGAGCTCGCGGCCCCCGACCGAGGAAGAGTCGGAGCAAACTTCCAGCGACAGCACATTCGGCGCTGCGATGGACTTGGGAATGTTCAGTGGCGGCTATGCTGGTAGCTTGACGTATGGAGCGGATATCGGATCGCCCCCCGGCTCCTTATCAATGCCGGAGGGCTCTCGGCCTTTGCCGACTCCGGGCTACTACAATTCACTGCGTGAGGGGTATGACAACGCGCCGGCCTTCAACAACGCCGAGATGGATTATGGGGGTACTGGCGGGCTGCAGCCGCCGAGAGCACAGCGGCTGAGCTTCGACGAAGGCCGGGAGGAGAGAGTCTCAGTTCATTCCCTCCCGAGCGGTGCCGAATCCCCCGTCAAGGATGAATACCAGGACTTGTTCTATCACCCCGGCATTTCTTCCAGCAGGCCTCTTCCAGCTCTACCCCCCGGTCCCGATTCGGACAGCAGCTCCATGCTGTCGGTCCATGACAGTCTGCGGTCGCAGTATCAACATCAGCACTCACTCAGTGCGGATTCTCGTTATTATCAGGCTGACGCTCCGGAAACGTATTACCAGAGTGTCTCGCAACAAACACTGCAGCCAGAGCGATCAATATCGCTGTCCGGCCACAGCAACACGCCACAAGTACAAGCACCAGCGAGATCGAGGACTGATGCGGCGGAAGAGCGCAAGAAGATCAGCAGACAAAACCATGGTGTCCCGCAGCAGGGGCCAGCATTCTCGGAGTACGACTCGGGCTCTGGCAGCACTGTTGGAGCCTTCGACAGCATCACGCTGCCGACCGGGCGCAAGAAGAAGTTCGTGCCGTCCAAGCTGACAGCGTCGGACTTCCGAAAGTGCGCGGAACCCTGGGCTCTCAGCGGCATCGAGGCTTGGGTTCGCTTCATGGGCGAAGGGGAGATAGATTTGAGGGAGAAGATTGTGGAAGAGGCCATCACAAACTTGTTCACCGCCAAGGTTCCCACCATGAATGTGGCAGACGCAGAGGTCCTCAGCAGTCAGGTCGTGAAGCTGATGCTTGAGTCCCGGACCCTGCTTCCCGAGGAAGAATGGGTCAAATTCGGAGAGGGACACATCTCGGGTGTCCTCTGGCAGCTGACTGGATCGGGCTGCTATGCTTCAAAGGTCCATGACCCAGAAATCGCCGGCCGCTGCTACTCCCACCACTGCACCCGCACCTTGAAGAAGGTCAACCTGGACGATCTGGAACCAGAGGACCCTAAGAAAGATGCGTGGAACGTATTTTACAACTTGAAGAAGGAGGATTGGGAAGCAAAGCCTAAGAAAGAGGTGGATCGCCAGAACATCCTGCACGAGATTGTCACGGGTGAGGACAACTACATCAAGCAGCTGGACATCTTCCGCACCCTTTACCGAGATGATCTACGCGCACGAAACCCCCCAATCATCCATCCTGACAAGCGGGATAAATTCCTCGGCGCCGTGTTTGGCAAACTCGATACCGTTTTGCGCATCAACAAGGAGTACCTCCTCTCCCAGCTCAAGTATCGCCAAAACGAACAAGGGCCGTGGATCGTTGGCTTCAGCGACATATTCCGGGAGTGGATACGCAAGGCCAAGGCCGACTATATTGAATACGCAACAGGTTACCCCCGCGCGACTTACATGGTCCGAAAGGAGGCCGATCGAAACATCTTGTTCAAGAAGTTCCTCGAAGACAAGCAGAAGCACAAGTCGTCGTCGAAGCAGGACTGGACACATTTCCTGATTGCGCCCCTGCAACGTCTGCAACGCTACATTCTTCTTCTTGAGAGCGTCGAGCACAAGATGATTGGCGATAGCGAGGAGAAGTCAAACCTGCACAGAGCAATCAAGGAGATCAAGGACGTGACGCACGAGTGCGACGCCAAGGTCGCGGAGACCAACAAGAGGGTGCAGATGATGGAGCTGGACCGGATGCTTGTGCTTCGACCCGGGTTTCAATCTGTCCTGAACCTTGACCACCTCGGCAGAGTCTTGATCATGGAGGGCGAGCTTCAGAGGATGGGTTCCAAGGGTATGCGCTGGGTTGACACCCATGCGCTGCTCTTCGACCATTACCTGATCCTGGCCAAGGTGGTGGTCTCCAAGGATGGCAAGGCGGAGAAGAAGTACGATGTTTCAAGAGAGGTGAGAGCCCCGAGCTGAACATGCTTAGGAGGTGTGATCAAACTGACCGGCTGATTCCAGCCTATCCCAATGCCACTTCTGTTCCTCGAGAGCATGAACGACGAGCCAGTTACCAAGCAAAAGAGCCTCACGGCCCCCTTGGGCCGCACGACGACAGCGTCGGCGTCGGGCACTCAGCTGAACAAGGTGGCAAGCAACGGCAGTGCGCGACCGGGCCTGGAGCACGCCCCTACTTCATCTTCCATGAGCTCGCTACAGGCAACCAGCTCCAGCGATGCCGAGGGCAAGATCCTGTACCCTTTCAAGATCAAGCATCTCGGCCACGAGGTCTACACCCTCTATGCTTCATCGGCTCGAGACCGCCTAGACTGGTGCACGAGCATCATTGAGGCAAAGACCAGGCACGCCAAGGCACTTTTCTCACAAAACGCCGAGCCTTTCCGGCTTCGCGTCCTGGCCGACGCGTCGTTCCACTACGACGTCAGCTCGGCGTACGCTAGAGCATCCGGTGTCCCAGTGAAAGGGACACCGCTCGACCGGGCCATCCAAGATCTTGAAAAGGTCATGGGCTCCGCCAACGGCATTGCCCCAGTGTGCAGGGCTCAGGTGAATTGCGCCACGGGGTTCTCAGCATTTGGCAGATCCGTGATCGCCATTGGCACCGACTACGGCGTGTTCGTCTCTGACCCTTCCGAGCCCCGAGGGTGGCGCCGGGTAAGATCTTGCTTCCGTCCCAAAACGCCCCCAATTGATCTAACTTTCTGGATAGACCATTCAATCCGCAAGAGTCACGCAAATAGCTGTCCTCGAGGAATTTTCCGTTTGCCTGATTATTGCTGACAAGTCGCTCATCTCGTATCCTCTGGACGTCATCGCACCCCCTTCAGACTTTGCGGCGCCCATCAACGACAACCCTCGGCGAGCGCCCCAGAGGCTTGCCAAGGATGTCACGTATTTCGCGACGGCGCGGATGAAGGAGCGTATGTTGGTCTTTTACAAGCGCAAGGAGGGCCTGCACACCTCGTTCAAGGTCCTCGAGCCCATCTTCCACAAGGCGACTGAGAAGAGGACGCGAATTTTTGGCGGGCGGAGGTCCGCCGCCGCAAGTACGGATACCTTCCGCGACTTTGATGAGTTTTACCTGCCGACCGAGTGCTACTCGCTCAGCCTTTTCCAGTCATACATTGCTGTGTCTACGTCCAAGGGCATCGAGATGCTCACTCTCGACAAGAAGCATCCCATGTCCATCCCAGATCTCAAGGCGCCATCGATTGCGAACATTGCTGGCAGGATCCAGAACCAGCGTCCCCTGGGCATGTTCAAACTGAATGAGAACGAATTCATCCTCACGTACGAGGACTGCGCCGTGTACGTCGACAAGCATGGAGATGTCAGTCGCGCCCTGATCATGGAATATACCGGGAAGCAGAAGAAGGCCAAGGGCGCGACCATGTACGGGCAGTACCTACTGCTCTTCAACGACGACTACGTGGAGGTTCGAAATGCCGAGAACGGACGGCTGCGACAGATCATTGCAGGACGCGACGTGCGTGTGATTGACTTTGGCATTAAAGGTCCCACGGGCGGCAACGCTGCCCAGTCACAGCATGTGTATGGCCAGAACGGCCAGCTTCAGACGGCTGGGGAGACGTCGAAGGGGACGGTCAAGATCGCCATGTGCCACCCAGAGCTACCGGGCAGGCAGATTGTCCTGGAAATGCTGCTCAATGACGGCCACGCCGAAAATTGAGGTCATGTTGAACGGAGACACGTGTCAGCACGATGTCACGAACATGACTGACACGTCGACGAAGAGGGTGACGAGTCGCGTGGCTCGGCTCGTCGCGAATGATATGCAATGAGGGTTTTCGAGTGTGTTTTGAGGTCTTCTTCTGCCCTTGGGGCCCCTTTGTTTCCCGGCGTCCATTGGTCTGTTGCATGTGGATATGCAAGGCACTGGTGGGTTTGAGGGTATTTGATTCTGTACCTGTATATGAAGTGTCCCGCAAGTACCGGCATCCCTACGCCGTCTATGCTTCTTATTTCATTTTCCCGCACGGCGTTGGGGGAGGGATGATGAACCTTGACGAAAGGTGAACTGGATATCATAGTGATGAATGAAGAGGCAGCCGGGGCTCATCTGCCGCGCTGTTTCGCGATGGATCTTGCTCGAAATGCTCGTGGATGAAGGAGCAGGACTTGGTTCAGTTGTCCGTTGAGCACGGTACTAATCACATTGCGTGCTCATTGCAAGTTTAAGAGCAAGCTCCATCCCACGTGTTGTTCAAGGTGCCATGTTTGACTTCCGACAAAATAGCGTACTGTACAGAACTCGCAGAGCATTTCCCCCGTGTACTGAATCTGACGCAGTCTTTTAATAATGAGAACCAGGACGTGCCCAGCCCTCGAGGATTCCTCCAAATGTGTATTCGTGCCGTCGAGCACATGCCAGGTCTGACCTTGCCATCTGAAGCGGGCACATGGCCCCTTGACAGTGCCGGACGAATCATCTATCACGACTTTGTCGTCTGTTCAGCCCTCAACCGAGCAGACCACAGCCCGAATGCTTGCTTAGGCCTTGACCTCGGGGGCCTTGACCTCATGGACCTGCTTGTCGACATCCTTCTTGATATCCTCGACGACTCCGGCGGCGCCGGCCTTCTTGGAGGACTCGTACATGCCGATGCGGGTCAGCTGGACGATGCCGACGATTCCGAGGAAGAAGTTGACGGCGGCGAGGCTGGGCGATGGTGTTAGCAGATGCTCCTTGAGGGGATGGATGGTGGTGTCGTCACGCACAGGTAGTTCTTGGGCTTGATGATGAGGCACCAGCGCGTCCAGATGAGGCCGGTGCAGGTGAGGGCGAAGTTTTGCGTAAACGACAGCTTCTCGGCGGGACGGGCAAAGTCGGAGATGCCAGCGAGGACGAGCGCCCACTGTTGCAGACGTCAGTATTCGGCCGCTTCATCTAGGCGAAAAGAGAGGCGTCGACGCACCTTCATGACGGGGGCCCAGAAGTGCACCGTCTTGATGCCAATCTCGCTCTCCCACATGCGCTTGAACCACGACTGCTGCTGGGCGTTGCCCTCGGCCGTGCTCTGCCACCGCTTGCTGCCGCTGCCGCCGAAGCGGAACCGGGGCTGCTGCTGGGCGAGGCGCTGCGCGCGGAACGCCTGGCCAAAGGCGCCCTGGCGGAAGACGGGCCGCGCGGCGCGCATCACGGTGCTCGTGGGGACCATCCTGCGAGTCGGTCAGCGTCGGAGCGATGAGGGACCGCGGAGCTCAACAGAATTGCTGGCTGGTGGTCGATGGGGAGAGATGCTGCTGGACAGTGTGTATTTCGGATTTTCGGGGAGGGAGGGTCACGCGCGGACGAAGGGATTGGACGGACGTACCTGGTTGCTGGGCTCGTTCCTCGGTGCGGCGATGGAGCGACAAGGAGGGGAGAGGGTCGGCGCGGCGATGAAGATGGTTGAGTCGTCGTCCAGCGCTTCCGATCATGGGCGGGAGGTAAACTCCTGCGGTCCGGCCGTGCGATCCGGAGATGAGCCGGCCCCAGCGGGAGCGAGACCGGATGGACGGCGCTGCGCGACGCTGACTGGCTGCGGGCGCTCCACCCTGAGCAGCGACCTTGAATTGAAACCTCCAGCCAACCAGCGCATCGCCAAAGGAAGCAGCATCAGCATCACCAACTGCTTTTCGACCGAGCGCCCGCCCTCACCATGTCGAGCAAGTACGCCTTCACCAAGACGCTCAAGGAGGTGCGCTTCCTGTTCTGCCAGACGTCGGAGCACAGCGCCGCCACGCGGTACGTCCCCTCCCGTCCCCCGCTGTCGTCGTCCCCCTTCGCCGCTCAGCAACGCCCATGGCCGGACACTTGCAGCGAGAGAGAGAAAAGAGAGAGGCAAACGAGCGAGCTGACACCTCCGCCCCGCAACAGGTCCTTCCTGACGCGCGCGTACCCGACGATGAAGAAGAACAACCCCAGCACGCCCATCATGCTGCGCGAGGCCGCCGGCACGCTGCCCAAGATCTACGCGCGCTACGGTACGTCTGGGCCGTTGATGATGCTCCGACGCAGAGAAACGTGCGCTAACGCGTCCCGCAGAGTTCGGCACCGAGAAGCAGCAGTCGCTCGAGGGCCTGTCGGACAAGCAGATCGAGGACGCCGTCACGGGGCTCGTCAAGAACGAGTCGTGAGGCGCGCGGTGGCGATGACGACGATTACGTGGCGCTGTATATAAGGAATAGAGCGGGAATGTACTACCACCACCAATTGCGCGGTCGATTCTGACGTCGTGACGGCTTCGTGTTGCTGCTGTGAAGGGCATGTGTGCGTGGGGGCTGTAGTTGATGGCTGGAATTGCTGGTTGCAATTCGACTCGGCAATGTTTAGGACAGAGAGAGGTCAGGAGTCGAAAAGAGGCTCAGGTCAACAAAACAAGATTACCATTAACAGCTGCATCTGATCCCCGGAAGCTTTACACGGAAAAGAAGCCGTGTATTATCTCCACCGAATCTCCTCCGCAAGCACATTACTCACAGCAGGCACTCTCCTCCCTCTCCACGCAACCCGTGCTCTCAAATCCTCCACTCGCCTTTCGCGGCTCCGTCTTCCAGGCTCCAATCCCCCTCGCCTCTCTCACCAGCCTCAGCCCTGACCTTTGCAGGAGACGCCTTACGCAGAGGCACCCTGTGTCGCTCCCCCAGAGTTCGACTGCCTCAGGTTCGACTGCGTCTCAAGGCAGGGCTGGCCATTCCCCCATCTTCAGAACCTTCTTTCCCGGAGATGCCTCTGCCAAAAGCACGGACGAGGCAGTCGATCGAGTGCTCTCCTGAGGCTGCTTTGGCTCAGGGTCCGTTTCCTTCTCAGCGAATCCATGTGCGTAGGTGGCAGGCTTCATGGCTACATTGGTGTGCTCTTCCCGCTGCTCCGCTGCTGCGGTCATCTTACCCTTCTCTGGCGATCCTGGAGTGGAAGAAACGGGCGATGCTGGCGTGTCGGTGCGCTTGCCTTTTGGAGAGACAAACACCTCCGCGAGCGGATTCAGGCGGGGCGTGGTAACTGTGTCTCCGGCGTCGGTGCTCTGCTGCTGCGGCTCGTCCTTTCTGGCGCTGGGATCTGATCTGTCGAACGGTACCAAATTGGAAGACGGCGGCCACCTCCCAATGTCTTGGGACTGATGTCTACCGCCACGCTTTTTTGGCAGGCGCAGTGAGCCTCCTGCGTTGGCTCTGTACTGCTGTCCGTCGTGTTTGACATGGCTCTTGTTGGCGTGTGACGACCCAGCCGTTTTACCTTCTGTGGAGGGTGAAAGACCATGGCTGTGTGATGGTGCAATCTGCTGCTCTTGGACATCGGAGGCGGTATTCTTTCGATGCCACGGTCCTCGGTTCCGCGCTCTGGTCGCTTCCAAACATCCAGTCTGACTGTCGGCGCTGGGAACAGGATCGGTTGAATTTGGACCTGCTCCAGACTCGTCACCTCCAGGTGTAAGTGCCTGTCGATGAATTTGGCCAGCTGTCGCCTGTGTCAGGGACACGGATGTCTGCGAGCGCTTCTTCTTATACTTCTTCTTGTTCTTTCCCTTCCATGTTCCTCGGCCGCCATCTTGGCCCCGGGTATCAGCCTCATCCCCGGCGATGGACTCAGCCGTGTTTGCATCATGCGTGGGCGAGCCCGTTTGTGCAGGGTTCCCCAGCTCCGAGTACCTTTTCTTGTACGATGTGTGACTCTGGCGACTCTCTCTTCCGGAGGCATTCTAAGCCTGCCGGTCGGTTCGGTCCATCCTGGTCCAAGGCTCGGCCGCTGCGCTACGAGATGTCTCGATGGGGTATTCCCATGCAAAAGCTGGGCTCTTGAACTTGTTTTCAAGAACACCAGTTTCCGAAATATTGGTCGGCGCTTTTAGCCCATGATCCTCACTATGGTGCATGTTAACAAATCGTTCGTTTCTGTCCAGTGAGCTGTTGCTAGAGCCTGACTGTAGAGACATCGTCTTTGAACTCTCTGAATCGGACACCGTAGAAGCCGCATCGTCTGCTAAATGGTGGTGAGCTACTGTCCAAGATTTTGGTGAAGAATGTTTCGAGCCTTACCAGCGCTGTGGGCCTTGAGTGTGGCTTTATTGCTCAGCCTGTCATTAGAGCCGCCAGCATCGAGCACAGTGGCGTGTTTCGTCGTCTTTCGCGGATCCAGTGGCATAGGAATCCTATCCCAAGCCTGCTTTCTTCCCTTGATCTGTTCCTCGGTGAAGATACTCGGCTTTCTCGGGTGACGGCGCACCGTTGGACAATCAGGGTCCTTTTGGGTGACCTTGGGTTCGTTCGCTTTCATTTTCGGTGTCGGAGATTCAGACACGTGAGCCGAGGGCTGTCGAATTGATTCAGACTGGCTATGCATACTTGCAACAGAGCTTGATTGTACTTCACCGACCTTGGAGACCTTTGAAACCTTTCTCATCAGCTCTGGAGTCGCAGTAGGCAGGGCCACGCGCGCTTTGATGGCCGATCCTGCACTTCGCTGGCTCTCTGGGGTGGGCGGACCTCGAGCGTCCATGGCGTCGATACCTCCCAAAGCCTCCTCGAATGTTGGCTTGGACTGGACCTTTGCTGTCTTGGGCACTTCTTGCTTTCTCTTTTGCACAGCTGTTCGAACAGCTGGGGGCGAGACGTTCGGAGAGTTGGTCGAGAACTTGGTAATACCTCTTCTGCCATCGTCGTGTCCACGGAAGCTCCTGGCAGGAGGATCAGTCGCAGCAAGGGCCACGCCGCCCTCAGGTATATATTTTGCCGCTGGTATAGAAGTGGCAGATGGAGTGATCAGGTAAGTCTGGTATCCTGGGTAGGCGAACGTCGAACCTACGGGGCCCGCGTGCGGGTAGCAGTGGTTCACCGGCGGCATGCCCGCTGCGAATTGAGGAGCTGGGTACCCAGTCGCCATTCTGGGAGAAAAGGGGCCCTGATGCTGATTTTGCATGGCTCTGCCGCTCTCTGACATGGGCCAGGTGGTATTCAGCCACTTGGATCTCATGACAGCGCTGATAACCAGAGAGATATTCCTCTCCGGAATCAAGCCGCCGGCAAAAGACAGGGCATCGGGAACGGAGTACTCATTTTGAAATCTAGTTAGCGAGATGTCAGCTTTTCATGGTCATAATCTGTCAAGTATCGCTTGTCTGCTCTCGTACCTGGCAATGAATGCAATGCCATCGTTACACTGGATCGGGAAGACGTCTTCCACTTCGCCGAATCTACCTCTGAGCCCATGCTTGAGTCGCGACTGGACGTCCCTGACTGGAGTATCGGGGCTTTCGTTGACAACTATCCACACACTCCTGTTTCTTTGACTGCAGTTGGGACAGGCGCAGGGCTTGTAGACGAAGCTGCCACCCGTCTTGTTGTTTCGGCACTCGGCGTTTGCGTGGGCATCATTCTGAAATCCAGGATGGAAGCGCCACGACTCTCTCCATGATCCATTCTGGTAGTAGGGGTGCTTGTCCCACGACTGTGGCGTAGTGTTTGAGTCGTTCCCTTGGCCGCTGTGCGAGCCGTAGCGACCTTTGCCCTTCCCACCGCGCCCCTGCCAATGACCATTCCTTGAAGACATCGAAGAGGCATCAGTCCTTGATTCGGGCAGGAAGTGGGTGCCTCCGGTAGAGCCTGGACCAACGCGCTGGATTCCAGGTGTCGTGTAGTTGCGCTGTGTGATGGTGCCAGGGCGAGCTGGCAGCTGAAAGTAACCTGGTGGAGGGTCCGGCATTGGTCCTGGGATGGCCTTTTGTCCTTGATCCTGATTCATCGGGCTTTCAGCGTGATAGTGGAAGTTGATGCCTTGTGTCAGAGGGGAGAACGGAGCAGGCTTATTATTATCCGGTGCAGCATTTACCACGTTGCTGAGTGAGTGGCATCGCACATCCCCGTGCGTCTGGGCACGTGCATACCCATGACCCTGATGCGCAAGGCACGAATGGTCAGTATACCGTCGCAACCTGGCTCGGGGCGCTGTCGACAGTTCCCCGTGTGTCGCTCTGGGGAGCGAGCGAGTTGCGCTCTGAACACTTACATCAGGTTCCTCTTCCACGGCCACGTGAGCTCCTTGCGCGGCTTGAGCATCAACTGCATCTAGGTTCGGACCTTCGTGCTCCTGAACTGTGCCTGTGTTCTACGCAGGCAGCGGTTCGGAGACCATGGCTGGGTGCAATGGGACCTCCGCCCTGGAGCCGATGCTATGGTCGCCGCAGTGGCCCACAGGCCGTCCGCACTGAGCTTCTCCAATCTGCGAGAGTTCAGTCTTTTCATGGCAAGCTTCATTGATCTCAGGGATTTTGTTCTTCTCTGTAGGAGCTGCATCAAGTTCAGTTATTGGCTCCTTTCTGGGCTGCTCGGCAGCACTTCGAGCCTCCGACGAGCTGGCTCGGGCCCTTGAACCCTTCTGAGTGGGATCAACGTTGTCGCCAACTTGAGCTTTTGCCACCTCAGCCTGGGCGTTGCGGTCTGGGTACGTGGCGTCTGCAGTCACTGGTCGAGGTCGTTCCAGTTGACCCTGTGCAGTCGCCTCTGGTGCAGACTTGTATTCCTTTTCCCAGCCAGGAGGGAGCTTGCTGCTGCCCATGGCGACGACCACCCCCTTGGTCTTCACCGTAGTCGCAGCGTCTGCCGACCTCTGCAGAGCCTCCACCGCCGAGGGTTGAGCCGGCTTACCATAGTCTTGAGCCCACTGTTCACTCATTTGCATTGGCATGCCACCGTCAGGAGCATTCTGTCCCAAAGGATGGTAGTAGTAGCATCCATTCTGGACGAAGCAAGTAGGGGCCGCATTGAAGCTACTGGGCACGGTAGGAAAAGCCGCTGAGGCTGGAGGCGATGGTTCCCCTGTGTTTCCCAAGGCCGGCGCACCAGCTGGCAATTTAGCATTGTGACTGTCGAGTTCAAAGTCACGTTTGGACTTACCAGGCCAGTTTATAGGACTTCCAGCCTGACAGGCAGTCGTCACGTCGGCGGAGGACTCGCAATTCTGCGGGTAAGCACCTGAGAGGAGCAGGTCCCGTCGATAAAGGAGAGCAGATTTAAGTAGCGAAATCTCTTCATCCTCGAGGTTTCCGATCGTCTTCCAGTCCGCTGCGGATAGAACAGACAGAATAGGGCCTTCCCGGCCGTTCCATTCCTGGAGCTTTTTCAGGTTCTCTGGAACACTAACCCATCCATCGGCAAAGCGTCCGATCTCAAGCGTGAGGTCCGAGTTCCAGCCAAAGTCAATGAACTTGTTCTCGTCAAACAGGGTGTTGACGACATTCCAGAGATTCAAGGCACCGTAGTGATATAGATCGTAGGCGTCGAAGAACTCCCAGAGATCGTCCCAGCGGCCAGGCTTCTGGAGGCGCTTCATGTCCGACCAGAATACATGGCGCAGCGCATTGCACACGGACTGGATCTCGTCCTTGGTCCAAAGATGAATTCGGCGATCGGGGAGAAGCTCTCCCAGGTTTCTGAAACGCCACTGGCCGTACATGGTTGAAAACTTGCCCTGAGCATGCTCGAGCGGATGGGTGTAGAACCGAATAGGAAGACGGTTCTCAATGTACGGTCGGCAAACGCCGCCAGAGTCATAGCCGTTCAACAAGTTGCCGGTAATTGGCAGCCCATTCGGGTAGAAGTGAGCAAAAGGAGCCTGCTTCCCGTGATGCTTGTCGCCAGCGAAGGCTTTGGGGATACCCGCAGCATCAAAGACGGTATGAGGGGGGCCAAGAGACGTGAATGAAGGAGCGGCTCTGCAAGCCGATGCACCGACGTTTCCAGACATGATGTTAACTGATGGTCCTTCAACTACCATGAGCCCACAATGCTTATCTGACGAGCAGCTGTTGGCTGCTCGATATGGGACTTCTTGTCAACCTGGCGGTGTCGAGTGACCGGAACCCAAACGGTGATCCACAAATAGTTGTCAATGAGTAGGCAGGATGGTCGGATTGATGAAGGAGTCGGCGTGCCGGGAAGACGTGAAAGTATCACGCAGGCACAATTACTTTCTGCAACTGTTGTATTTACAGTGGCAATGCTCGTGTTTGTTTCAACTTATGCTGAGAAATCAGCTCGAGGTGTGGCGAGTGCTTCAGAGGGTATCGGAAAGGCCGCTGTCCAAAACAAGTCTTCACCGAAACGCAAAGCGTGACGCCGGTAAATACTTTATCTTGGGCTTTGCTGCGATGTGATGTTTCAATTTCCACTTGTCGAAAGATGCAGACGTTCAAAAGAGGCGAGTTGGTGTTCGTGAGTTGAGAGGATGCATAGGTGGTTGGAAGGACGAAAGGGCGCGTCGCGTGACAGGACTTTGCAAAAAACAATAAAAACTGTAGAGAATAGAGATGGCTTTGTGCGCGAGACCCTGTTCAGACGCGTTCAGTAGTGGGCCTTATGGGCATCAAAGCCGTGCAGAGGTGAATGGCCCAAGTCGAGCTGTTGGTGAAAAGAGCTTTTAGGGTTCTCGGCGATATGGCGCGCCAATCACGGCACCGGGAACGACTGAACGCAGGCTGAACAGGTGCTAATTCGGCCTCCAACTGGACAGAGACTACCGGCGCGCCAGTTTTGCTGTTTACAGCAGAAACCGCAGCAACCCCAAGCAGAGCTGCGGCCTTCACTCGAAGGACCCCCGTCGCTATAGTACCTCGCCAGTCTGTTTGTGAACAATGATACATTAGGCATGAGCGTCCCAGGCATAATCAGTTTCAATTTTTCCGCCATGTCCCAACATTGAAAGGCATAGAGGGGTATGTATATGTACAATGGAGATGTAACAAGTCGTTACATCGCCTATGAGCTATGATGATTCTTATCTTGCTCATTGAGACCTCTGCTCATTGAGAAGCTTGAGAATTTCGGACTCATTGTCACCAGCAATCGCCTTGCCGTTGTTCCAGTCCACCGTCTAGAGCAAACGTCAGTCCCTCCCGTGGAGACAATGAAGAGGGCGTCAGGCAACCTACCACCGGCCGTTGAAAGTTCTCCTGGTTCTGCTTGAACTTCTTCAGCGCATCCATATGGTTTTGCGCGCCCTTGACGATCTGCGAGACGCCGCTTGGGCCGACGTAGTCGAGGATCGTCTTCACCTGATCCGCCGTGGGGGGCTCCTCGGTGATGTTGAGCTCGAACGGGTCGCGCCGCTTCATGCTCGTGGTATCGCTCGCCTCGTCCTCCGTAGCGGCCGACTGCGCGTTGGCCGAGACCTGCTTCATCAGGTTGGCGACGCGGGTCGAGGCCGGGCTTCCGGCCTTGTGGAAGACCGTGACGATGTCGAGCGTCTTGCGCTGCGGCGGGTGTCAGTGGCGGCTGGGTGGCAGAATCCGAACGTGCACTGGACTTACGAAGCGAAACATTGTGAATGCACTTATGACGGCGTGAATTCAGTGGCTGTTGGTTGATGCAGAGAGGTGAGTGATGGGTTGTGCTGCGTCAGATGAGGTTGACTGGTTTCGGCGAAGCTCCACCAAGCTCTGAAGCTCCGGGGATGACGTCGGAATGCGTGTGGTCCGTGCACTGATCAGCTCCCGGTAACGAGCTTCATTGCAAACGACGTTAAAACCTCCGTCACATTAGCGGCCAAACTGCGATGGCTTCAATCACGCAATACGGAAATTCCAATGGTGTATATTATGGTAGCTGCTTGCCATAAGTCTTTGTTTCTCGTGGGAAGCAAGGCATCACCAGTTGCCCACCATTGACGCATTGACTGTGCTGCAGCCTTATACAAAGAAACTCTTTTGAGATGATCGCCACTTTACAATATTTCAAAATGTAATTCGCAGAAAAAAAGAAAATCTATAGCTCGCTAATGGCACTATGTCACCTGCAGATGCAATCAGTCTACCAGCCCATGCACAGCAATTCACATGCATGCGATCAGTCTCCCAAACCAACGAGTTGACATGAATGTCAACCTTTGCCATTCCAATTCACAGAGATCTAGCTGGGACTGGTTGATGTGCAATCCTCGGAAGCACCCGAAACTAGTATTGAGCTTAAGATCCGTGTTTCTCAGGGCGAGATGAAGCTGTCCAATAACGCTCGGCTGACCTCACGGGTTCAGTCCAGAACAATCGATATGCAAACTTGAACCCACTATATTTCAGGGTATATACATATGACCTCAAATTACATGTGTCAATCGTTCAGCTGGTCGCGCATGTAGTCGCAGCGACAGCGAGGGACCGGTGGCTCTGATGCTGATAAAGTGGTGCAGGGTAGGCGCTTAACAGTATGGGGGCGCATCACGACGCGGCACCCATTTGGGCGTACGGTGCAGGAGCCCCCCTGCACGGAATCTCGATGGAAGTCGCCACAACTCTGCGTATCGATCCGCCCTCAGCGCAACGACCCGTAATACCAAGACAAACTTATCCAGCCCCGTTGCTTCCGATGACGTGCTGAATTCTGGTGTGCTGAATCGAGGGCGCCGTTGCCGCTCTTTTGTGGAAGAATGACGTAGGTTATGAAGTCAGGCTGTGGAGCATATGCTCCGTGACGACTCAGCGCATCATGTTGACCAGACTACAAAAAGGTCGCCACAACATATGTCTGTTTGTCCGGAGTAACTCAATCTTCTTCTGGTCAATCGAAACAAGAATAATCGAAGAAACGACACATCATTCACCATGTCTAACATTTCCCACGCTGAGCCGTACGAAGAGGGCAAGGAGAACTCTCACCACCTGAACGATCCCAGTGAGCACCTGAAGCCTCTCTGACGCCATCTGCATTCTATGCTAATCAAACCGCAGAGGATCAGAGATCAATTGCCAACCGTCTGGCGGCGGCTGAGAAAAAGGTGCGCACGCATCACTTTGATGCCGAGGGACCGAGCTAACGCAGCAAACAGCTGAAAGAGGATGACCACCCCGACGACAAGGAGACTGCTGAGAGCAAGCAAGACCCAACCCTCCCTGTACGTCCGGCTGGCACCCCTGAGCCGTCACGTTGCTAATCAGTCGCCATAGGCCAAGATGCACGGCAACGAGCCTTCTAGGGGCGCCGAGATCGATGCGGAATTGCAAAAGGAGGAAGAGGAGGAATTGAAGCGCAAGGGCAAGGCTTGAGCGTTGTCATTGAGTAATAGATGGATATTGACGATCTATGTACGATTATTACGGGTATGAAAACACAAATTGAAGCGTTGCTCAAGACTGCTCTGAGATGAAGCCCAGGCATTGGACGGCGCCGATGCTTGCGCCAGCTCAAATCCATCATTTTGAGGTCATAATCTTGATACGGGTATCGTGGATCTCGCGCGCTGGGCAAAGTCACGTTGAGGGAAATGAATCTGCTTGACATTGGTTAGTCAAACGCCAGTCAACCAGGATGAAGCATTGTGCATGTGTGACAGTGGCAATGGTTCAGAATATGTAAGAAATTGAATATCAGCTATCCACCCGATTTAGCTACTCCGGCGAAAGAGAGCCATCGGGTAGAATCAATCGCAAATTACCTCATCATAAAGGCGTGCAAAGTAAAGGGGAGGAGTGAGAGCAAAGCAAAGCAAACTTACCTTGTTCATGGTCTTCAGGCACCGCAATGGCCTTGCGGACCATTGCGGCCTTCATGGACAAAAGTCCAGGTGAAGCAAAGCAAAACAATGATTGCAGGCGCAAAGTTGTCTGCGGGAGAAATTCCGAAGAAAAGGGTACGCTAAGTGGTCCGTGCGCGGCATCCTGGCGCGGCAACGGGAGGTGCGGCGAAACAGAAAGTCCGAAAATTTTGCTTAGGGCACAGGTCGAATTTCTGCCCGCACACCACCCTAATAGCCGAGCGATCAAAAAGTCCATCGGCGACTCCACGGTGACAAACACCTACAGCAACCACCAACGACAAACCCATCTTCGACTATTGGTACGCACATCGCCTTCGCAGTCTCTCTCATACGACTGCACGCCGCTCGAGATCATCGCGACTAACAAGCGACCGACAGATCACCGACACAATGGGCGAAGCAGTGATTGAGGGATCCGCCTGGCGCCTCGTTGAGGTTGGCCGCGTCGTGCTCATCAACGGCGACCACCCCTTCGCTGGCGGCCTGGCCACCATCGTCGAGATCATCGACCACAAGCGGGTACGTTGGCCCTCACGGAGCGACCTGACCTGACGGCGGAGAACTAACGTGGAATCGCAGGTTCTCGTCGACGGCCCCTCCGCAGACCCCCAGCTGGCTGTTCCCCGGCAATCCGTCCCCCTGGCCAAGTGCCTCCTCTCTCAGTTCGTCGTTGAGGGGCTCCTCCGCGGCTCGCGACACGGCACCGTCAAGAAGGCTTGGGAGAAGAACGAGATTGACGCCAAGTGGAAGGAGAGCAACTGGGCCAAGAAGCGCGACCAGATCAAGCGACGGAAGGCCCTGACGGACTTCGACCGCTTCAAGGTCATGCGCCTCAAGAAGCAGCGACGATTCGAGGAGAACAAGGCTCTGGCCAAGATCAAGGCCTCCGCATAATTGGTTTGATCACCGGAGTCGGGATGGGCAGGCTTGGAGGTTGGCATTAGAACGAGAGGGAGGCATGGACCCGGACAGGAAAACGCATTGCAGCGGCAGAGACTACTGCATTCCTTTTTTTGCACCCGTTCTGGAAGGGCTGTATGTCACATTTCATCGTCAACGATGAACGGCGTCAACACGGAATTTCAGAAAATCAAGATGAATTCAAGGCACCAGGAGGGGCATGACCACTGTGGCCAAACGTGATCTGTACGAAGAATCAAACTATAAGCCATTGCGAGCGCCTTTCCTCACAACTCCGTAGCTGCTCGTCTCCACGGCTGGTTGAGATGCTGTCTGCGCAACCCACGCGGAGTCCAAAAATCCTGATTACCTAATTCGGTTTAGTCGTCGCCTTTCCACCAAACCCTAGAATTTCGCTGTGCTGTTCTGTAGCACAAACAGAGTGACGACCTTCAAGGCTTCAACTACCCAAGTCCAGAAACAGACAACCCACGGGCTCCAACACATCAGTGAGTGCCCAATTGCTGCTGCGACCGGCGGCACGAAACGGCCGCGGGACGCTCCGTGGCTGATTTTTCCCGAGGGGGGTCGAGCGAGGAGACTAACGCCCGCATCTCGCAGCATTCAAAATGGCCAACCCCAGAGTCGAGGAGCTCCCGGACGACGAGACCGCCCAGCGACCCACCGTCGAGGAGCAGGAGGACAGCAGCGATGAGTCCGATGCTGAGGAGGGCGGCGACCTGCCCGCTGGTTCTACCGCCGTGATCCACTCCCGCAACGAGAAGAAGGCTCGCAAGGCTCTGGAGAAGCTGCACCTCACCCGTGTCCCCGGCATCACCCGTGTCACCCTCCGCCGACCCAAGAACGTACGTGCATACCGGTGAAGGCAACTGCGAATGCGGAGGCGATCCGAAGGAGAGTTGGAGCTGAACATACCGTACAGATCCTCTTCGTCATCAACAACCCCGAGGTCTACAAGTCTCCCAACAGCAACACCTACATGTCAGTCTCCCTACCGAAGCTGCTCAATCCGTGGCAAAATCTTACAAGCAGCACAGTGTCTTTGGTGAGGCCAAGATCGAGGACGTCAACGCCACGGCCCAGCAGGCTGCCGCTCAGCAGCTCGCCGCTGCCGGTGCCGACGAGCACGCCGGCCACAACCACGGCGAGTCCAGCAAGGCCGTCGAGTCCGGCGAGGCCAAGAAGGACGAGGACGAGGACGATGGCGAGGAGGTTGATGCCGAGGGTCTCGAGGACAAGGACATTGAGCTGGTTATGACCCAGGCCAACGTCAGCCGCAAGAAGGCCGTCAAGGCATTGAAGGAGAATGACAATGACATTGTCAACTCCATCATGGCTTTGAGTATTTAAGCATGCCCTGGCGGTCCGGTTGAATTTGTACCTCGCGAGCTCGTGCCTCGATTGGCATGAGTAGCTTTGTATTAATTTCATAGAGCTCTCTGTAGCCTTTCAAAACCTCCTGATACTAATGAGGAATCAATGGCGAGAAGGATTGGCTCCAATCAGGCAGCAAAGCGAGGTCTACTGCTGCGTGTTCGTAACGAGCCATTTCTGTGATACTGGTGACTTTGTTTTCATCGACACAATGGGATGCACGGAGACATTCGTAACTTGAGCTTGCAATTGAATCGGGATTGCTAGCCTTTTCGGAGGAACTATACGACAATTGAGACTTAATTACGTCTTCCCAGAGCGATGTTGGGTGAGGGTGATCACGACGCTAGTCACGTGACTGTTTTGGTGCAGCCGCTCCAAGGTCGGGCAAGTTCGGCAAAGTCATTCAGCACCATCAACGACAACGCTCTCCGCTCCACGAGACCCCCAAACATCATCAAAATGGCCACGGTACGTCGTCCGCGATCAATTAGCGTCCAGAGGCACGCTCTTGTCTGGGCAATTGCCTCGTTGCGCCGAGTCGCGGCGCTCTGGACCCCCTAGCAACTCTTGAGCTAATTTTCACTCCCTGTCGAACAGCGAAGCGCAGCACTCAAGCTCGACTGGTCCAAGGTGACCAGCTCGCTGGGCCTCCGCGGCCAGACGGTCGCCTCGCTGCAGGCGTTCAAGAAGCGTAACGAGGACGTTCGCCGGAAGATCCAGGCGCTGTCGGAGCAGCCCACGACGGTCGACTTCGCGCACTACCGATCCACGCTGAAGAACCAGGCCGTCATCGACGAGATCGAGAAGCGCTTCAAGTCTTTCAAGCCCACGACGTACGATGTCAGCCGCCAGCTGAAGGCCATCGACGCTTTCGAGGTCGAGGCCGTCAAGAACGCCGAGGCGACCAAGCAGGCCGTGGACCTGGAGCTCAAGGACCTGGCCGCCACGCTGAAGAACATCGAGGAGGCCCGTCCCTTCGAGGACCTCACTGTGGTATGTAACGCGGTTGGAGGTGGCAAGAGCGTGATGCTGACAGCATGCAGGACGAGGTTGCTGCCGCTGAGAAGTCGATCGACGAGAAGACCACCCAGCTCATTTCCAAGGGCCGCTGGATGGTGCCGGGATACAAGGTACGTCGCTCTACATCTAGCGGTTTTCTGGACGGCTCTAACACCCTTTGCAGGAGAAGTTCGGCGACCTGGCTATCGTGTAATAGACTCAACCTTCACACATCCCGAATCCCCTTTGTGTACTCTAGCATTGTAGATACAAGAATCGAGGCCAGACGTCAGTCTCTTCTTATACCCGAAGCTATGACCATCAATATTCTGTGAAGCGTTATGTGCCAATCTTTGGTGGAAGATCTGCGGGTGGCATGCCTCGCGTTCGCCCTGCGACGACCGATGAGGGTAACGCGAAGGCACTGGAATTGTAGCAGGCTCCTAGCCCATACCATCGCGCTCTCGATCTGCAAGTCTAGTTTGGTGAATTTCCACGACACTGACACAAGAGTGTTTCGATACGCTGCGACCATTGAGCAGAATGACCAGTCAGTCTAATGGAATATCATTGGCACAAGACGACCCCTAAAAGGAGCCCGCTCGTGCCCTACGCTTCTCTAGACATGGAAAGACAGCAAAGCAGCATACAAGAAATTAAAGCAAAAAAGTAGGCCCCTCAAACTCCACCCGTAATGCTCATGCGTCGTCGCCTCTCCGCCGTTGGATATTCTGGATCATGGTCTCTCTTTCGCCGCGGGCAAGCGCTCTAAGGCTGCGCGTACTTCTTGGTCCACTCCTTGGCCGTTTCGATGGCGGCCTGCTCATTCTCTTTCCAGCTCTTGGCCACGTCGGCGGCGAGAGGGTCGTCGGGGTTCGGAGCGCCGAGCAAGGCTTGAATAGAGAGCAAGATGGTACGGATTTGCAACGCGGGGGACCAGTTGTCTGTCGGCGATAGGTCAGCACATAAATTCCTGAACGTTGGCTTCACGGCGGCAGGGATGGTCAACGCACTCTTCAGGACATCCAGACAGATGCGGCCCAGCTTGTCGACGTTGGGGTGGAAGATTTTGGTCAGGAAGCGGATCTTGGGCGGCGTCATGGGATAGTCGTCGGGGAGGAAGAGCTCCAACTTGAAGATTCCGCCTGTGGAGGAACGTCTATCAGCATATCGCCCCTGTCACATTGCGCCGTGTTGCGCGAGGCTATGGAATGTGCAGACCTTCATATGGCGACTGGGCCGGACCGTGGATCTCGACGTCAAAGTAGCGGAGGTTGTCTTCGTGCGGCACGGCGCTGATTCCGGGCACCCTGCAGAGGACGAGAACTTGTTAATCATGACATGGCCAGAGAACAACAGGGCCGGCGACGCGAAGGATAAACATACGGCTCGGCCATCAGACGCTCCGTCTCCTTCACAATCCGCTTCGGCAGAGCCATTTTGGCGGCAGATTTCGAGGTCGCTCGCAGTCAAGAAGGCTCGTCGGCGAGGGAGGAATAGCAAGGCTGATAATGGAAAGGATGCAGGCTTGAATAACGCTTGACGACCGCCAGACCAGAGGGGGCTGCGAAGGAGTCGGATTGCTGTCGTACGACGCTTGCTTGTCGGAAGGTGACTGTTTGAACCAAGGCGCGCGAGGCGGGGCATGCGACGCCTGAAGGGTACCCGTACGGCTATTCTTAGCGAGGGGCCTGCGACAGTGGCAGCTCAGGCCGAGCGGTCGCCGGTACCGAACTGGTGGGGGACTGTAGATCCAAGTTACGCGTTTCTTTGAAAAACAATAGAATGGCCGAGGAGTTTTATAGTCCCATGCAGAATACAATTTTAGATTTATACTTTGCAAGACTGCTCGCGCGCGTGCAGCAGCGAAGGTCCTTTGAGTTTCTGCTCGCGTTATCGATATAGGGTAGCACTGCCTAGCCTGCGCAACGCAAGTACCGCCACAACTGGACATTTGGCGTAGGTACTTCGTACCTGTCCGCCGACTACAGCCGCATTCTCAACGTCCTGTGATCGCGCGACAACCCACCACCATCATCGCTTCACTGTTTCGCAAGCGCTCAGCTGCACCGCAACGTTGATCTGAGGTGCTCTCGTGTTTTCGATGGCGTTGAAAGGCCGCGACATGTGATTAATGACGGCTCGGCCGCGAAGTCTGATGACAACACAGCTGCCTTTGAAGCTTACCTAGCTCTGTGGTCGCAACTCGGATGAGCACCGACATGACGGTCGTCGCGCCGCCGCGACACAGCAAGCACAGTCACCATGCCGTCTTTTGATTCAGACTCACCCAAGAAGGGCAGAATCATCAAGTCGGCCTACGACGGCGACAGTTTCGAGTCTGATGGCTCCATCCACGTCGAGGGCCTTGTCGGCTCAGCCACCATCTCACCCTCCGGTCGAGATATCGCCCTTGCTTCGTACGCCGCAGCCCTTCTCGCCTGCCAGAATATTGTTCCTTGATGCTAATCTTCTCATCAGGCCCGAAGGGCTTGCCATTATCGACTTGGATTCGCCCTACAACCCACCGCGACGCTTGCGTAGTCATGGAATGCCGTGGCTGGTCTGCGATGTGCAGTGGTCCCCATTTGCGGCGCGAGACTACTGGGTTGTGTCTACGGCCAACCACCGGGCTCTGGTGTGGAATCTCAATCTGAGAGAGGATTCAACCTCGGGAGCCATCGAGCACTCACTGCAAGGACATACCAGAGCCATCACCGATGTCAATTTCTCGGCGCACCACCCGGACCTCCTTGCCACCTGCTCCGTCGATGGCTACGTGCACTGGTGGGATCTACGACGGCCCAGGCAGCCTGTGCTCACCTTCTGTGACTGGTTTGCCGGAGCAACGCAGGTCAAGTTCAACCGCCAGGACCCCCATATCCTGGCTTCAGCCCATGACCGCTGGCTCCACGTATGGGACGAGAGGAAGGCTTGCCAGCCCCTCAAATCCATCAGTGCCCACACATCCAAGATCTACGGCATAGATTGGAACCGAACGCGGCCCACGGGCATCGTGACATGCTCCCTTGACAAGACCATCAAGTTTTGGGACTACGGAAAGGACGATGATGACATGCTAGAACACGTCATTCGCACCGACTACCCGGTATGGAGAGCTCGCCACACTCCCTTTGGATGGGGTTTGCTCGCCATGCCTCAAAACGAGCCCGGCGATCTCTACCTCTATGATCGACTATGGAAGGACGACTCGCCTGTCGAGGCCACGCCAGAACCGGTAGCCGTCTTTCCAGGCCATGGGGATCACAAGGCTAAGGAGTTTCTGTGGAGGTCTCGAGGCACCGTCTCCGAAGATAACATCGACCATCGCGAGTTCCAACTGGTATCCTGGGGAACTGACAACGAGTTGAGGCTACACTGTGTAGACAATCACATCCTCTCTGCTGTAGGTCACCAAAAAGACGGCCCAGCCAGGAAGGGGCTGAGCCTCACACGTCAAGGCGCTGTGTACAAGACCTTCCGCACTATCGAAGACAGCGCCAACAGAGACCGAAAGGCGGGAACCATGAGCGGCCACCGGAGTGGCACTAGCACGCCGCATCACCACCAGAAGCAGAGTGCCCTGACGCTTGGGATGCGTTCGGGGGCTGTGAGTCGCCAAATGAGGCCGGCGTGGCGCGGACCGTCGATGAAAGCCAAAGTTGGATCCAGCAAGCGTGTGGACCGGAGCCAGGCTCAGCTTGGATGGATGAAGGGAATCACAATGACAAAGCGAAAACCCTCCAACGATGGGTCGAGGCGGCATTCGACCAGGCATGCTAGCATCGCTGAACACGATTTTGCAGACGATGAATGGGGGCAGCCTGACACCATCCAAGAGGAGCTGCTGCGCGTGAGCACACAAATCCCCAAGGTCAAATGGGAGAATATCGATATGGACAACTTGACGTTGAATGCCTCTCTTACTGGACCTTGGGGTGTGGATGGAGAGCCAATATTCATCAAGGTCAAGATTGACATTCCCACGGAGTATCCGAAGTCGAGGGCGCCAAAATTTCTAATTGAGAAGACTTCCTTCATGCCAGAGGAGAACCACAAAAGGATTACGCTTGAGCTTCAGCAGCTGGCAGACCAGTTTTTGCAAAGAAAACAAAACTGCCTAGAAGTGGTTTTCACGTATCTCCTTGGCGAGGTGGACCTCAAAAGCAGCACAACGTTCTTCAAGAATGTACGAGATCTTGACGACGAGCTGGATGCCCTCGCCGACGAGAGCTCAAGTGAGGACGAGGATAACGCCCTTAGCGGCTCGGTTTCCATGTCTCAAGAGCTGGCACCTCACGGCGAAATCGACACCATACTCACTCCGTTGAACCGCAATATCATTCCGCCTACGCCACGTACATGCGGTGCTCGATTCTCCAATGATGGGAGGCTGGTGTCGTTCTTTCCGACCAAGGAAGAAAAGGCTCGAGCGCTGTTCTCGACATCTGCAGAGCTGTATAGCAAGGAACGAGCGAGAGGGGAGCCATTCTTTGCGGGTTTTGGACGACTGGCATACGACTTGCCTTCGCGACAAAAGTACACAACTGACGAAGCGTCGGCTACTGAAGACCAGTCAGACGAATCCGACTCTGACGTTTCCTCATCGTCATCGAGTGATTCAGAGTCGACGTCAATCCACAAAATGAGCTTGTGGTATCGTCCGAGTCGACAGCTTCGAAAGACTTGGAGCGAAGACCGCTCTGTACGGTCCAGCGGTGGTGGCACAGGAGCTGGCACTGGCACAGGCACAGGAACTAGCCGTCGTCGATTTGGAAAGCCTAGGAACCTTATTTCCATTCACGACTGGAGTGCTGAGCTTCCTTCCAAGAGAGAGTTTGCAGAAGAGTACGCCATATTCGGCGACGGAGCAGACGTTTGCGAACACAACGCCCGCGTCGCGGAAAAGTACGGAGCCGATGATCTGGTGGATGTGTGGCGCTATTTGGCACTCTTGCTCAATAAAGGGATTCCACTCGAAGTGCTGGGGCGTGACCAGAAGCGGACATCCACCTCCATCCTGGTAATCGCCAGGGATGCTGTTGTCAGATGCCGCGAGGAAGCCCTCGGCAATGACCGTAGCCTGGTAGGCAGGGTCAAGTGGGGACAGCATCCGCTGGCAAGAGAGTTCATCGCGGACCTTTTTGAGCACTTTGAGAAGCTGGCCGATGTACAGATGCTGGCGATGCTCTCGTGCATCTTCAACGAGCCGTCGACTGATGACGGCGTTGCCTACGCGGAGTCTCAGCTCCATGAACGAGAAACACCGCTGCCGATCAAGGCGCCGTCGTTCTCGCTCGACTACTTTCCAACGGATGCGTCCGCGTGGGGGCTCTACAGCCGAAGTTTCAGCAACTCCGCTGTGACAACGCCCGGAACCCTTCACACGCCCATCTACTACGCCGGATCTCCTACAGATGAGCTGATGTGGTCTGGTGAGCCGGTGAGTGGCTCATACTCATGCGGCGAAACACCACCGTCGAAGGCCAAGACATATTTGGCGGAGCAGGAGCAGCCATCGCCGATGTCCAGATCCCCTTCGAACCGTGGCTTCTTGAGGGGAAATACCGGGCTAACGTCTGCTTTTGCGGCCAATCTCCCTCGGCCGTTTACTGGCGGCAGCTCAACGTCACCGCCTACTCAAGGGAAGAAGAAACCGAGCCCTGCCGAGAACATCATCAACGGACTTGTTCCGGCCTCCGGTATCACTGCCCAGGGCAGTGGTTCGAACCTGGCAGACTCTGGTGGGGGTCGGACTTCGGTATCTGACGAGGACTTTCGAAAGGATGACATGCTGCCGCTGGTTCCCATGAGCGTGGCCGTTGTCCTCGAGGATCAGTCGATATTCGACGACGACGGCTGGCTCAGCGCGCCGCTCCTGGACTCGAGCCGTGCGAGTGTGTATGCCAACTACCGCTACGTGTACGCCGAGATGCTGCAGATGTGGGGACAGCCGCTGGCCAGGCTCGAAGTCATGAAGTTTGACGTGCTCAAGGAGCAATTCCCGCTGTCTGGAATTCCTGAAGGCAGTTTCCGCGACTCGGTGACGATCCACGACGGCGCGAGCGGCACGACGGCGCACCATAAGACGGGATCATCCCCCATTCTCATGGGCAAGAAGGATCAGCTACACGCGCTATTGGCGTCGGGCCGTGGATTGGATGTTACGGGCATCTGTCGCGTCCACGAGACGCAACTGGAGCCAGTACGGTACACGACCTCGGAGCCAAACCTCGGGGGCGCGGTCGGGAAGTGCGATCGCTGCCACCGTTCCCAGACACAGCTGCAGTGCGTGTACTGCCTGGAGCCCGTCGACGCGCTGTTCCCGGCCTGCCTGTCGTGCGGGTGCGCAAGCCACGAGTCGTGCCTGGCGGAGTGGCACGCAGCGGGGGAGACGCTTTGCCCAGCGGGAGACGAGTGCAACTGCGTCGAGGAAGCGTCCGACGGCCAGGTCGAGTCGTGGGCCGCGCTGCAGGGTGCGATGCTCAAGGGGTCCAACAAGATGTCCATGCTGTCGGAGCCGGCGGTCGAGGGTAGCGACGAGGAGCACGAGCACGAAGCGGCGCACGGCGGCGAGTGGCAACGCGTGGAGAGGAACATACCGAGCCGGCTGAAGCTGGTCAGCACGCCATCGGCGCCTGCGCCTGCGCCGTCGCCGTCATCGTCCTCGCTGCCGTTGTCGCTGCCCTTGCCGCTGCCTTTACCATCGGCCGCGAGCCTGACCTTTGGGCGGCTGAAGAAGTCCGCCGGAACGTGGTCCCGCACACCGCCGCCCAGCTCGAGGCGGGATGGCCGGAGAGGGGGATGAGGGACGCAGGGGTACGTGTACGAGATGCGAGTTCTGTGATTAATGTCTGACCGTAATGTTTGTTTGGCTGGCGCTGGAGAGCGCAATGTATAACAACGGTGTTGGAACCAATCCAACTTCCGAGATGGTTCTTATTATCATAAAGATCCCACAAAGAGAACAGCATATTGTCAGAATTGACATTTATTATGAATCATCGATCTACTTTTGAATCTGATTGAGCAGCGGCTCACCCTTGTCGAGCCTCTCAAGGTTCTCCATGAGCAACCCGGCGACTCGGGCCACCATGGTCGTCGACTGCCACGATATATGCGGCGTGATGAAGACGTTGGGCGCCTTCCACAGCGGATGGTCCTTTGGCAGCGGTTCCGGGTCCGTCACGTCGAGCGCCGCGCCGCTGATGAGCCCCTGCTCGAGGGCCTCGATGAGCGCATTCGTGTCGACCACGGGCCCTCGCGCAATGTTGATGAGAAACGGCTTCCGCCTCTTGCCGGCGGCGTCAGCGGCGTCGCTCATCAGCTTCAGCTGCTCGCGGCCGATGAGCCCTCGGGTAGCACCGTTGAGCGGCACGCCGACGACCACGACGTCGAGCCCGCTGGCCAGGAAGTCGTCGACGGCGCCGTGGAACCAGCGCTCGGGGATGACGCCGTCCGGGTCGCCGGTGCCGGGGACGCTGTAGCCGTCGTGGCGGCGCGACTCGGGCGTCAATCTCGGGCGGCTGGTGTAGGCATGGATGCTCATGCCGAGGGCGCGCGCGAGATGGGCGCACTGGCGGCCGATGGCGCCGTAGCCGAGGATGCCCCTGCGACGGGGGTGAGTGAGCTGAGCTGGCCGTCACGGCAACATGCGAGCGGGCGGGCGTCTTACATGCGGCGGCCCATGGAGTCGGTCACCGGCCGGTCGGCGACGCGGGCGGACCAGACGGCCTGCGCCTGCTGGTCGGCGTACATGCGGAAGTGATGCTCATGGGAGAGCCAGGCGCCAATCACCCACTCCGCCATCTGGGGCCTGCTGCACGCTCAGAAGATGATTCCTTCTCCTTCATCTTCACGATAGGGATGGGGGGGGAACACGCACGGCTGGCACCCGCTGCCCGAGCAGAACACCACGCTCGGGTCCTCGTAGACGTCGTGGCCGACCCAGCGGTCCGAGCCGGCCGAGATGAGCTGCACGAAGCGCACGCCGGCGATGCTGCGCGCGCTCGGCGGCGGGTACACGCACAGCAGCGTCACGCCGTCGAGCACCTCGGGTGGCAGCGCGTCGGCCTTGACGAGGTCCGAGGCGGCCGGGTCGAGCGCCGCGAACTCCCACCGCACCGTCAGCCGCGGGAAGCGCGCGGCCGCGGCGGCGAGCCACCCCGCCGGCGGGGGGCCCGGCAGGTGCACGAGGAGCTTGTCGGAGGGGAGGAGGGGCATGCTGCGCGCGTGGTGGTGTCGCCGCTGGTGATGGTGACGGCGGTCGGTTGTAAGTGCGGAGTGGTGTTGCAGCCGAGGTCGGATCTTGGCCGGCGGCGATGGGCGCGGGAGCGCCGTCTCGTAGGCTGAGTGCAGGATGCGTCTGCCTAGTATCTGCATGGCTCGTAGGGAGCCGTGAGATGAGAATGCATGTCGGATTGAGAGTGGTGCCGTTATAAGTTATGCCCGTAAAGTATGCGGATCCACGTTGACGTCGGATCGACGCCGTGTCGTCGGGAAGGCGCATGCGCCAACGCCCTTGAGACTGCGAAAGTGGTCAATGCCGAACTCGACCCCTTCACCATCATGATATCACTCTCTGTAAAAACGTGTAGAAACCCTTCATCTTTTAGCAACGCTTTACAATCGGGCACTGCTCGATGAAGCTCGGGACCAGTTGATGACGCTGCGCCCAACGCCGTTGCTCGTTGAACAGAGAAGAGGGGCAGGCAAACCCGCAACCTCGGCTTAAATATACCTACAGTACAGAATATTGACGTCCATGCAGTATACACCATCCAGCTAAGTCTATACATAAAGCCACGCCCATCAATGTTCCGCGGCGCCAGGCCGCGAGTGACCCTCATCATCTTGCACCCGACGATGCATGGGCGAAGCCTCCTCCGCCTCCCCGGAGCCCTCCCAGCGCAGCGAGAACGTTAACGTTCTTTCCACGACGATCCATCGCATCTTGTCCTCCGAGGCGTCTTTTTCCAAGGCGTCTTTGTTTGAGCCGTCCTTGTCCGAGGCTCCCGTCTCGGAAGCGCCGTTCTCCGCGGCCCACGGCCAGATGCGCTTCCACCCGGACGTCGTTGCAGCCCGCTCATCGTACTCGCCGTCCATGAACATCACCTTGGACACCATCTTTGGGCGACCCCGGTTCAGTTCCCGGCAGTCCGCCTTGCCGCACCTGCCTTCTCGCAGGACGAATTTCGTCTCCGGCTCGTCCAGGTCCAGGAGCGCCATCTCAACTACGTTGTCGTTGACCCAGTACCGAAACTGCCGTGCCGTCTTCCTTGCCCGCGCCGCGTGCGGCACGCTCCTGTCCACGGCGAGCTTCCACGACGGGTCAACGTCACCGACCTTTATGATCCAGAGCTCCCTTAGGTTCG
The DNA here is from genome assembly GCA_024339985.1 of Tolypocladium endophyticum. Taxonomy (NCBI): domain Eukaryota; kingdom Fungi; phylum Ascomycota; class Sordariomycetes; order Hypocreales; family Ophiocordycipitaceae; genus Tolypocladium; species Tolypocladium endophyticum. The sequence goes on from JALHBW010000069.1 coordinate 135,039, forward strand.
GGAACCAGACCTTGTCGAACTCGACCTTGCCAAAGCTCTCCTGGGGATAGCACGCTGCGAGGTAGGTCGAGTAATGGGACAGCCCGTCCACGCGCCCGTCGTCCGGGTAGCAGTCCCAAAAGGCCAGCCTCTGGACCCGCCGCGCGAGCTCTTCCAGCGGTTTGTTGGACTTTTGGTCTGATATGCTGGCGTCACAGACCAATATGTCCCTGGCAAAGTGAAAGTGTGACCCCTGGCCAACAGCCTCGTAGCCTTCACGCGACTCGCTCCGCGCTTCGGCGTTCACTTGTGCGACGGGCGGTATCGGGTAGGACCGCGCCGTCTGAACGAGGTCATCGAGGATGACGACCCGTGGCTCCACGGCGCATGCCCATATCTTGAGGCGGAGCTCCGCAGGCAGGAGGGCGAACTTGGAGAGTGGTGAGTTCAAGGACGACGATACGGTCGACTTCGTCGTCGTCGTCGTTCGGTCAACTCCTGATAGAGGACCTAACGCACGCGGAGAAGCCATATCAAAGCCTCCGGACCGAGCTGTCGGCTCCGAATGCAAGTGAGACACGAGGAGATTGGACCTCCCAGACTTCCGGGACGGGGCGGCCCTTTTAAGCAGCCGGCGGAGGTGTGCGGGCTGAGACAAGACATGACCAGCTGCGCTGCGAACGTTCCTGGGCGCAGTCCGTCCCGCGGGCGAGACAGGCACTCCGCTGTTCCGTCAGCGGATCCCGCGCCGCCGCTTGCGGTCTGGTGTTTCGGCCGGCAGCGCCGGGGGGAGGGCCCACGTCGATGCCACGCCCACGCCGGGAAGGCATCGTGGGCGCTTCGCGAGTCGTCGCGCCGCAAGCAACGGGGGCCTGCTGAGGCCCTGTGCCACCGCCACCGGACCGGGATGGGCGTTCACCGACGGTCTGTTCACGGCGGCTGGCTGCATCCTGCTGGCGGTTGATCACTCGGCCCACCGCCCAATGGCGGGCACGTCAGGCGAGCTCGAGCCGGCAGTCTGTACGCATCCATGTGATGGCCCAGCTCACACGTGCATGCAGTAGTGGTGTGTGTCTCAGATGGAGACGGAGGGTCGGGATGCCGCAGGGACGGTCCGTCCGTGGCCAGGTCTTCGGTAACACCCACCGCTCACGCGGGGCCGTGATCCTTCGAATTGCCTCTTTGGGACGCGCTGCCCAGGGAGCCCTGCCCGGCTCTTCGTGTCTGCGTCGTCACCGCTCCGAGGCCTTGGCCGCGTCAGTGCCTGGTCCTATTCTCAGCGCTGTCTGCCCTTGCTCGCGAGTCTCGTCCGATCAATTGGAACTTCCGCCCGCGTCTGTCATATTTCCGGTATAGGCTATTCGTGAGCCTAGCGTACTTCTTATCGTCGGTGCCCTGACGTGACCTGTGCCTGTCTCACTATGTATGGCCTGCCTCGCGCAGCGGCCCGCGATCCCGCCCATCCGCTTGATCGCCGATGTTGCCCTCTTTAGATCCAGTTCTAAGCCAGCAGCATAGTACTGGCACCCAACCTGATGGCCTCCGTGGATGCGGAAGCGCTTGACTTCGTGCCTTTCGCCGCATAGTTCGGACTGAGGCCGTCTACTCTGTACAAAAGGCCGTGGGCTTGTCACGGCAGCTACACTATGGAACACGTAGGGAGCTACTTCGAGTGCCGAAGCTGCGACTATAGCCGGCTACTCTCCTTCGCAGCGCCGTCGAGAAAGTCATTCACGAGCGTCGCAAAGGGCCCGGCGTTTTGGTACAGAAACCCGTGGCCGGCGTCGGGATACAGGTGCAGCTGCGCATTGGCATGGCTCAGCTTCTTCCACATCAAGATGCTGTTCTCCGTCGGCAGAAGCAAGTCGTCGCTCCCTGTGCTACGGTCAACATGCATCCGGCCGCAGCGGTCGTTGCGCATGACACGTACCGTTGGCAATCAAGACGGGCAGCTTGAGCTCGTGGAATCGATCAAACGACGCGTCCTTGGCCTGCTTCGGGTCCATGAACTTGGCGAACGCGACTGCCTGTCGGTGAGCGCTCTCCGCCGGCACAGCTGGGGCCCTGTTGGGTCGAGCCCTGGTGATCCTGTCCCAGACAGCCTTGCCGGCGGCCTGGCTGCGCTCTGAGCTGGTGAAGAAGGACGAGAGAAAAGCATCCCGGTGCTCCTCCTCGGTCACGGCGCTCTTGAGCTGGTTGAATGGCCCTATTGGTGCCCGCGTGACGCCCTCGCCCGTGCTCGGGATCGTGCCGCAGAGGACCAAGGCGCGAACCAGTCGTGGTGCGTTGAGCGCAACCATCTGTGCGACGCATCCTCCCATGGAGAAGCCCAACACATCAACGCGTTTGATGCCAAGCGCTTGGATCACATCGATGTAGTGCCTCGCCCACCCGCCAAACGTCTTTGGGACCTCTCCGCCCGAGCGTCCGACACCCGCGTTGTCAATCAGGATGACAGGGCGTACGGCAGCCAGCGGGTTGATCAGAGCCGGATCCCAATGGTCCATGGTTCCTCTGGATGAGCAGTTAGCAACACGCACGATATCGTGTAGGCCATAATTGGGCTGTGCTCCAACCTGAAGTGCATGAGCATTACGAGGGGAATGCCATGCTGCGGGCCGAGGCGCCGATACGCAAATCTGATGTCCCCCACCGTAATGAACTGGTCCTGGGCATTCTCGTGCGTGGCCATTTTTAGAAACAGTCTACTCCGTTACGGAGTATCGAATCTAAATTGATCAAATCTGTAGAAAAACCCGTCGGCAAGGGTCCGTAGTTTTGATGCTTCAGAGGATGCCGAGGCTCTGACGTCAGGTGACCAATTGCCGCAGCCATCCGAGGTAAGCAGATCGACCAGGTTGACCCCGACTCAAAAGTTGCAAGGTCCGTACCGACCAGGAAATGCGCAATTCTTACTCGCAGTTACTATTTATATTTTCAGGAACATAAAAAGCTTGGCGTCTGGTCTTAAAAGGAACGCTGCTCGGCCCGTGTAAGCACAAGAGGATCGGCTGCGTAGAACATAAGTATCAAAGTCTAGTAAATTGGGTATCTGCGCCGTAGCTTGTAACAATATTACTCCCCGCTCCATCCCTGGGATTGCCATAACCCTTATCCATGCCGAGCACAGTGACGTCGGCTGGAGCAAACAAATCCGATGACTCCCTCCTCTGATATTAGGGTGAGTTGCGTCTCCCGACGTGGCGTCAGACGCAACTCCAATACCTGGCCTGGCCTCATCGCTTCCGAGGCCGCCCATCCCGTGTTGTAATTGGATATAAAACATATCCTCCCAGGCAATTTTCGCTGAAATATGTCGCTTGATATCTCCGAACCAGCTCCAATCCCAGATGCCGTGCTAATAACTCATGCTCCGGCTTAATTCGATCATAAGCGGTCCATCGTAGCCGGAGCCGCTGGGTCTAGCTCCTCCACCTCATCTTCTGTGCTTCGGGGCTCCTCCAGGCCCTGTAGGTGGAGACCCTTTTCCGCCAGAGCCGAGTCAAAGAATGGGTCAAAGTCTTGCTTAGAACTGATTGGCACTCGCGTTAGTGAGGTTCGTGGAGCAGCGGCTTGTAGCCTGCAGGAATCAAGGTGGACTGACCTTCTCAGGAGCGAGCATGCAACAATCGCCGACAGGGAGACGGCCAGGATGAGGAACGGCAGGCAGTCCCTCATGTCTAGCCTCGGGAATGGCCGAAAGTCTTTGCCAGAGTGCCTGCCGCTCTTTCCGTGCTGCTTTCCGTGCGGCCTGGCGGGGTAGACGACGGCCACCAGATCGCCGTTCGTGTCGGTCATGACCTTGGTCCGGTGCGGGTCGGCAACGAAGACGGGAGACATTCGCAACTTGCGCGCTGGAAGCCGCAACAGCTCGAGGACATCTTTGGCGTACTTGGACAGTTTTGTGGAGGAAAAGTAAGGGAAATGCGGTTTGGCGTCGGCAACGTCGACTCGTACAACGTGGGACCTGATCAGGGGGATGCCGTCCTCGGTCGTGATTACTTGGTACGGGCCAGCTGCTGGTGCTGCCAGGCCCGCTCCAGCCAGCCCAAGGCCGAGTAGGATGGACAGCAGCTTCATGGTCGTGTATGTGAGGGAGGTTGGCGAAAAAGAAAATGTGGTGTCGCCGCGGTTGTGTTGGAAGCCGATGGCGCTGCCAATCTCAATGGTAGGAGCCAACAGCAGTCTACCGCGAGTAGTTGAGAGTCGTCTGGAAAGTATTTGAGAGCTCGCCAATGAGATGATGCCGCGCCAACGGGAAAGGTTCCTGAGTTTGGCGTTTGTGTTGGATAAGTAAAGTTAGGCGCGGTCGCGGCAGGGAATAGAGCCCATATAAGTCGGGGAGTGACGGTCGGTGAAATCGTCACTAGCCGGAAGCGGTTTCGATGTGTGCCTCGGATCCGGGGATATTCACAGCAGAGAAGATGGGTTTTGGGTGGGGAAGCAGCCGAGAGACGCGAGTGAGACGGAGGGACGGGCAGAAGGAGAGACAGAACGGACGTGAGCAGCCTCGATCACCAACCGGGCTGCAGCCCAAATATAAACCGGCAGACGGGGACGGACGGAGGGAGTGGAGGAGGGACGACGCTAGGTCAGGAACTTGGGAGAGCAGCCGGGCGCAGCATGGGGGGCGCTGTCGACTAACCACCATGCACGGCACCAGGATCCATGCCGGAAGCGACCAGGCCCTGTGATCCCCGCTGCACACAACCGACATGGGGGGCACGCACACGAGAGCGTGCAACGGCCAAAGGCGTGCTCGCGGGGGCTTGCAGAGGCTTGCGCATGAGTGCTCGAATATTGAATGCGTCGCCGGCGGATCGTCCCCTCATGCGCGCCCAAGATAGAGTGATGGACTAACAGCGCCGTGGCTTGCCGACTCGGTAGAGCATTCGGCCACAGGCGCGAGCTGCATTACCAACAGGAATGTCATCATCCTCATCAGCGCTACCTGTTGCCGTCAGACTCGCAGCATGCATGTCAGGGAGTCGGCCGCGCCGATGCCAACCCACTGCTGTCCAGATCGCCAAGGCGGCACCCACTGCAAGCACCACTTGGCTCGTTCGAGAGCAGCAGCGATGAGCGCTTACTGGTATGCTACCACCGCACGCGGCGTGCGGCTCGCGGCGGCGACGCCTGTGCCTCCGGTTTGGGTCGCCTGTGGGTGAAACATGCCAGCCGCTCGTGACGGTGGGCCGTCGACGCTTTGGCGACGGGCGCGGCCCCGTCGAAGCTACGACGTAGGGTTCGGCAGGCCCGTCGGCCATCTCCCAAGATGGTAGCGGTGCCAAATACGAGGATTGCTGGCGCGGCACGGGGCACAGGCCATAATTGGCGCGATGCCGCCGTCGCGGCATGCCTCCACCCAGCCTTCGGTCGACAGCCGAGCAGCGTGACGAGGCGGCCGCGCCAGCAGCAGATTTCCCATCGGGCTGTGGCAGCGGCGCAGCCTCACGGCCAGGGCAAGGTTTGCACCGCCGGGCCCTTTTGGTCGACGATCGTGGGGCGGAGACGATGTCGTCTGGGTAAGGTGGAAGGCTTAGCTTCGAGAAAGACGTCGTCAGTCGCATGGCATGTAATTTCGTCCGCCGTGCCCGACAGTGAGTCAGGCTGCCGCCATCTCTCATGCCTCATGCTGCTTGCATCCTCAATTGAAGCAGCGGAGCGTAGTCGGTACTCGCAGGGCGTGGTCGGCACTCGCAGAGCGCACCCTCGCCGTGGCGTCGCTCGCGCAATCCGCCTCGCGCCTTTCATCAAGACGCCCCAGTGAGACACTGCCAGAAGCCGTGTCGTCGGAAGCCGCCTGCTGGCTGGCTGCGCTGGGCCTTGGCTCGCAGTCTATCTCGAAGCCAAGACTGGACGGCGGCAGGGGTGGGTTTCCGTCCGGTGCAGGGCTCCGGTGCAGGGCAGCGCCCTCTGTCCTGTCCAGCGCGTGCCCCGTCTTGCCCGTGCCCCGTGCCCCCACGAGCCTCCTGCGACGCCCTGCAGCGCCTGCGGAGCGCCATTGCTTGTTTTTGCGGCTGGCACGACGAGTGGGAACCCCCTCGATACACACGTGTGACCTCCACGCAGGCTGCCCCTAGTTTAGCTCCTCCGCGGAGCATCGGCGCGTTCCAGAAGCCCTCGACCCATCTCCATCCAGCCTCAACTGTGCTGAGGCCTGCGCTCGCTCCCGCCGTGATGCAGTTCCACCCGACTACGTATCGCCATCAAGCCACAATCGTCGTCGACCGCCGCCGCAGCAGCAGCACCGCCCGCGCGGCAGCTCCGCCATCAGCTCCCGCTCGTCGCGCTGCTCGCCCGTTGCGTCTGGCCTCCTCTGCCCGCAACGAAGGCTATTATGCCCTCTCCGACCGACGATGAGACGCCCCTGCCAGCCCTGACGCACGCGTCCACCTTCAGCGCCTTTGGCCGCTCTCACCTGTCGCCTCACGATGCCGCCGTCTCCCCGCCGCTGCCTCCGGGCGAAGGAGCAGCGTCGCCCGACGGGCCCGACTTTGATGGCCGCGCCGACGGCGCCGCAGAGTCGCTCCTCAGGATGAGGCACATGGCGGGCGAGCGAAGCAGGAGTCGACGCCGCAAGCGCATGTGGAAGAAGCTCATGTGGGTGAAGCAGTCGTGTACGCCCTCCCATCTCCTCGAATCCTCCCGTCGTGCCACTGCTTGCGATGGGGACTGCAATGCGTACAATCGATCGCTAATTAGGATTTCTGCAGACCCCGACAACTACACTGACCAGGCAACCTTCCTCGAGAACCTCCAGCGAAACCCCCGCCTCAAACCCTACGACTTCTGGCCGCTTGTCGCCGACTCGACCATCATACTGCAGCATGTCTGCTCCGTCATCATCTTCATCATCTGCTTCGTCGGCATCTATCACAAGGGCGTGTCTCCCGTCTCCGTCGTGAGCTGGAGCAGCGTCGGGACCGTGCTCGGATGGCTTCTTTGGGAGCGATGGGTCTCCGAGGAAGAGGAGGTCGACGAGCTCAACAGCAGCGTCGCTACGGCGATGGGCCGGAGCAGCAGCGTCCGGCGGCGAGGTCGCGCGGCCAGCATTCGCCGGCCGCCGCATCCCTTGCGACTCGAGTCTTTCCCGTCTACGTCGCAGTCATTGGCACCTTCGGCGACTCCATCGGTCGGTGATTCGGCTGCAAGCTCATCCACAAACTTGAATGGTGGCCTTAAGCCGACACGGTCTACGTCGGCAACCTCGCTGGCCTCGAAAAATGGTCCCAGTCGGCGCTTGACGCCGAGGCCCAGCCAAGAGATCCTCTCGGAGGACGAAGCCGCTTTCCCATCCGAGGAGAACCGCACGCACCAGCGCCTCGGGACCGTCAAGTCGGCGCTGCTCATCTACTGCACGCTGCTCGGCCTCAGCCCCATCCTCAAGTCCCTGACGCGCTCCACCTCGAGCGACAGCATCTGGGCCATGTCGTTCTGGCTGCTGGCCATCAACGTCTTCTTCTTCGACTACTCGGGCGGGGTGGGGGCAAAGTTCCCGGCGTCGCTGTCCACCAACGCCGCGCTGATGGCGTCGACGGTGCTGGCCAGCCGCCTGCCCCACACCAAGCAGGTGTTCAGCCTGACTCTCTTCAGCATCGAGGTCTTTGGCCTCTTCCCCGTCTTTAGGCGCCACGTCCGCCACCGCAGCTGGAGATATCACGTCCTGCTCACTGTTGTGCTGGTCCTGGGCGCGGGTTTAGGCGTGGGGATGGTTCTAGGTGATGCCAAACCCGGCTGCTGGCCGTGGAAGAGTGGCATCGTGGGCATGATCGTGGGGGTCTTGATTGCGGCTCTGGCGACGGGAGGCTGCAGTTGGTGGCTCATTGGGCTCCAAAAGTACAAGAACGAGATACGAGGGCCCTGGGACCCAGCGAGGCCCATCATTATGAACAGGACCCGGTGGGACGATAGATGAACCAAATACGGAGCACAAAGCACCTCATACAAGTAAATAACTAATGATAATACGAGCCCGGGGCTGTACCCCTAACATCGTCGATGGACATCAATGGCGACGGACCGCCGATTAAGCTTGAACTGGATCAGCCTACCTTAATTCGTAGTCAAACTGGCATGCGAGATCAAGAAATGCCTGACGGCCGGGAGCGTCGACCTGACTGGATGGCATTTGGGCTTTGCGACGTTTCAGGTGTCCACGAATGGAGCGCCGTTGGATGGATTGCAAAGGGCGCCATGTCTCGCAGCGGCACGGACGTCTGAAACCGTCCGCAACGTGGCGAATTAAAGTAATTCGAGGAAATTGTCCGCCGCCCTCGTCTGCTGTTTGCACGCCAGTTGAAGCCGAAAGGGAGGCTCTCATCATTTCTGCAACGGAGCCAATCACCAGCGAGCCAAGGGGCGAGCGGGGCCGGCGGCCCGAGCAATTGGAGCTCTGCTGGGGCTGATCTGCTGCGGAGCAACGGCGCTGGTGTAGGGGTCCTCCTCGTATTCCGGACAGTGCCCGCCCAGGCCAGGAACAGCCAAGCCGGCGACGATCCGATCCGATGCGATGGGTCTGGGTGACCGACGAGCCGCCAACTGTCGCAACCTCGCATCAAGGGAAGCAATTGAGCACACGACCAGAAGCAATCGCACGACACGCACGGATGTCCGTCGACAAGAGCTCGAGCCCGAGAGACGACCTGATGGGGGTCCACGTAATTGCGCGGCGCCATCGGCACTCGATGGCTGTGAGGCGTCGCAATAGTGCGCGATGTGGTTGGTCGGTGGCTTCGCGCTGTTGCCGGTCTGGGCTTTGCCGTGCGCACCACCGCCAAAGAAGTTGTCGATTTGGATGTGTTTTTTCCCGCCAGGCTCTACAGAGTAGTCGAGCCGAGGTCTGCAAAGACGAAGGAACTCTAATTATATCAAGTCCGCAGCAGCCTGAGCAGTGAGCTCGCGAGGTGACTCGCGTCTCGTTGAAGCGGGGGCGCTGCTCGACGTCTCGTACTCGTACACGCTGCAACTGCCGATACGTCAGGCAACGTCACGCGTGATGCAGCTTGACGGCGCGCGGGGTGCTCACCACCGAGGGCCTCGACTTGCTCGAGCACAGCTATATGGGCATTGCTTGGACCCCAGGCCACGGAGAAGGGCCACCAGTAAACCTTAAAGTGAGGCCGCCCGTGATGATCGCCGTTATGGGCCGCGTGTTGCTGTTCGAGCAAACGGGAGCTTCGTCGGGACCAACGGATGCCCCAGCCAGCTGGCAAATCAGCTACCCGAGCCTGCCCACCGAGACAGGCAAGCTAACTGCCGATTGGGGACCTCGCAAACAAACAAGTGGCGTACCGTGACAAGTGCGCGATCGCCGATAGCTCGTCCATGCCAGAGACATGATGCTGCGAACGGGAGGCAAGGGAGCTCCGAGCTATGCACATGCAGGTACCTCTGCAGCCTGCGGAGTGCGGGCCGCAGGAGGTGTCACTTTCCCCAGAGTCGCGTCGGATCGTCGCCCCTCCAGCAGCTCTCAAACATGCGCGCGCGCGCTTCGCCCTGGCTGGTTGTTTTCTTTTGCGGAGGCACGGGGAGTGCTGCAGCGCCCTGTTCAGTCACTCGGTAGGCTTGTAGCTGTACCTGGTATGTATTGTCTGGTGGCAGAAGGCAAGGCACCGTGAGGCAGCTGCCCTGGCTTGCCGTGCCAGCCTCGCCTCCTTCCTTGCTTCCCCGGTCTGCAGCTGCTCCTCAGCTGCCGCCACCACTTTTAAGTCCCCTTACCTTCCCCCCCAGCTGCCCACTCCAACTTCTTCTCCTGCATCAACACCGTGCCATACAGCTTCACAGTCTGTCTCGTTGCCAGTCCGCACTCAATCTCTTCCCAACTACACACAAAGCCCAAACCATCATCATGAAGGCTACTGCCGCCCTCGTTTTTGCCGGTGTCGTCGCGGCCCAGAACCTCAGTGGCCAGCCCCCATGCGCGGTATGAAGGCCCAGCCTCTGCAGCTCCCCTCTTCTCAGTGATGAACCAATGCGCTGATACGTCGCGTCCTTCAGACCGCCTGTCTTTCGTCCGTCATCGGCAACGTCTGCACGGGGGTCCCCAACATCGACACCTGCGCTTGCCAGAGGCAGGATCAGATCATGGGCCAGGTCGCTCCATGCATCCTTAGCTCCTGCAACCAAGCCCAGATCAGCCAGGCTCAGGCTGCCGCTTCCACCGCCTGCGCCAACGTAGCTTCCGGTTCTGGCTCGGCCTCTGGTTCCGCTTCTACTACTGGCTCGGCCACTGGATCCGCGACTGGCACGGCTTCCGGTTCTGCCGCTACCTCTGCCTCCGGCTCCGCCGCCAGCGGTGCTACCGCGACCTCCGGTGCTTCTGCGACTGGCTCCATGACCAGCATGAGCATGAGCATGTCCGGCTCCCAGTCTGCTATGACCACTGCTACTCAGGCCAGCTCTGGTGGTGCTTCTGGCACCACCGTGCCCAAGGCCACCACTTCTGCCGGCGCCGCTGGCGCCGGTCCCGTCGCCGGTGCACTGGCTGCCGTTCTGGCCGCCGCCATGGCTCTGTAAACACGACCTTCGATCGCGAGACGCCATCTTGTTGCGGGAGAAAGGGGGCAGCATGTAATGGATGACGGGATGGAGACAAAAGGAACGTGAATAAAACATGGCCTCTGGTGCCGGGGAATGTAGTTGGTGTATCTAGGACAAATAATACAGCCACCAATGCCAACACTGCGGTTCACCCTTGGTGAAGCAGACAACTTCAGTAATGTTGCACAAAGCTCCAAAAGGTTCTAGCTCGCCATCGAATTACATGCCCTGGAAGCCGAATGTGCCGGCATTTCGCGTCTAGATGAGTAGCCATTCGTCATCATGTGTTTGCGACCTGGGAAGGTCTACGTCGACGATCCACGGTGATTGAGTCGGGCGGTAATATCGATCCATAATGGAGGCATTGACAAAAAGAGTCTGCCTCTCTTGCTCCAGGCGAGTCTCCTCCGACGTCAAATCGACATGAACACCCTCGAGTCGTAAGCTGGCGGCATCGATGGCCGTCTCGTGGTTCGGCACATCATCGGTGGCCACGGGTCTCCAGGTGGCAAGATAGCCACCCCATGCTTCGTGGATGTGGCCGAAGCAGTGAATTCGGGGCCTGGCGCGGTGGACGGCGCGGAAGAGGTGGGGGCAGCCAGCGTGCTCCTGCCGCCGGATGCCGGCGATGTCAAGGATGCCGTGGGGCGGGCCATGGGTAACGGCGATGTCGATGCCGGGCGGGATGGCGAAGTCGTGCCCGTTCCTGTACTGGAACGCCCAGTAGCCGAACGACGGCGTGTTGGGGCTTGCATACACGCGTAGCAGCCCGCCGTTGCGCAGGGTGAACTCGTACGTACCCTCGGTGAGGTACCGCACGCCGTCGTGACGAGCGTCGGCGACGATGCTATGCAATTTTCGTGGAGTGTCGGACTCCCCGCCGTCACGGTCCCAGAACGGCTCGTCCAGAGCCAAGTCGTGATTGCCCGCGATGACGAGCTTGAGCGGCGCGCGGATGGCGCGTAGCATGGAGAAGGTGGTTTCGAACTCGTCGATGCGGCTCCGCTTCGTGAGATCGCCGCAGTGAATGGCAACATCAGCCTCGGGCATCTCGGGCAGCGGGGCCCGGGAGCCGGCTGTGAGGCGGCGGAAGTCTTCCCTGGGTTGCTCGTCGGCTGTGTCTGGGAATTCAGGCGGTTTGATGGGCGGCCCGCGGCCATGGGTATCGGATAGTATGAGGATCCGCGTCTTTACTCTGGCGGAAGATGCCATGATGTCGTGATGAGGAGCGTGGGATTGCGTGTATGATGTATACGAGTTGTTGCTGATGCGAACTTGGACGGCGAGATCATCGAGCACACCCGGCCGCATATATCAGGTACACGAACGTAAGTTTCGGGCTGACTGGGTTGCAGGGAGGCAGCAGACTGCTCGAGGTAACTTTGGTGCTGCCTAGGTTCGTACGGTACGCTCTAGCAGGCGACCAGGGACAATTTGCATTTTGGTGGCAGTCAAGATGTTCAGAATGGCTCACAATGAGCATGTGACGAGATTCAGATGGTTAATAAGGTTTAGTGCTCTGTGCTTGATGAAGTATTATAGCCTTGGTGCTATTAGACGACTGCCTCGATGTAGTGCTTTCTCGTGTGACGTCCTGCGCCACGAGGTGCTACGCCAGTGGGGCTCTCCCTCGGCTTGGTGTAGCGCCTCTGCGATCTCCAGAATCCAGGTCCCCTGCACCTACACCAAACACCTGCACCAAACATCACCTCAACTCTGACGTCGACCTGGTCCACTGCCATCGCGCCTCACATCCTGCCCTTTGCCACAAATGTCATCGCAGCCAGCGCCAGACGTGCCAATGGGCTCGCCGCCTCCGCCCGCGCCTCCCGCCGCGACCGACGAGGAGCCCATGTACGGAGGGTACTCGCGCTTCGAGATTGAGCTCGAGGTATGCCTGCTTGAGGGGATGGTTCAATTTGGGACTTGAGGTCCTATTTTCTGGATGCGATGCTGACTCACCGCAGTTTGTCCAGTCGCTCGCCAACCCCTTCTACCTCAATCACCTCGCGTCGCAGAAGCTGCTCACGCAACCAGCCTTCATCGCCTACCTGGCCTACCTGCGCTACTGGTCGCGCCCGCCCTACCTCAAGTACTTGACGTACCCGGGGCCGACGCTGCGCCACCTCGAGCTGCTTCAGCAGGAGCGCTTCCGGCAGGACATCATGAGCCCGGACCTGGTGCAGCGGCTGGTCGAGGACGAGATGAAGGCGTCGGTGCAGTGGCACCGCGAGCCGTGAGCTCGCTACGAACCTTTTCCGGTGGCTCACGCGAGCAAAGCAACTTCGCTATTAGTGCCTAGGCGATGATTATCCTTCGAGACGAACGCTGCAGTCTGAGACACTCGACAGTCACGAAGCCAGGCGGCCTGCACACCGAGAGCCTGCAGCAACACGATCTCTTTGTCTCTACCAGATGCGAGAAAGGCCAAGGCCAAAGGCGCAAAACATCGCTCGATTATACCCATGGACAAATTCCCTGAACTCCAACCAATCCCATACCATAAAACGCCAAAGCCATACTACAGTCACACGCTTTATGCCGTCGCGAACCACCCTAGTTCTCACGCCACCGGTGCCCGCAGGTCATGCACTTGTAGAAGCTCGTCATGGGCTCGTCGGCACTGCGGATCTGGACCTGGAAGAAGGCGGCCTCGTCGCCGTCGCAGCCGTCGGCCGGGCACTGCACGCGGCCCTTCTGCGCGTTGTCCCAGGCGCCGGGCCCGCCAAAGACGTCTTCCTTCTCCTTGCGCTCGTAGACGCGCCGCGAGAACACGGGCTCGGTGATGGTGTGCTCGAAGGGGCACGTGCGGCACTCGAGGCGGTTGGTGCGCATGTTGGTGAGGGAGACGGTGAGGATGTTGGCGCAGTGCGGGCAGACTGGTGACGCGATGGGTTAGCTGGTGACTGGTTCGGCGGCTCGGTGGACGTCGGGGACGTACAGAGCAGCATGGTGGCGGGATCGCTCTCCCCGGGACTGGGAGAAGGCTTGTATTAATTATTATGTGTAGACGCAATATGTTCTGCGCTGACGGCACGCGCTCGAGCGCTGGTAGAATTGGTGGTCGTCTCGTTGTCGGCGGCGTCGAATACAGGATTGAAAAAAATGTCCGCTATGCTCAAGCTTCGAGAAAGCCATGGCTTCGTGGTGGGGTCAGTCACGGCAAACCTAGCCCCACTTCCCTCCGCAGCTTAAACTTACCGCAGACCAGCAACTCTGCTGTCGACACGCCAGTTTCCAAGCATGCAATATCTGCAGCCAACAAGGCATTCGACTCTCGTGTAGCCATAAAGGCCAAGCTTCAGAAGTGTCGTTTTGCTTTGGCGAGATAAAAAGGAAGGTTGAGGTCCAAGATCTTGGCGCGCAGGAACCCTTTGATGTCTGAAGTCAGATGCAAGCGCCGTTTACATACAGACGACCGCCAACTTACCCTGACAAGCCTGAGCAGCCCACGGTTCAACCATGTCTCTCTTGAGCACTTGAGCATCCCATTCTGAGCCCTGCGGCTCACACTCTCACGTGCGTCACGTTGCACAAGATTTCTTTACTCACCAGCCCCCTTCCCGCTTCCCCTCGGTCCGTGGCCGACCTGCATTAGCGTTACTTACGCTCGACACCATCCCCGCGCGCTCGCACGAGGGTCGCTCGTCTAACACCCTCAGGCTCTTGCTGGTGAACCAAATCCCAGAGGAGTACAATGATCTCTTCAATCCAGACATCAAGCAATGCGTCAGCGGGCGCTGGACGGCCGAAGGGGGCGAAGCGATCCTGCAATCGGCCACGATGCGTTTTGGGTCACCAGGATGCGATCATCATTGGGGGCGGTGCCGTGCCCCTGCAGGCTAAGCGCCGACGGCTCGACGAGCCTCGACGAAGAAGCTGGTTGGAAGGGTTTGGGGCTGTTGGTCCGTCTATAACAAGCATGAGGTAGTATCCAACCTGACCTCGCGCCCGAGAACCCAAGGCTCTCTCCCTTAGGGGCGGTGTTGGCGGCAGTTGAACTCTCCGGCTCATCATCCTCGCCCTTGTCGGCCGAGTCTTGCGGCGCGCAACCGCGAAACACATCTCCCGACTCCTCACGATCCTCGCATATACAAGCCTCGCCGCCCCTGGACTCGACGGTCTACGATCCTCCGCAGCAACCATGACGACCGCGTCGTCGATGGTGACGGCGGGGGCCGCGCTCGCCACCACGACTTTTCCGTTCAATCCTCTCACGACGACCTTTTCCCGACCAGCAGACTGCAACGGCATCTACCTATGCTCCGAGATCTTATGTTGCATAGACGCGGTGCCATCCTGTCTGCCCAGCAGCTTTAAGTCACAGACCGAATCCTATTTCTCCCCAGGCCTCATCTGCCCATCGGGCTATGTCAGCGCTTGCCATGATAACTCGGGAGTCGCCTCCCGGACGACGGTGACGTGCTGTCCGACGTATAGTAAGGACTTTAGCTTGTCGTGCCAGACGTCAATCCATTATTCGACTGAAATGGACGTTTTCCGCTGCATCTACTTCGAGCCGTCAAAGTCCTCCGAAATGGTGTCTGTGACAATTAGCCTTAACGGTTCTACGAGCACCTCTTCGTTGTATCCCCTCATTTTCGCCTATGGCATTGGAATGCTCTACGAGCAGACGGACCTCACGATTACGGCTACGACGACCGGCAGCACTACACGCACCACTTCGGACCCGACTATTTCCGCCATTCCAGCCGCCACGGACGGAGGGTCCTCAGCATACTCCAGCAATAACAGCGGTGCCTCGACCGGCAACACTCCGCGATCCACCTCGGCGCCGACAACTTCCGCCGTTCCGCCACCCGTCACGGACGGGCCCTCGGCCTCCTCCGACAACAACAGCGGCCTCTCGACCACTAGCAAAGTCGCTATAGGCGTCGTCGTCACGCTCGTGGTCTGGGCCATGTTGGCTGGCGGTGTGCTGCTATGGTGGCGGAGGCGACATCAGCGGCGCACACGGCGAGGACAAGGAGGGTATCTGAATGCTACCAAGGACGAGCACGAGATGGCCCCGCCGCGGCCGACGTCTCGGGCGGAGCTGCACGAGGAGACTGTACAGGCGGAGTTGCACGGGCAGACCGTACAGGAGCGCACTGCGGCCAACCCGGTTGAACTTTTGGCGGTAGACCCTGATCGGGGAATAATATAATCAGGGCAGGATATGATTTGACAAAGGTTCGGTACTGTACTGTACAGTACAGTCAGTACTTATTTAATTTATATTTATATTCTTCTGCTTTGCGTTTTGTCTCACGGCGGCAGCGCTAAGCCAGTTACTCCACACGCCCTCGACAAGCGCATCACCCCTGAGCTGAGCCTCGTTGCAGCGTGTACCCCTCCATCATACTCCCAACTACGGCAGTGCGTCATTCCGCGACACTACAACTACACCTCAACTCACCTTGAACTTGCGCTTCTGTGACGACACGACTCGCGCAGCTGACTGCCCTCCAGCTCGCCAGAAACACCACACCATCCTCCTCCGACGAGCGAAAGCCGCCACCCCCCCCCACAGAGAAGCAAGCAAGATGGCGGCCGAAGAAGAGCACGAGGTGAGCTCCTCCGCCCGCCGCGTCCACGCAGGCCAAGCCCGCACCCGCCACTGACACGAGCTCGCTCGCACGCACGCAGGGCGCCTCGGTCAAGGAGCTCCTCATCGAGGCGTGCCGCCGCAACAACACGGACCTGCTCACGGAGCTGCTCGCCGGCAAGCCCGACGCCGAGGTCACGGCGCTGCTCAACGGCACCACGACCGTCATGGGCAACCACCTCTACCACGAGGCCGCCTCGCACGGCAACTGTACGCGGACGCCCCCCCGAACCACAGCGAACAGACAGTCAGACAGGTAGACCCGCGCTAACGCCGCAGCCGCGCAGACGAGATCATCGACATGCTGCTCGACCAGCCCGCGTTTGAGTGCGACCCCGTCAACCGCCTCGAGGGCGACACGCCGCTGCACACGGCCATCCGCTGGCTCAACGGCGAGCCGCCCGCCCAGCGGCCCTTTGGCCGCGCCCTCGTCGAGATGATGCTCGAGGCCGGCTCCAGCCCGCGCGTCCGCAACAAGGGCGGCCTGACGCCCGTCCAGCTCGTCGACCCGGCCAACAAGGACCTGCGCGACCTGATCCACCAGCACGAGTACGCGAGCCAGAACGCCGGCGACTTCGTCAGCGTCGTCGAGACGGACGGCAAGACGGCGGCGGTGGCGGCGGCGGCGGTCCAAGAGCAGGAGAGCGACGAGGATGCCGAGTTCAGCGGCAGCGATGACGAGGAGCGCGCCGAGTGGGAGCGGAGGAGGAGGGAGAGGAAGCAAAAGGCCTAGGTGCGTGTGCCTGCTGTGTTTTTTTCGTATACGAACCACGGACGACGGACGGCGTTGAGCGTGCCATTTACACGTACCCATGACCCGAGAGCCGAGGCAAGGGGCATGGCCCGGATCCTGATGCACCACATCAGCAGCTAGAATTGTACGCGAGGCGTCTAGACAAGAATTGCCAAAACATATTTTACTAGGTCTGATATCGATTCAACGAATGGGGTATATAACTTCTAGGTGTCGCGGCATTCAAGTCTGGACTCCAGGTCCACCATAAACATCATGAATCGTAAACTCGTCTCTGGTAAGCTCGCCATGCCAACAGAATTGCCTGACACATCGGAGACGTGGCGAAGCTCGTTGAGCTGCAGGTAAGCTTGTCCTAAAAACCATCGTCCTCAGCGCATGGACAGCGCGGCCACGATAGAAACAACGAGAACGGTCACAGCCGTCCTCAGCGGCCGCACCCCACTGGCGGCTCCTCTGTCCTCTTCGATATAGGTGACATTCTGCAGCCGCTTGATACTGAGGTCCGAGAGTCGGCCGCCGTTTCCGAGTTCGAATAGCTCTTTGCCCAGCTGGCGCAGGATATTAGTCGAGCGTCCAACCGGGCACATGACAACCTCCCAGCCGCCACCCTTCGGGACGATGAACGTCGACTTTTGGTCGTCAAAGGCAAAGCTGTACGCGTCGGGGCACACAGCCTTGATAGTCTTGCTGTACAGGGACGGCTTGCAAATGTGGGGGTTGTGGTATTTGCCGACGCAGCAGTCCTCGTCCGAGTTTGTCGCAGCACAGGCGCTCTTGCAGGGAGAGAAGACGGGCCGCTGCACGTTGTCGTCGGGGTACGGGTAAACGCCATCCCCAGGCTTAGTGGGAGGAAAGGCGAGGTTCGGCCACGGACACCAGCTGCTGACGCTGTTATTCGTCTCATTGGGCTCGAGCGGAACGGGAAATGTCGAGTTGGCGTAAAAGGTGCCCGTGAGCATTTTTGCATACAGCCAGCCAGGGGTCGCAATGCAGGCGCAGTTCGTCAGGTTTGGCGGGATAAATGTCGTGTTCTTTGCAGGAATAGTGTTGATGCCCATAGGGAGGTTGTAGCCATCGACGAGAGAAATGTCATAGAACGTTTGCATGCCCGTCGTGCCGCCGGCGAGATTGAACTCGGCAAGGGTCGCGGGGGGTGCTCCCTGGACATGTCCTGTCAGCATCCGTCACTGGTATTTGAATGCAGAGGCTAAGCACTCACGCTGAACTCGCAGTCCAGCTTGGAGAAGCAGTCCCCCGTTTTGCAGGCGCAAGAGTCTCCGTTGACGGTGCAGTTCGTCCGGCCCCAAACTCGGCCCTGCCAATTTGATCCAACCCATAGCGTCCTGTTCTGGCCGGGCTCGAGCTCAAAGCCTCCAGTACCGGGACCAGTGCCAGCCTGAGTGGCCAGCCCCGGCCATATGGTTGTGTCGCAGGCATTTGTGATGACGAGTGGAATCCGACTCTCTGTTTCTGTGGGCGGTCCTCGTTTTACTGGAGGCTTGAACCTGGGATTCCGAAAGAAATCGGCTTGCGAGTCGCGCCTGATGACGGGTAGGCCCCTGGTGTGTGCTCCAGGGAGCAGCGAGACGAATGTGATGGCAATGAAGAACAGGTGATTTATAGAACAGCAAGGTTGCAATGGCTGATGACTAGTATGCGCAGAGGAAAACATCGTTCCTATGTAGCTAGGGCCAAGTTCTCAGTGTAGGGGCTTCTGTCCGGCGTATCTGACGAAAGACCCCAAAGAAGTGAGGGATTCAGCCGAGGATATAAAGGTACGTGTAAGTCAATGCGTAGTTGGCATGGCGAGCAGTCCTGGAGCGTGGGGATCGTCGAGCGTCACTGCGTAAATAAAGGTTCAAAAGGTTGCCAAACGCCGGAGTGGTAAGTCTGATGCCTGGGCCAGCCGATGGGCTTATAGTCGTCGGCGCCAGATTGTGTTGCAATGATTGGAAGACACCTCTTCGCGCCAGCGCCAGAAACTTGCTTCACCCCTGTCGAAGAGGGCGCGTCAGAGGCGGGGTGAGCCACGGCACAGAGCTGGGGTTCCTCGTGGGCGATCTCGCTGAGGCACGCGGCAAGTGGTGGTGTTGAAGCGAAGGAGCCAATGAAGTTAGCGATATTCAGTCGCAGGGTTCAAACAATGGATATATTCAGGGTTCGAGAAGAAATTGAAAAGGATGTTTCAATGGCCCGACCAGCAGGACCAGAGTTGGAGAGGGTGAGGAAGCAAAGCAGCGCAGCGAAGCGCAGCCATGCTGGGCCGGGCGCTTCTGGCGCGTCTTGCCTTGGCACGGTTGGAATCTGGACATCGAGGTATGACGCAGGAGCGAGACAGCGTGTGGGAGGGAGGTGCGCCAGGGTCCAGGAACGGGACAGCCTCCCTTCCCCATCGGGCCTAGTCGTCCCACGCCACGCTGCTGCCATCTGCCACCTGTGGAGCATTACTCGTGGCCTTCAACATGCACGGAGCGCTCATGCAAGGAACCATGGGCGAAAGCAGGAGTCTATCTTAGTTGACGGTCGCGAGCAAGTATGGCGGCTGCTAAGTACCGTTCTAATTAGCGTCAATTCATTGTCTATCGACGTCTCCAATCATAAGTCTTTCTTCAAACGTAGATCCATCTCTCGAATAGCAAACAGAAGGCTTCGTCATGCTCTGCATCGCATCCAAGCCCATGTATGTCTCGTCCTCTTGTTGCCCCATCTCGGCTCGACGTGCCCTGGCGTCGCTTCGCACGGAGCCCTGTGCCCTCGCCAACGTGGCGGCCTCGACTGCAATCCATCCAACATTTTACTAGGTATCATTTTGGCTCGAGATGAACATGCCGCCCTCTAGTGAAAGCCGCGAACTTGTCGAAATCATCACCCGCTTCCCCAACCGCCCCTTACCTGAAACGCGCTCGGCAGCGGCCCATGACCTCGCCCTGGCACACCAGTTCAGCGCTGAACTCGGAGCCGTCCAGCGTCAGGTAGATGTCGAAGTAGACGCGGTAAAAGGTTCCTTGGGGCGTGTCCATTCTCTCAAAGTCCTTTTCGAGGTTCTTGCGCGACAGGTCCGAGGTGAGCGTGACGACTTCCTTGATACCTAGTGAAGAGTGTGAGCAAATTTGCACCGTGTCTCAATGTGGCATGGGCACGACTTACGAGGATCCTTGGTGTATTCGGGGCAAACATCGTCGTCGCAGGCAAACAGCACGTCCTCGTACATGAGCGTGGCGCCTGGAGCAACTTGGCGGAAGAAGGACACCTTGACGGGTTCGCCGTTCTTGACCTTTTGTCCCTTTTGGACGAAGATTTGCCGCGTAAACTTGCATCGATCCTTTCCATCCAGGGACGGCACCCGGTAGGCTTCGGGGTGGTATCCCTCCTTGAAAGGTTGCAGGGTGGCCATGAGATAGTGCCGACGAGCGACGCGGTGTGTGATGATCCGCTCCGTGATGCCGGCGGTGACGGCGCCCTTGACGATGGCAGCCACCGAGTCCATCGGCCTGACCACCTTGGACTGGAACTGGGGAGGTACGTGGAGCTTGATCTGCTGGAAAAGGTACTCGGACGCACCGAAACCACCCACGACCAGAATGTTCTGCAGCGTCCGGTTCTGAGCCTGGATGGCGATGATCTGGTTGCGCACCAGCTCCAGGATTCGGTTCACGACAGGCTCGAAGCACTGCAAAATCTCCTCGTTGGTGAACGTCATGTAGCCCTCCTCGATGCCAGCCTCGGGGAATTCGGCCTCGATGCCGACGTCGACGGCCCATTTCTGGCCGTTGTTGCGGAAGTCGGCCTTGATTCTGTTCTCGAAGTCCATGATGCACTTGGCGTACACACGGCCGGCAGTCTTGGATCCGTCGGGAAGCTTCATCTTGCGGATCTTGGTGCGTAGGATGTTGCTGAAGTTGCGGTTCAGCGCCGTGGATCCGCACGAGTCGCCAGATCCAGCGGTGCACTCGGCGACGGTAAACGGATGCTCCTCCTCGACTTCGTAGGCGATCAGATCGACGGTACCACCACCGCAATCCACAATCAAGACGGCGTCGTGGACCTTGAGGTTCAAAAGTCCCGTCTTGGAGCAGAACAGAGCCGCAGCCTCAGGCTCAGAGACCAGGGTCAGGCGGTTGTCGTTTTCGTCCCGAAGGAATCCAGCCTGAATAGCCGCAGCTCGCGTGGCTGCTTTGCCGGCGTCGTTCCAAATGGCGGGCACTGTCAAGTAATATCGAATGTTGCGCTCCTCTCGGTTGAAGACCTCGCCCAGAGTCTTTTGCAGCGCCGTGCGCATTGCCTGCCGCAGCTTGAAGAGATAGTCTGCGGCGACATCAATCTCGGACTTGCCCGGCGGCAGCGGCGGCAGGTTGATAGGGTCGATGTAGGTGTTGCCGCTGAGCATCAGCTGCAGCTTGAACCACTCCACCTTTTGCACGCCCGGCTTGGGGTAGCCCGTCGGCGCGAGGGCGTCGGCGATATCGGGTCCCCAGCCCACAACCTTCTGGTACTGGTCGTAGTAGAGGACGGTCGGGATCTGTTTGCTCGTTGTCAGTCTCGGCACAATGCTACGGTCCGCGAAGGGCCACCGACCTTTTGCTTGGTGTATGAGCCAGCGCCTGGCCACTCGGAGATGATGTCCTCCTTGGCCTCGTTGTTGGTTGCAAAGGCAAACGCAACACCGGAGAAGGTGGTACCCTGGATCAAAGTCAGTCGCTTCGAACGGTCATCCATCGTGCTCCATGCTCGGTACTGACGAAGTCGATTCCGACAATCAGCTGGGCCTTGCTCTTGCTGGCGCCCTCAACCTCGGCAGCCGGGTTGGTCCGCTGGAACTGCTGCGCAATGGGACCGGGCGGCGGTGGTCCGCCGGGAGGATAGCCCTGAGGCTGGCCACCGAAGCCTGGCGGACCAGGCGCCGGGGGACCTCCCATCGGTGGTGGCCCTTGGCCCATGGGAGCCATGTTCGGCGGGTAACCGACGGGGGCGCCCGTGTTGATGGGAGGCGGTCCTCCAGCCATCTGGGTCGGCGGAGTGCGATTGGGGCCCTGGTGAGGGCTGGTGCGGTCAACGGGCACTCCGGGAGGCCCAGGAGGATAGTTGGCCGAATAGCTGGGCGGGCGATTGCCTTGGCCCGGGTGGTTCATGGGGAGACTCGTGGTCGACGACGAAGCGCCGAGAGGAGGCGTCTGGCCGGGGTGCGGGAGCTGGTGTTGCGGTATTTGGCCTGGCGGCGGGGTGCTGGTGGGAGGGACCCCGTCGGTGGTCTGGATGCTGGCGGCTGATTTGCGTTTCCCGAACCCGAAGCCTTTGAGGCGGGAGTTCATAGAGCTCATAAGGAACACGGGAAGAGGGGGCGACGATGTAGGAAGCTGGTCAGGACGAGCGATGCGAGGGAGCCCTACAGCCGCAAGGACTGGGTGGACTGTGGGGAGGTAGCGTGAGGAGGAAGAGGGAGGCCTGGGAGAGGACGAGGACCAAGAGGACGTCCGGTCGAGTCAGAAATTAGCAGCCCAGAACGAGTGGGTGGGCTGCTTGGGCTCGCTGCTGGCCTGAGCTGAGCCGCAGCCTGTGATTCGAGCCTGGAGGGGCGCTGGGGAGGGTCGACGGTGGCTGAAGAGCTGATGTGCGCAGCGACAGGGACTAGGTACAGTGGCAGTGATAAATATGTCCGGGCAAGGCTGAGACGACAGCGCGCGCAGTTGACTGAGAGATGGACGGGAGGTGGAGGAGTGGAGGCGCAACGCAGCATCGGATGACGGGGCTTCCAGTTGACGACATGTGTGCTGCGGTTGCGTGCGGCTGACCTGGCGGGGTTGGAGCAGGCCCAGTTCTAGGACATGGCGCTTGACGTTAAACGGGGTGCCGCCAACGCTTCCTCATAGGACGCTCACAGGATTTTGGCTCTTCAGCATCTACGGAATACAGAGTACGGTTTCTAGGTAGGCTAGCTGCTGAGGCACGTCCTGTCAAAACGACTCGTGTCCGGTTGGGTTGGCATCTGGGTATCTGCAGACCATCGGTCTGGATCGAGGCGCAACATTGAGCTGTTGGACGCGTGTGTTCGTTGGTCTCGACGAGATTGGCTTTATCGATACGAGCGACGCGCACCACTAATGCCAGCCACTGGAGAGCTACGAGTCCTCGTACCTGCACGTCCGCGAAACGCGTTATGAACAGCGACAGCCGGGATACCTTCGAAGGACACGACGCTGTGGGACATATCCGAATGTGTACAGGCGAATAGCCCTATTGCCGCTAGATTCGTTGCGTGACAAATCAACACGGCAAAATCTTGAATGCAGTAGGACTTTTAGTTGGATCTAGGACTCTGATGTGGGAGGGGTTGGCTACGACGTGAATAAGCGCTGTCGGCTGGGGGAATTAGCGAGCGGCAGGAAACGGACAGGGGGCGTAGGACTGCCACGCCGAACCCCAGATTAAAGTAACATTTCCAAATCAAAGTTCCAAATCAAGGCTGCAGGAAGGCAATCAAAGGTTCTTTCAAGGTCTTTGCGACGTCCTGTCTCGGTAGGCGAGGGTGACAGTATGGTAACCGTTACCAAAAGTTCATGCGCCATCAGGCCATGCGAATCATCATCCTCGAACTGCGTTTGGCGCCAAGCTTGACGAATGGAGACGCCGTAATCGCGATCATTCTTCACAGCCTGCGCTCGTAGATTCCAGGGTGAACAAGAAAAAGCTCCAACGTAATACGGAGTACACCGACCGGTGGCAAACGCACAACAATGGTAAGCCATTGCCAGGGGCTGCCATGTGGTCGGGCTGCAATGGCACCCAATGTAAGGAATGGTCAAGCAACGCCGCAATTTTCGAACGCAAATACTCGTACTTCGTATTAAGCCTGGAACCCTAGGAAAGAGGCTGTGTCTTGTTGCACCGCCTCCCTGAGGCTTGCCACTTGGCTGTGTCGGCGACAGGATCGCTGTCAGATGAGCCACAGTGCCCACTTGTCCCATTCCATCCACGTGACCTCCCGTCGACTGGATGTCCCCCTACCCGCGACATGTCTTCTGGCACCGCATCCGTAGGCATACCTTCGTATACATGTATAACGCTCTTGGATCATCATATTCGTAGGCACACCTTCCCTGCAGGCGTCAAGAGTTTGACAAGAAAAAGCGGCACCGCAAAGCGCCAGTTGCCCCATGAACCTACACCACCATAACTGTGTTACTTCGATGACTACCCATGGCCACAAATTGCAGATATATGGCACGTCTTCGCTTCTTTTACATAATGTCATCAATGAGTATTTGAATAAGTAGAACAAGTTTTGCTCAGGGGGCACGGGCTTCATTGCTACTCCGCTAGCATGAGACTTGCGGTGCCGCTTTTCTTGTCACCCCCGAAATGTATAAATGATCCCGAATCGTGACCCCCGAAGCACGTCTTCCCCGTACACATGTATATGTGCAAGCGAGTTAAGAAAAATGTGGGACTGTTGAAGTCCAGTCCGAAGTTGCCACGCTGATCAAGGAGCGCAACGCGAATGCCGTGTAATCAAAAGCGGTTTTTAGATGCCTCTGAGCATTTATCAATATTGTTCCGTGACAAAGCAGCAGGATTTCTACGCAACGGGGGAGTGAAGCCGGGCTGAAAATATGGCGATGTTGTCGCTGAGGCTTGAGGAGCGCATTTGTGGCCGGTCCCTGCGTTTTCTTAACCCGCTTCAAATGCTCCCACATCGCAACCCCGTAGGCGCGCCTTCCCTGTAATCCTTCAAGGCTCTTAATCTCAAGATACGTGCGAAACAGGCATCCTGACCAACCAGAGGGAGTCCTATAACTTGGCATTACAAAAACCGTTAACCCGCCTGGGATGCAACGAAATCAATGTCACACAAAGCCTCCGTCGAGATACAACATATGGAAGCGGCGCGTATGTACAAGACTGAAGCCTGGGAGACTTCAAAGGTATATAAATGCTCCCGATATTCGACCACCAACAGATCTGCTTTTCAACATCCAGCATTCAATTTATTGTCTTTGGCAGCTGACCATTACTCAACAATCAGGTATGCAAGTGATTTCAGGTCAGCGCAGGTCTTAGCGGCGCAGCTGACTTCGCGAGATTGCCAGTCCATTCAGCGAGAATACCTTTCCGACCTTCACCATGAGAGGATCAATCTATGTTCTGACCGTGGTGCTCGGCATCGCCTCGGGAAATCCTGTTCCTGCAGAGGTTATGAAAGTGCCTGTTTGTCTCCCTAAGGGAACCTCGCCGTGCAACAAAATTGGTTGCTGCAAGCACTCATATTGCCTTGAGCAACCCGGCGTTGTAAGTTTCCGGAACTGATGATCTTCGCAATAAGGTGATATTTATTGCTGACTACGAAAGCCTGGCTTCGGTATCGGAGGCATATGCGTGTAGTTGAAGTGGTACATGCACATTTGCTCAACGAAAGGGATTTTAAGGCTAATAATGGGTCTACTTGTCTGAGCGCATGATGGTGGTACATATAAGGAGTGAGAGGTCGACTGGGCGCCTGTTCTTTCAGACTGTCAATGGATTTCACACTGAGTACGGATGAGCAATTTTGATATCAATGTCCGAATCTTGAATCTGGAGATGTATGCCTGATCATGTTATGATACTCACAGCCCAGCCACTTTTTACCGCTCGCCATGTCAACTTGACCTCGGCGAGAATGAGTTGCATTGGTGACGTGGAATTTGGCATAATAAGTGGTAACTTTCCTTGAGAACCCATAAGAACCTTTTGCCGCCGGGTCTGTATCGAGAAGTATCTTATGGAGCGTTCTGCCCGTGCGGGCTGCCACTAGCCTCGAAGCTTCTGCGTGGGAGGGTGATGATTCCCATGTCTCGAGTTGCGGAGGATGAGGTTACCATAGCAGGTCCATATGTCACAGAGTTCAAAGCATCGGCACCAGCGCGATATTGCCTCGGGTGATGGCACATTCTCGTAGACGACACAGGACGACACGCCCCCATTCTTGCATCCTTAGCTCAGCATCGCGCTTAGTTGTGCACGTTGAGACTGTCTCCTCTATTTACGGGAAGCTTCAGCCATGGCATCATAGAGCCTCTTGACTTCCAGTTGCATTGGAGCCTAAATGCTCGGCGGGGGGCGCAATTGGACATCGCTCTCTACTGTGGTTTCAACCATCGTTCGAGTTTCGCGATGGAGTACAGCACCACATCCGTTTGAAGAGCGGCGAGGTCAAGAACGGTGTCTGGGCCAGTGTGGACAGCCTGCTGAGGCTGTCGCTGAATACTATATGTAGGGGTACAGGCAGTTCTCGCGAAACAAAGCCCGTCTACGCCGCACACGTTGAGCACTTGAGCAAGTCACGCGCCAGGCCTGGCAGGCGACAATGACCATTATGGCGCGTTTTTGACGCTCGCCGCACCGACTGGTGGCAGGATTAGGTTGCAAGTTGAAAGACTCAGTTTAGACTTATACGAGTACTGTTTGCTACGGAGTAAGTTTCTTGGGGAAAAGTAATGACATCAACTCGTCACTGACAGGCTGGGTGGGCGATTCCGACTCCGCAACTTCTGTAGCGAAGGAAACCCCAAAAAGCGGGATTATTGTTCGAGTCGGACCTATTGTGGCCTGCCCCTGAATTCGTCCCCATGGGCCGTGGATCCGGTGGCTCCACAGCACGTCATTTGCAATGCGCCCGTGACATTTTAACTCGTACATTTCGCTGCCGGGGAAGCGCCGGGAGAGCAACTCTACGTGGAGTGATGGCATCGAGGAATGAATTTGGGGCCCCAATTGAAGAAATACAGGTAGTGATGCGCAGAGACGAGGGCCTTGTGGACTGAGAGTGGGCATGTGGAAAGAGTTTATGCGGCCAATGGCCAATGGCCCCCCCTGTTCTGCCACGGCCCCAGCCGAAGACGCCAAAGACGCAGCGGTGCAACCCTCGCCCAGGTGAGGGACTGGTAGCTTACGGTCGACGACGAGAGCGGCAGAATGGTCCGCCACAAACCCTTCTCTGCATCTTTCCGCACAGGCAGGCCGCGTGTGACGGTCTGCTCATTCGCTCGAGGCCCAGCACGACAGCGACGGACGGCTGCGCGGGGGATCGACCCACGCCGCTGCAGACAATCTCGCCATCAGGGGCAGCACCCGCAGCGGCCCCTCGAGTCGCAGCATCTCGACCGACCTGGAAGGCCTGGTCTCACCACAGGTCCGAGTGCAGGCAGGCCAGGCGTGCCGTCGTCGGCCGTCTCTCGGGCAGATCGGAGCGTCCGTTACTGCAGGTGGAGCGCTCCCGCAGAACAGCCCATGGCTTCGTGAGAAGACACTGAGGCAGCAGACGCACCACTCACCTCCTAGGGGCAAAGGCCCAAAACGGCCCTTTTCTCGACAGCCTCGCTGGAGCACCGGCCGAAATCCGGCACGACGTCGTCTCACGGTGAGCCAGGTGTGGGCGTCGGCGCCGTCTGGCGCCACGGCCTGGGGAAGGATGCAGAGGCCATGGGCCGCCGGCGAAGAATGGGTGGCATTCTCCCGGCCCTCGTTCTGGCCATTGTGGCAATCGTACGTCCAACGCCTAACTGCTCTCACCACCTGTGCGCTCTCACCACTTGCAAACTCAAAGACGCTGTCGAGTGGCACGCGCTGCAGCCACCACCATTCGACGCTAAGGAAAGGCGCTCGGCGATTCTTGATGCTGCCCCCCGCAACTGGCCCCAGCCCGGCCCCAGCTTGGCCGTGATCCCTGCCCCCCCATTGGCACCACCTGCATCACCAGCATCATCGCTCACTGCCCACGCTAACACCACTGCCAGGCTGCGCACCTTTTGCTCCACGACGCCAAGCTGCTCTTCCTCCAGCTCCCGGCGCCCGTTTTCTTCTCCCGCTCGCCCAGCCTTTTCTTCTTCAAACCTCGCTCCTCGCCATCTGCACAGCTCGAGCCGGACCTGCCCGTCTGCTTGAACCCAGCTCCATTCCCAACCCTGCCGCCAGCCTCTCATCCTCTCACCATGGCCCTGGCAGAGGAAACGAAGCGAGTCGTCTCGCAATTTGACTTTTCTGACGATGATGTCAACACACATGTGCGCGAGTTTTTGCAACAGATGGGTAAGTCGACACGCCTACCTTCATCGCAATTCATCTCCCCTGCTCACACAATCGCAGACGATGGTTTGAGAGCGGATGGTCAGAGCCTCAGCCAGATTCCGACATACGTCACCGGCGTCCCCAATGGCACAGAAAAGGTAGCCTGCAACCGCACCTCCCGCCTTCGCGCGCCTCCAGCAGCTAACGAGCGTCCTTCTCAATTGAATAGGGTCTGTACCTGGCTGTCGACCTTGGCGGCACTAATTTCCGCGTGTGCTCCGTCACGCTCAATGGAGACACCACCTTCAACCTGACCTACAACAAGGTTCCCATCCCCAAGCACCTCATGGTAGCTAAGACTGCCAAGGAGCTTTTCGCGTTCCTGGCGAAGCAGATCGAGCTCTTCCTCCGTGAGCACCACCGCGACCGCTTCGAGAGCCACGTGCGCCGGCGCAACACCGCCAGCACGCCTCTGGGATACCGGGACGAGTTCATCTTCCGGCTCGGCTTCACCTTCAGTTTCCCTGTTCAGCAGGTCGGCATCAATAAGGGCAGGCTCATAAGATGGACCAAGGGCTTCGACATCCCGGACGCGATCGGCAAGGACGTGTGCGCTTTGCTGCAGGACGAGATTGACAACCTGCACCTCCCCGTCAAGGTGGCTGCTCTGGTCAACGATACCGTGGGAACGCTTATGGCCCGCTCTTACACCTCGACTGGCAAGCACCGGTCGGTCCTGGGCGCCATCTTTGGCACCGGCACCAACGGCGCTTACATCGAGAAGACGGAGAACATCAGGAAGCCAATCGAGGGCGAGTACGATACGTCGACCGGCGAGATGGTCGTCAACGTTGAGTGGGGCTCCTTCGACAACCAGCTCAACGTGCTCCCCACGACTCCTTGGGATAAGGCGCTCGATGAGCAGAGCAACAACCCCGGCATTCAAATGTTCGAGAAGCGTGTCTCTGGCATGTTCCTCGGCGAGATTGTACGACGGGCGGTGCTGGATATGATGCAGAAAGAGGAAACGTCTTTGTTCAAGGATGTGAATTCCAGCACCAATGACTGGGGGACCACGACCAACATCAGCCCCCAATCTGGGATTTTCAAGCCTTGGGGCCTGGACAGTTCCATTTTGTCCGTGGCAGCTTCGGACAACAGCCCCGACCTGTCGACCCTGCGGCAAGCGCTTGACAACAATCTGCAGATCTACAACCCGTCTCTGGAAGATGCCCAAGCCTTCAAGGCGGTTGCCGGCGCCGTCGCCCGCCGCGCGGCGAGGATGTCTGCTGTGGCCATGGGTGCCGTGGCCATCAAGTCAGGCAAGCTGGATGACCCCAATGAGGAAGTCGTCGACGTTGGTGTTGATGGTAGCTTGGTCGAGCACTACCCCTTCTTCAGAGACATGATTCGCGAGGCTCTGGCGGCCATCGATGGCGTCGGCCCGGATGGCGCCAAGAAAATCCGCATCGGCATTGCCAAGGATGGCAGTGGTGTTGGAGCGGCACTGATCGCGCTCGTCGCCCAGCGCATGGAGAAGCCTGGAGATTTCCTCCGGGACCTGAGGAAGGATATCAAGCGCACCATGGATTCGATGCCGATACCTGGTACGTGATGTCGTCATTGAAATAGAAAATCCGGAGTGCTAACCGGCTCGTAGATGATGAATCTGCCGTGTCAACGACTGCATTGATCGTGGGTGGAGTTATCGCTATTGCCGCCATTGCGGCCTTCTGGTACACAAGGAGGCGGTAGGATACGCTTTGTTGGTTGCGTGAGGAGTACTTTTGAGCGTTTGCACGAGGAAAATTGTATATATAATCGGTATATTGTAAATTAAGCATTGAATGAACCTCCGGGTATGCATTTCGCCAGGCACGTTCGTATAGTGATAACTGGGCACACCCGGTTCCGGGAGATGTTAAGCTTTTGATATTATTAAGGGGGTCAGGTAATAAGCAAGTATTCTCTGTTGCCTGACCTGCCCGTCATTACTCGTCTATGCGTAATTATTCCGTCGAAGACTTTTGCTTTTCCTACGTAAGATAACACCAGTCCACCCTCAACTGCCAAACGCAGCAGCTGGGTACGATCTATCTCTCCTTTTCCGCGCCGTCGAGCTGCTTCTGGAGCTCGCACCGGACGTGGGCTCGCTACCGGGTTTTCTGGGCGGAGCCAGGAGCCCGGGGGCCATGTCCGCGGGGAGGTCGTTCCACTCAGTCTCCGGCCGTTGCGTCTGGAACGACTGCCCTCTGGAGAGCCCCGGCGGCGGCGTGCTGGCGATGCTGCTGGGTCCCGAGGATGGCGCAGGCGGGGGCGGAGGGGGAAGGTTGACAACGGCTGCCGTGGTGCTGGCCGCAACGGTCCGAGAGGCTGCAGGTGATGGCGAAGCAGACGGCAGCGAACCCCGGACCGAGGCTCCGACGTCACGCCGGACGAGGAAAGCAGTATTCGGCCGCAACTTGAGGTAGTATCCCTGGAGAGCTGGCTCCTGGCGACTGAACTCGCGCGCCTCATACCAGTGTAGCCCTTCTTCGTTCTGAGTCCACACGTGCGCCGTGACCGTCTTGACGTCCAGATTGGGGTCCGCCACGGCTGTCGCGACAATGTTGTCCAGCGCTATGTTGATCAATCCCATGCCGCGGTAGGGCGCGAGCAGGCAAAGCGACTGAATGTAGAGATTCTGCGTCGCGGCACCGGGATGCTGCTGCTCAAGGCGGCAGACGACGCCGCCGACGACCTTGGGCTCCTCGCCATTGTGCGCCCAGGTGATGACGCGAGAGAAGCGAGCCGAGGCCGCCGGGTCGGCAGCGCGCTGATAGAACGGATCCGGATAGCTGACGGCCAGCAGTAGGGCGTTGACTCGCCGTAGGGCGGGCGTGTCGGCGGCCTCGACAGGGCGGATAGAGGCTTCGCGAGGGAGGGCTGTAGCAAGAGGCGGGATTGGCGCGTCGAGCGTGGGCTGCGGGAGGGAGACAGCGTTTTCGTCTTCTTCCTGTGTCTTCTTCGCCGCTAGAGGAGGGCCATTGAAGTCGCGTGACGGCGTCGACGCCGACGTCGGCGGAGGTGCGTATTTGGGGGCTCTGGCTTGGAAGAACGAGCGGATCGAGGACTGCGCCGCCGGGGCTTGCCTGGTAGGGAGTGACATGGCGGCGGGCGGCCAGAGGCGGCGGAAGAAGCGATAGAACGAACGAATGGAAGAATTGAAGCGGGATACGGACCAGAGGTGTCAGTGTTTTGCAGTCTAGGAGTAGCCGGCTTGTGGCTGGCTGTGGAAGCGTTGAAGGTCTCGATACGCAGGCGGCGTGCCAGCAGGGATCTGATCTGATCGCGCCGAGCCCTGAGGATCGGAGCGGGCTGCCTTGGCCTGCTTGCTGCAGAAGTGGACACCCCGGCTGCCGGAGCTCCTAAAATACCATTTACGGCGTACGTAGCGTCAATTGCACATGTGAACTGGCTGCTTGTATCTTGGTTTCATTGTCGCTGATCTATCCCGTTGTTCCTTTGTGCTTGGTACCTATTGTTATTGCAGCTGTTCGGAGGGAGGATGACGTCGCGCGACCGCTGTGGCGCGCCGCTTCAGGGACTCGGCCTGCTCAGATTCGGTGCTGACCAGCGCCGCCACTGCAGAACCAGTGCGCTGCAAGGTACTCACTCGTAGGGGGTTTCTGACGCTGCAAATGGTTACGGGAACGAACTAACAGGAGCAGCCTCCACCTCGCTTTTATTTTTTCCGAGAGGCAGCGTAGATGACAATGCCCGTCCTCCCTGCCCACTCCTGAGTTGGTCCCCGAATCAAACTGGACTGGCGTCATTTCCAATCCTCGCCCTTTTCATCGCAAGCTTTTTCAGAGCCGCCCTGCTTGGCTGCGTCGGAGCTCCCTGTGTCCAATGCGACTGGGCTGAAGTCAATGCGCATCTGAGCTTCGCCTCCGGATGCAGCATCTGTTGCCATAGACGAGACGACGAGTGACGAGTTCACTGCTTGCTCCCTGATCCGAGCTCACGATTCTCCGTCATTGCGCTGCTTGCCGTCCGGCGGCGCTACGGTCCACCATCTCCAGCACCACGACGAGCTTGCACCACACACCACACCCACCCTTATCCACTACCACAAGCCAGCCAGTCGCAGCCCGTGCTTGTCAGATTTCCCCGGTCGATACCTTAATTCCACCCTGTCACTCGGGTCTGGTCGGCATCACCTCACACGACCGCAGTTACACAGAGCCTCAGCCTCTCACCACCCAGGACACCTTTTTTCTCGTGGGGGGACGTCCTTTCTGGCAGGCCAAGGAGGCGTCATGAACTCATCCACGGGGCGGGCCGGGGTCATCCGCGCTCGTGACGATGCCGGCAACATGGACAAGCTGGTGAGTTTCCCCTGTGCTGCGGGCCCAAGCTGTCGCCGTCGTGGGCCGTCGCCCTTGTCTCTCTGCACCCAAGGGCCATTGACGCTGCGGTCGAAGGGTTCGCCGTCGGGGTGATATTGACGGATGCGCTGACACGCTTTGTTTCCCCTGCTGTCCAGGCCCACGCCGTCCTCGACGACGTGCTCTACAACGTCCTCTCGGACCTATTAATGAAGACGCACCGCGAAGAGAAGACGGCCAAGGCGAACACGGCCGCGATATTAGTTGAGAAGCTGGCTTCCGATGCCTCTGACAGCTCGACGCCCGACTCCAAGCCCGACGTCCGTGTCGAGACGGATGCCGCCGTCTACGAGGATGGCAAAGTCCTCCTCAAGGGAAACCCGCTGCAGACGACGCAAAACATCGTTTGCCCCAAATGCCACCTACCTCGACTGCTATACCCGACCGACGGCAAGGGAGCCAAGAAACCGGACCCGACCGTCATCTACTGCAAGAAGCACCCGTACATAGACAAGCCCGGTTGCGATATATACGGCCAGAGCTGGGTGGCGCCGGGTCCGGGCCGGGGAAAGAAGAAGAAGGATATGAAAGCGGACGGGGCCGACTCGCCTGCTCCAGAGCAGCGACCGCCCAACGTGCTCTCCTTCCCGTCAGCCACCTGCAGCAAGTGCAAACGCTGCATCCTCGTCACCCGATTGAATAACCACATGGGGTCGTGCATCGGCAACAGCGGCCGCAACGCCAGCCGTGCGGCAGCGCAGAAGCTCAACAACGGCGGCTCGCAGCACGACTCTACGCCGCCGTCCTCGCAAAAGGCCACGCCCGCGCCGGGCTCCCGCGCCTCGAGTCCCAGAAAACGCGACGCCGTCAGTGACGACGACGGCGACTCGGACAACAGCCACAGGAAGAAGAAGCTCAAGCCCACCGGCTTGAACAAGAAAGTCATCATCAAGCCCAAGGCGAATCTGAAGAAGGACAAGGTCAAGGGTTCATCCCAGCTGAGCCAGGAGCAGAAGCCGGACGAGGCGGGTACCCCCAAACTTACGCCCAACCGACTGTCCTCGAAGCTGTCTCAAAAGGACGGAAGTCCGCTCAAAAAGGTCAAGGCGGTCAAACCCGTGACGAGCTCGCCGATTTCCAAGAACGGACGAGATGCGGACGCAGAGTCGGAGTCGTCTGGAACCCTGTCGTCACCGCCGGCGAAGTAATACATGCAGCGGTTGGGCGTGTCCCATGCCACAGCATGCCCTAACGCAAAGAACGGGCGGCCCCAATCCATTCTCAACCTCAGGAGTGTTATCAAGCAAGGCAACCAGAGAATACTTTGGACTGGGGGCACGACTCCACACACAGCCTTCTCGGTCAATCCAGCTGCGACCAAGGTTGCAGACGGACATGACCCGACTGGATAAGCACTTGACGTCACCTTGGGAGCAGAAGCAGGTTATTCGCAGTAATACCGTCCCCGTTTCCTTGTCCCTTTTCTTTTGACATTTGTATTATTTCCCACTCTCACTGCATCACACGAGCGGCCGGATTCCTATCTAAAAGGGCGAGGGAGGAGACCATAGCATCCACGGACGGCAAACAGGTCCACGGCGTCTGGAGTGTAATTCTCTTCTTTGTTTTCTGTTATGACGAGGATGCGCCAATAGAACATCCTGATGATTCTCTAAGCTCCTGACGCGAATGAAGTGAACCCCTTCTTCAGCCATACGTGTTTTTGTGCCTCGTATTCTAGCTATAACGCCGTAACTCCGTCATGTAAGCCCAATTGCTCCACCGCGCCCCTTCGAACCTCGCTACAGATCATCGTCGCCTTCCAGCACGCGCGCCTGCACAATCTTGACCTCTTCGACGGGCCGGTCCTCGGCGCCGGTGGGCACGAGGCCCATGCGCTTGAGCGTGGAGAGCCCCTGCTTCACACGGCCAAAGATGGTGTGCTTTCCGTCGAGCCAGGGCGTCGGAGCGAGGGTCAGGAAGAACTGAGAGCCGTTGGTATCAGGCCCGGCGTTGGCCATGCTCAGGATGCCGGCGCCGGTGTGGCGGAGGGACGGGTCGATCTCGTCGGCGAACTTGTCGCCGTAAATGGAGGCGCCGCCACGACCAGTACCCGTCGGGTCGCCGCCCTGCACCATGAAGTTGGGTATGATGCGGTGGAAGATGGTGCCGTTGTAGTAGCCGCGGCGGACGAGCGTCGAGAAGTTGTTGCACGTCTTGGGGGCGTGCGTGGTGTAGAGCTCGACCGTGATGGAGCCCTGGGACGTTGCGTGTCAGCAGGGAGATGCGTGGATGTTTGCATTTTTTGGAGAGGTACTCACCATGGTGGTTTCCAGGATGACGTTGGTCGTCATGCTGGGCGTGCTGGGCCTGCAGTGCCCTTCAATTGCCCTGGAACGGCGTATCTGCTGTGTCGCGGCGCCGGTGACGATGTTGCGAGTGCTGCGAAAATGTAGGTGGGACGAACGAGGCTGGCGCTCCAGCCTCTCGGGGCGCCACAAGCGGCGTGGCAGCGATGCATCGCCATTGGCCATTCACTGCGAGGCTCACAGAACGCACTGAGCCCCACTAGCGGAACCCGGTGGGACCTCAAGTGACAGCTACGTGTAACTGTGCTCCGTGCGACCAAGTCGGCAGTTTCAACGCCACGAAAGCTTCCAACTGCCTTCTTTATTGTTGCAGTGTGCGACGTGGCACTCCTTTCTTCAACGTTCTGTTCTGCATGGGATTTTTACAGGGACTTTGCTTATTGTGCATGGCGCCGTGAATCAGTTGACTTTGCTTAGGCTCCAGCGCACCTACATTGCTTGAGCGCACCCACAGCACCGGGCTAAGAGAAACGTCAACCACACACCACCACCGGGCCTCGCAGCATGGCTGACAACTCGACCGCCCTGGGCTCTGCAGAGGGCATCCTGCAGGGGCTCAATGCCACCTTCAACAGCACGGAGGCTCCCTCCACTGCTTTCGGCTTCATCCAGGACCTCAACTTCATGGTGCTAGAGCTCAAGCTGCTCGCTGGCGCCATGGGCATCATCTACCTGGGCTCTCACGCCGCCCTGCGCAGACCACCCTCGGCATCTCCTGCCAAGAGCAAGAAGCCGGGCCAAAAGGACGAGGAGGAGGAGCGCTTCTCGCAGGGCCTGGAGCTCACCGACGCCATCATGTTCCCGCTCATCGCCGCGGCGATGCTCATCGGCCTGTACTACCTCATCCAGTGGCTCAAGGACCCGGCCATGCTGAACAAGGTCCTGCGATGGTACATGTCCACCATGTCCATCGCCAGCCTGCTCACCCTGTATGCGCACGGCATGGAGCTGGGCACGTCCCTGGTCTTCCCACGCTTCTGGCGCGCCCGCGACGGCTCGCTGCGCAAGGTGGACCAGAAGACCAAGGCGGTAGCGGTCTGCGACGACGCAGGCAACTCAGTAGAGGGAGCCGCGGAGGAGACGAACCCACTCCCTGGGCCGCTGTCAATCTTTGCGCACTCCGCGCGAGCGAAGAAGGCGGCTTGGGAGCTCCGTGGCCTCCTGACGAGGCACTGGGTCATCAAATTCTTTGTGCATGGCGTTTGCGAAGAAAAGGCAAGAATTAAGTTCGCCCACATGATGGCCATGCTGCTGGCGCTTGCAACCGCCCTCGTCTACTTTTCGACCGAGTCACCTTTTCTTTCCAACATGCTGGGATACGGGATGTGCTACGGATCATTCTTGCTTCTGTCACCCACCGACTTTCTCATCGGGTCGCTGGTGCTCATCGGCCTCTTCTTCTACGACATCTACATGGTGTTTTACACGTGAGTCTTGTCAATCTTGAAAAGCCTTGGACGACTGTCCTTGAAGCCGCGCCCCTACTGACTACAGCTGCAGCCCATATATGGTCACTGTGGCGACGAAGCTCGAGGTCCCTATCAAGCTGACCTTCGAGGCTGCGACGAGGAAGAGCATTCTCGGTCTTGGAGATATCGTCGTGCCAGGCATGTTGATTGGATGGGCACTGCGGCTCGACCTTTGGATCCATTACGCCGCCAAAGTCAAGTACGAGTCTACTGATTTGACAATTGTCGAAAAAGAGGCAGCGTCTGGCCAAGTGGTGAAGAGAAGCGAAACAAAACACAAAGAGGTCAAGGCTCGCTACGTCAACGTCAAGGGCAAGTGGGGTGACGGCCTGTGGACACGAGGCACCTTGTTTCTCAGGCGATACCAACAGCTCCCCGTTGAGTTGGCTGCAGCCAACTTCCCCAAACCTTACTTTTACGCGTCCATGGTGGGCTACCTGATGGGAATGATGGCTACGCTGGCCATGCTCCTCATTTTCAAGCAAGGCCAGCCGGCGCTGCTGTACCTCGTCCCCGGTGTGCTCGGCTCGCTCGTCGTGACGGCGCTGGCGCGCGGTGAGATGAAGCAGATGTGGACATACACCGAGGATGGGAGCCTCGACAAGATTGACGTGGTGGTCGACCTCGACGGCGACGGAAAGGCCGTCAAGACTCTCGGCAAGTTGGAGAATGGAGTTGTCGACACAACCAAGGACAAGGATGCCGACAATAAGGACGCTGAAGAGAAAGAGGCCAAGACGAAGGCTGATGCGTCGGCTAAGGATGCTACCAAACAGGGAGACAAGACTAAAAAGGGCCATCGGGTCTTCCTGCTGTCTCTCGATGCGCCCAGCGATGGCGAGGAGGACGAGTAGAGTGGCGGTTCACGGAGGCGTTGGGATGGTCTGGGCAGGCAAGGTGCATTAACGGGCATTAGCGTCACACGCATAGGAGAATAGACACAATAGAATCTACAGAATGACGTGAAATGAAGCTCTCAGTGACCATGTTCCCGTACTCGCCCAACGGCATGACAACGGGCGGTGGAATTGCCAATCGATGTATCAAGACAACAATTGCTACCGCACATTGGAAAGGTAGGCGTAATGTTAACTCTTGACTGTCAGTTTCCCCCGGTCACTACCGATGCTCGATCCGTCGCATGGACTTCCTGTCATGTCTGCTCGCGCGGTCAAATTTAAAAGCCACAGCAGCTCCGCTACAGCTACTCACTCGAGGATTCGTATTAGTAAAAATAACTCTTGGGCTGCGGTAAGGTTTATAGGAACTGCATTGCAAGGGCAAACACTTATTAAATGTTAGCAGATCTGGTATACTTCTTATGCCAGGGAAAGTAAGTTACCTGGTATTAAAAGCACCGATATTCCTAGTAGCTATAAAACTACTCTTTATAGCTCGCTATGATATCGTAATTATACTTTGTTTCCCTAACAGGGGAGGGTGGCATCATTGGCCTCACCGCAGGGATGAATGCTTTAATTACGTGAACATCGAAGCCTTGGCGGGTGAGCGGGAACGAGCGCCAGCCTAAAACGGGCGGCCCGTGATCGCCTCGGGTCGGACGACAGTACAAATTAATAGCAAGAGCCTAGCTACTAAATCTCCCTGTGAACAAGTATGGATATCGTATTTCTCAGCTGACCGCTCCCTCCCCATGCTACAGCCACATGCATTGGATCTCAAGCTCCGCAATCTGGGCTTTGACTGGCAGTCGTAAAGCTCATGCGAGGGGTGTACGTCGATCTCCACGCTCCCCACTTCGGAGAGTACGATGGTAGTCTGTGATTTCTAGGCGTGCAGGTCAGGCACAGCCTGCGCCCGTGCCTATAAAGATGATGGACGCGTCCGCACCGTTTAAGTAGTGAAAAAATCATCCTGATTCACCTTCAGAAGTAACACTAAACCACTATTACGAAATCAAATCCATTTCACTAAAATCAAAATGAAGTTTTTCGCACAATTGGCCATTCTTTGCCTTGCTACAGGCGCTTACTCCAGCGCTGTTGTTGTTAAGCGCCCTTCCGAAACCTATAAAAAGCTCTTGCCTCAAGTCCATGACAGCGTTAAAACTCTGAGAACAGCCGTCGAAAAATTCAATGGCAACCTAAAGCCCTTGGAAACGGCTTCTAAGAATCTAAAGTCGATTATGGATTCGTCCGCTTCTACCATTCGCAGCTCGAAGATTGAGTTATACCAATTCGGCGAATTGGCCGAAGTTGCATCCTTGAAGCCAGCAACGAACAATCTTAACGCCGATGCCATGAAGATCTTGGCGATTTACGAGGCTCAGAAGAATGCGATCCAGACTGCTAAGCAGTGCGATGCGACGCTTCGTCAGATAAGGGAGATCTACACCGCAAGCAAGGCGCTTATTGAAGCTGTCGGGGGCAAAGAAGATGGTAAGGGCAATTTAATTGTCGAGGGCAGTCTTCCAGGTTCGCACGGAAAGGAAGCAAGGCAAAACTCTAAGAAGTTTCTCCAAGGTTTCGACAAAACTATTGCTAGCTTTGGTCCGGGCAGCTGCAAGAACACTGCCTAAGCACGGAACGATTTAACTTCTCAAGGGATAAACCGGAGGTTCATCTCAGTAGATTATGTTTAGTAATAAGTTCACAGATTATAACTTAGTAATTAATATATGGAAGATAGGAGGAAAGACTTGGGCTTTTCTTGTAAGTCTCGGAGGACAGCTACAGTACTTGGACAGTCTATGGCGGGGACGAGGCTTGCGACGTCTGCCCCGCTGGCCGGGCTGCGAATGCGGGCGACTGAATGCAATGGCGATTCGTTTGCTATTCTCAGGCCGATCAACGAGACCAGCCTCGATATCATGATTGCTCAGGCGAAATAACGTGATGAATGGTCGATTGGCTACTCGGCCTGTCGCCGATCTGCGGAGCGCCGGGCCGACCCGATCGACGCGGACACCGTGACGCTCGTTTGCCGAGGACGCCCCTCCGGCGAGCAATCCTCTTCTGCCGCCGACCCTCCCTCCGACGCTCTCTCCAATCCTCCCGCTGCTTCGTCTCCCGTCCATTGCTGTTAGGCGCTGAGAGGACAGTCCTAGATATGCGGCAGATAAAAAATTCGGTGTACTGTCCAGATGCTCTTGCCGTCTATAGAATTCGGGCCTTGCGATCCTCCACCAGGGATGGAATGGCCAGCTTTGGGTCGAGTATCGCAAAAAGCTTACGGAACGATGGGAATGAGATGGGCAACTTCAAACATCCGTTTTACGGCAATGGCTACTTGCCCCTGCCGATGGCGCGTGCATGCGTCCTCTCGAACTCCGCTGGAGTGACCTGGACCCACGGAATCCGTCCAAGGGGGGTGATACGACCCTTGCCCTCAAAGTGTATACATAATAGCTCAGCCGCAGAGGGACGCCTTTCTGGGTTGTATTCGCACATTGGTCGCCAGGTGGGAATGTTACGTGACGCAGCTTGAATCAAGTTCCAGCATTTCTCCATTGTGTTTCGCAGGTGCCGCGGCTCCCCTCGGCTTGCGGAAGCCTGTCGAAAGCCGTTTATATCCAAGGTCCACACGATCGTAACGAATAGCGACCATATATCGGAGCGTGCAGACTGCATATATCGCGTCGAATCGAAAACCTCGGGTGCCATGAAAATCAGGGTTCCCTTTCCCTGAGTTTCAGCTAGCGCTATGTTGTTACACAAGCCGAAGTCTCCCAGGACGAATCGGTACCCGGCGCCCATTCGCTTGAAGAGGATATTGGCAGGCTTGATATCGCGATGGATCACGTTTTGAACGTTGAGATAGTCGAGCGCTTGCAGCATGTGATGGGTCATGAGCCGACAAAGCTCCAACTCGTGACCTTTCCGTTCTGTCGTAAGGAGCGACTCGAGGGTCCCATCCATTAAAGACATATATAGCCGAGGCTCGTTCGTGCTCAAATTTTCCGTGCCAATAATCGAGATGATGTGCTCCTGGGGTCGAGTTAGTCTTGGATACAGAGACGGTCACGTTAATGGAAGCTGCGCTTACATGTTTTACGCGGTATAGGGTTTCAACTTCCCTCTTCAGAGTTTGGTACCAATCAAATTGCTGCTCGCTGTCCTGTGGCGGGGCCCGAAGTATCTTGAGCGCCACCATGGCTCCACGGTCGTCGACTGCGCGAAACACCTGGCCGAATGCACCTGAGCCGAGGCGTGGCTCCAATATGCGATAGATTGGCCGCTTGGGTGTTGGCGGGACGTGGATACGGGTCCGCATTGTGTGGTGTGGGGTCAGAAGCTCTGTCGCTCCCGTGTCGATGGCCGAGGCGGTTAAGGCCATGCGAGGATTGTCTTCAAGTCTCACATTCTTCGTAAGACGGAGGGCGATATCGTCTTGGCCAACATGCCACACCACATCAAACAGATAAATGGCACATGAAGGGCCACCGAAGCCCAACTGCATTACATCCTCCGGCCCGATGACAGTTGAGCGCGACTCCGCCATGAAGGGTTTACTGCCATACACCTGAGTTGTCTGCAGTCTCGATCTGTCGCGAATTGAGACCAGACCGGTCTTTGGATGAAGCTCGAACACACATTGAATTTGGCTTATGAGCCCGCTGCGCACTAGGATGTCGCCATTGCGTCCGATCGAGGCGAGGGTATCAGAGTTCATGGTAGATCGAACATGCCCTATAGCAACTGCATCACGGTTCTCAGGTGCCTCCCAACGTAAGTGGCTATTGTCGGCATGAGCTACAACTTCCTTGGCAGCCTTATTAACGGGGATGAGGGAGAGTATGGCTAAGTGAGGCGGCCGCGCGCGACGACTAGGTCCAGGCATATCGTTTCGAATGGAACGAAGTACAATCAAAGGCAGTATCGGACCGGGAAGACGAGACGAAGCCAAGAAATACAGGTCGAGATATTGAGAGCAGACTGCCGTGGGTTTAGCGGCAGCCGTGGAGATTTATCATCAATCCGACAAGTGCCTACTAGGGGGGGGGGCTTCATTCCGAAGTGCGGGTGCAACACATCAGGCAAGATACTCCGTATTTGGAGAACAAGCAGCCTCGGGGCCGAAGTTCCTGCTGAGCGGCCATTGGATGCCTTGTTTCCTGATGAAACACGGCAGGCCTAATAGCGGGCTGCAAAGGCTTGGGCCGTGAAATCAGATGCATCCCAGCTCGAGGCGCCACGAACCCACCACCTGCAGGGTGTGGAAGAAAGACACTCGCCGAGTCCAAGCCGTAGACGACGCAATGCGCGCCCCGGTATGTAGTGCATTCAGAACGGGGCGTCGGTTGCGTTTGACTGCGTCGCACAACATTCTCACCGGCCAGTTGTCGTCGAGCCTATTTTTGGTTAGGCGGACGGGAGCTCCCGCGGCCCTAGCGCGCGCTTGCCGGCGGGAGTAAGCGGCCACCTGGTGGGCCTGCGCCCGCCGCCCATTGTTCGCTGCCGCCTTCGCCTCCTCCGGCTCAACATGTCGCGAACATCCAACACATTGCGTTGCACCCCATGCCACCCGAGACGACTTTCTATACATTCCGTGAGCGCCGCAACGCGCGCCATCTGAGGAGACGACGGACACAGGAGGCTGATGGCGGCCTTTCACAACCTGTCCCGCGCCGAGGCGAAGCTTCAAGCTCTGGCAGACGACTCGGGTCGACTTCAGCAAGCCAGGCGTCGCTTCGAGACGACGCCGCCCATGTATAGGTCTCGACCCTCCGCTGAAGTTACTCAACTCCAAAGTCCAGAGCCAGCCACCGAAGATGAGCGCCGCGCCCGTGACAAAAAATCACGACGCTTCTTGATCGAGCTCAACAGGACTAAATCACAGCCGCATTACCAGTTCAAGTTGCAAAAGTCGAATGAGATCAGCTTTCTTGTAGAGAGGTGGCGAGAAAAGTTTGGTCCAAATCCTTATACGTCGCAAAACGAGATACAGACTGCGGTGCGTCTAGTCCGCGAAAGATGGCTTAAGTGGGGTATCTGGGGAGACGACTGGGGAAACGTGCTCGAGTCTTGGTCCTGGGTCCGTTGGAAGCATGATATGGTCACAATCAACGACTGCTCCGACGACCCTGAAGCCGAGCATGATGGAGAAGCCAGTGGAGGACGAGAAGCTCCCGACCCTACTGCCGCGGCTGGTCGACAACCGGGAAATGGCTTGGCGCAAACTGCCCAAGAACGCGACCAGGACAACTCACGCCCTTATAATCTCTTTCTGCTCCTCGTAGGCGTCGAGCGCGAGCGAATACGAGAGAGGCTCGCCAGAAACCCTGACCCGCACGACATCAATACGCAAGCATACAACGCAGTCAAGCAGCAGTGGGAGGAAGAAGGCATCTGGCGGACGAACTGGGGAACTTTGCCGGGACTGACTTGGAAACATGAACATCCCTTGCAGGAAATCATGGACGAAGAGGCCCATCTTTCCTTGGCGGAGCTCGAATTACCATCATATCTGTTGCGTGAGCGGCTTGTGCCCCAAGCCTCTGGAGGTGACTCTAGCACAGAATCCCAGGAGACGCCCCGCTCGTTCCGAAGCCTTTCACCGGTTCCCGCGCCGCAAGACGCAACGCCATACATGTATCTCAACTTGTTCGGGCCGCTGAAGGCGGCTCGGAGCCCTGGTGGCAGTTCTGACGTGCACCTGGAGAGGCGCGGCTCACCTAAACCGAACCACTTTTCTGCGGCCGCAGCGCCGCAGTCAGATCCTGCTGCCGAGGTGCGGATCGGGGAGAACAAATCGCCCAAGAGGAAGAGACAGACGCCTTCCGGTCAGAATCGGATGCCGTCATCAAATGCAAGAGTCGCATCATCGCCGCAGAACCAGGAGCGCCCGCGACGGAGCGCACGGCTTGCCGAAAATGCGGCGAGGGCGAGCCCGGCCGAAGAGGTGGCGGCGGCAAGCCCGGTCCGAAAGCCCAGCCGTGGAACGAGGCGGAAGGCGGGATGATGGCAAGGCCGTCGAGTATTTCACACCTTCAGAGCTCGCGGTACGAGAGAATCCGAGTCAGATACCTAGGACTTAGACTTGCTCCAACGTGAAACCCCCTGTTCAGAGGCAGCTCGAGCTCCACGACGCATAGAGACGGGAATGATGGGCCTCGAGATTCAAGAACGACAAAAAGAGAACTCAAACTTCGAACTGGCTAAAGAAATAAAGGCCATGTTAACATGACTGGCCAGGCTGCAGATCTAGTTACGGGATTACTTGCCGTCCCTTTGCTGCCAAGACTTGGCGAGTTAAAGAGCTACAAATGCGGCGTTGGCATGGAGTTGGCACCTTTCTTAGTGCCGTTGGTATGAACTTTGTATATCTTGTTGCGTATAAGCATCTAAGTATTTGAAAGTGTTGATCCCGTCGTTGCTCATTCCATGCATCACCATCTTTGCCCCGCCCTCTTCTGGCAACAGCAGCCGGAACTTGCTTGCCCCTGCTGTGTGGAAAGTACAGAGTAATGATAGAAAGCGATGCTGGCCCCACCGAATCGGGTGAGATGTGCCGCCGCTTTTAGCGTTCGCAACAATAAGGGGCGTCGGGCGACTCTCCTTGCAGATCCCGCATCCTCTCTACATCTTCGCCTTCCAGGTTCTTCAGAACTTCAAGCGGCTCTACCTCGCCGCCTTCTTGGTCCTCCTTTAGCGGCTTTATACCTTTTTGAATGCTAGAGGATTCCCCGACGAGGAGAAGCTGTCTGTTAACGTAGTCGAGGTGAGCTGGCCGCGAGGGCAGCTATCGCAAGGAGCCTTCTAATTAATTAGTAGCCCCCGCCGCCTCTGCACTGCGCTTCTGCTTGTAACTTGGCAATAGGTCCCGCGGCAGTGATTGTATTCTCGCTCACTGAGTTTTGTACTTCTGCCTCTCAGGGGCCACGTGTAGCCGCAAGTGTCGCAAGTGTCGATTGTCGTCTCCTAACCACCGGACACACCAACCAACGCTAGATGGGCCTCCTACTTGGAATTGATCCTCGCCAGGCTCCGCAGCAGGCACACTGCCCCCGGCGTCTCGTACCACGTAGCGTAGCTGTAGCTGGCCGTGAACAATGCCTCCTCCCGCGTCCCCAGAACATAACTGCTTGGTCGCTGGAGCACGCTTTTGTCGGGCTCCTCTACAAGTATTTTCCAGAAGTGCGCGTTATATCCTTGGACAGCCCTATACAGCGCCCTTATATGACCGCGGACTCTTTTGGCCAGCTGTGCTGTCTCCATAGGGTTGGCAAACAATAGGTCAGGTCGCACGGCCATGACATTGCCCACAAGCTGGCCATGGATGAGCTCGACAATCTCGGCAGGGACAGCGCCGCCTCTCGCGTTTTGCAGGCCGAGCATGGCCTGCAGGTCGAGCATGGCCTGCAGGTCGAGCAGGATCCGCACCTTGATGAGCGCAACGGCCACAACGTGACTTAGAGACATCCAGCGCTCGTTCACCAACGCCTTATCCGGGCTCTCGAACACGTCGGCATTCTTGGTGTCGAGGTACGGAAGGTTCATATCGCTATAGTCATAGCTCGAATCCTTACTTATCGCGGTATGCCACTTGATGAAGTCGTATGCGTCCTGGTCGCGGCCGAGGCGAACGTACAGACTGGGGACCAGCTGGCGCACGCCCAAGCCGTCGTTGCGACTCAGGCGCAGCATGTCAAGAAGATGGTCGAGCGCAGTCTG
This sequence comes from Tolypocladium endophyticum, assembly GCA_024339985.1. Taxonomy (NCBI): domain Eukaryota; kingdom Fungi; phylum Ascomycota; class Sordariomycetes; order Hypocreales; family Ophiocordycipitaceae; genus Tolypocladium; species Tolypocladium endophyticum. The sequence goes on from JALHBW010000069.1 coordinate 179,806, forward strand.
GACCACATCGACGGCGCCGCCCGCGGTGCCGTAGCTGAGCAGCAGCGTGTCGACGAGCCCGTACCGCGCACGCATGTACGGTCTCGTCGTGACGATGCGCCAGAAGCGGCCGGCGTGGGTTTCAAACACCCTCTCAGGCGTGTCAGAGTCTCGCAGCTTTTCGTATTCACGTTCGTAGTGTATGCGGGCCTTCTTGATGTCCTTGCACGCAGTTTTGTGGTCCTCACGGTCGGCGGCCTGGCACTCGCGGCCACAGTAGTAGACGGCCTTGCAGGCGGAGCAGCGCATCACGTCGTCCTTGACACGGCAGAGCTCGCAGGCCCGCGGCGCAAGGCCGTTGAGTTTGTCAACCTCTGCGTTCATGATGAGAGGCATCTCGGCAGTTGTGTGGTGGCTGCTTGTCAAAAGACACCAATGATCAGCAAAGCGTAACGATGCGCGAAGGGAAGACACGTCGTAAACTTTCAAGGTTATGTTTCTGTCCATATCGTCCCCACCCGGAACAACGCCAGCCCACAACACCGCCACACAAGGGATGAGTTTCAAGAGGTTCCACTTGACGAAGGATTACTTTCACGGCAATTGCCGCCATCAATGGCTGCCAGAGCAGCCATTGATCTATATATGTCAAGATATGTCTACGAGTTTTCTTCTGCAAGCTCAGTTTCTTAGTAAATACAGCACAGCAAGTTTCTCTTCGCACCAGTCCTTTACACTGTGGGCGAAATCCTCGAGTCAAAACATGAGCTGTACGGTGCGAGGATGATGCTAGAGTCGAGCAGTATTCCGCCTTTGTAAACCTCTTAGGTTTAACACTACTCCGCAAGCTGATCGCGGCCCCGAGCGAGGGTGCTAATTTATTACACTGCGAGTCACACCGCTACCAATCATCACACTACGAGTAAGTCGACAACTCGGTGTCGCACCTTAGAACTAGCTGGCGCAGTCTCTTTTCTCATTGTTAGGTGACGAGGCAAATACGGTCATCCAAAAGACGACGAAGATAAACGGCCAGTTCCAACTGATCGTGGGCTTACTCATGGAACCTGGCCATTTGCTGTCGCAGGCAAATCCGGAGAGCGAGCCCAGCACCCGCCAGGATTCGGGCATGGAGTAAATCTTAGCTTCTCTAAGCGATTTTGCTGGTGAGGGCGCAGACAGCGAAGAGCAGCGTCTCAAAGCCACCGAACGCCAGCTTCCCGAGGACTCCGAATTCTATACATTCTTAACGTTGAGGAGGAGCCAACATTGATCATCAGATAAACAATGCTATCCACTGGCGGAGCGCACAGGGTTGGAGATATTCAATATGTGTCCTAGTACTACTATTGCTAACTCGCTTGCCATCTGTGCATGGAGTATGATCTTGGTTGGGGGCGACACTTAAGTGTTGATCGCGTTCTTTGCAGGTAGTTCGTGCACTAATATCGCCATCTATTCTTCAGCCGCGATCTAATAGGAGCAGATATCGATGTTGGCAGGAGACGAAGCCTTCCCCCACTTCCAACTGGGGTTCAATACCGACACGTGGCGCAGATTGTTCCTTGCCCAGAACTGATAATCGCCATTGCGATAGTCATTGTCAGAGTTTGGTGGGCAAGTGTCTTTGAAACTCGAGCTATGCCAGTCGTGGTGAACGGAGTGGTGGAACTTGCCGAAGTAGAACTTGCCATGGTCCCTGTTCTTCTGCTGGAAATTCGGCCAATCGTTGAGTCTGGCGGCAAAGTCAGCAATGCAATGAAAGAATGCCACATGAGCATGAACAACCAAACGGCGACGCACCCATCAAAAGTGTCATTGACATCACCCCAGCCAATAGTTTTGTGGTTCCCATCTGCTCAGCAAGGTCAGCTCGATGTTGCGACAAAATCTACTGCCCTGCCGACCACGCACCTTGCTCCATGGTGACCGAGTCACGGACCCAATTGTCGCCGCCGTTGTTCCTGAACCTCATCACGATACCCTCCCAATCGCTCTTGTGGCCGGTGTCCTTCTTGAAGTATACATAGTAGATGATCCTCCAGGAACCGCCGCAGTTCTTCACGGCCCAGTACGTTGGAATGGTGCCAAATGGCTCGCCGGCGACGTTCCCATAGAAGGTATTATAACCCTGGTACTGGGGCTGTTGGGGGCATCCATGGGCCAACTTGCCGATGTTGCAGTTGTCCGGATCCACGCCGTTGGTTTGGTGGCCATTCCCATCCTCGGCGGCCGAAGGCATGCATGTACCGGACGGCATATACCACATAGGGGCAGCAGCCTCTGCGGCTCCAAGGCCATTGTTACTGGTGAAAGCGCTGCCCGGAATATTGTTGTTGCCGAAAACAGTCTGGGCACTGAGCAAAATGGCTGAACTAATGACGGTTGAGGTCTTCATGATGAGAATATGCGCCCGTTGCGCTGGTTGACTATGTTGTGCGAAGTGTGACTTGGTCGAACTGTTGGAAAGAAAGATCCGAAACGCTTTGGCCAAGGCTCTGTACTCTTTGAAACTCTACGCTCACATCGTGGCGGGAGAGGTTCAATTTGTACGTCGTGTCGACTTCGAAATTGTCGTGGTCTGAGATGCTACAAGCTTCATGAACAACTCTTCAAGCCATGGTGTCCCATCGTGGTTCCCGACGCATGCTAGCAGCCCCTTGAGTGGCGGAAGAATTACATTTGCACGCAAGCTAAGTTGGTCCCCATGAAGTGGCATGTGGTATCAGCAGAGAGTAAGCTGACTATGAAATACCGAGACAGCAATAGAGTATATCCAGAAATTCAAGGCAATGGACGTTTTCCATTGTAGTCTCTTCTGGTTGGCGGAAAAAAACGAGTGAGCAGCTCAATTATCGATGTCACCGACGATGTCAGGCCTGTGGTGCCACTTCTGATGCTACCCAAGCGGTCGTAGGCGCCATGAAGACATTATTGGTGCAAAATTGTCGATCTCCTATGCGCAAACGGGGATAGACTGTAAATTCAGCGTGTTCTAGAATACGATAAGTATACTAGGGTATAAAGCGCGTACGGTGCTATGTTTGAGTAGCTGCCTATATTTTCTACTAGGATATCCTTATAAGGTTTCTTCTACAAGCTTAGTTTATCAGTAAATATAGCACAGCAAGTTTTTCGTCGCATCCAGTGCCTTACAGTAACTCTAGGATACGTAATTTCTTAAGCTAGAGTATGCCGATGTAACTAAGATTATTATCGCACAGATATCAATGCAATAGGCTAGGAGGCGTGCTAGCCTGGTTAATAGAGCAGTTAGCCGTTCGGCCAAAAGATCCGCTAGGATCGGCACTTTGTGCCAACACTACACCTCACATCCGCATATAAGGCATCGATACGCGATCCTTACAATCATCTCCTTGCTAACAGCGACACGTCTCGGGTCGCTACAGGGGCTTCCTTCCTGGGGACTTTGCCCGCGCGCACTTTGTTGAGGGCAACGGAACACACCAAAGGCCGAGAGCAACGACTGCTGTTGTAAGCTAGATGAAGGGCCCAGACGTCAAAGGCAATCGTGTAAATAAGATGTAAGGCATGAATGGCCTTGTCGTAAAGATCACATAGTAAAACGTCTCACGGGACTGAAATTCGAGAGGCAACGAAGGCTATCTCAGCAAGAATGGGAGGGCAATAAATCCCTCAATTGAACTATGAAAAGCTCATGAAAAGTGTAAAAGCGCATGTGGTGGCATCTGATCTCAGGGATCCCAATGCTTCTTATATGTCCACATCCTCCCATTCCTCCTTCGGGCCTGACTCAGCAACTTGTAGGTTCAGGGTCTGCTGGGCCGCCCCGACAAAGCACCAATCGGCGACTGCCCTGCTGGAGCCCGACTGCTAAGTCCTACCTGTCTGCTTTCTGACCTCTTGGGGAATCCATTACAATTACGAAATTAGAAAATATATTCATACCTTAGGGGTAGGAAAAATCCTCTACTAACGGTTACTTAGATACTATAACGTAACTCAAAAGTAGTCCTTAGAAGGTGGTGATTAAGAGACTCGATTGTGACGGGTGGGGTTCCCAAGGGATAAACCAGAGGTCTATATTAGCAGAGGGGTGTTATGACCGGCGGGTCACGATAGATTAATCAAGATAATAAGGACAGTCAATTAAGTGCAGCATGTCAAAATTGTGTTAGACTGGAGCTTGAGGTGACCTTCTGTCAGGCGTTACGCTGCGGTGTCGCTATCTTATAGCTTGTAAGACAAATGACATACGCTATCTCGATGTCAGTGCCTCGTCTTCCGGATTCGTCATGTAACCACCCTTCCTTGCCCATTAATCCACACTGGTCATTACAAGAGGTCAGGGCGTCGTATCACGCTAGGTAATGGATCCGTAGGATCGTAACCAAGTGTCAGGTGCTTTCAATAATGAATTAAATGACTGTGCTGTGAATTGTGTTGTGTTGCAACCTGACTAGATATCTATGCTATGGAGAGGAAATTGAGGGTGCCTATATGCTACCCGATCGCCCTGATCACCTCCCTGCTGGTGCTCACCTCTATCGCCTTGCGATCACGGTGATCGCACACCTAAGTTATTCGTCCCGACCATTGTTCCGTACGGATGACCAAACTCGTGGTCGTACCTAACACCATGATCCATGCCCATTGGCCCTTGGCCAGCCGCCCAGGCGTCGCAGCCCGACCCATTTCCGCTCTTGTTTCCATTATCCCCCGACATTTTCCTCCCGTCTGCTACCTTCCTTCTAGGACGTGCCGAGCGTGCAGCATTTTCTCCAACGCCCTGAGAATTGTTGCTCTGACAACACCGGTGTTGACCACATCAACTTGCCCTTCAATACAATTCTCGATAACGAGCCCGACGAAGTCACTTTGGATTTCGCGTTCTTTGCCTAGTGAGGGCTCCCTAGTTGGTTCCACTACGCCAGGCTCGAAGCGCCTAGAACCAATCGCCTCAGCAGCTTCTGCCCAGCAGGAGCAGGCAACATACCCCAATTGCTGTGCAGCTATGGCGGATTCTCTCCCATTAGGGAGTGCCGCTTGGACAAGTGGGGATGAATATGAAGGTGAATACGCCGAGCGAATCAATCAATTCATCGGGGAAATCAACAACAAAGCCCTGGTCTCTTACTGCTCGTTACTTCGGGGGAACCAGCCATGCACCATTTCTTCCGAGTTTTCAGTGGGAAGTTTCAATCTCGTGCGCAAGATCCAGTTCGACGACGGTGTTGAGTGGATCGTGAGGCTACGGATGCCTCCAATGCCTGACCAGGGCAGCGGCATAGCCTCTCCTCCCACCCGGGAGAGGATGCTTTTGGATATGCAGTCCGAGCTTGCCACGATGGAGTTTGTGCGGTAAATTCGCTGCGGATTATTCTCTTATGCCGCTAAGCCTTTCACAGCCAGAACACGGACATCCCAATCCCCAGAGTCTACGCCTATGACTTGAATGAACGAAACGCTATTGGCTGCCCTTTTTCCATTATAGAATACGTTGACGGTAATACCGCAGAGGAAGTGTCTCGAACCTATCCTGGCGACCATGAAGGCATCCCAGCGCAATTCGAGGAGAAATTTTGGCGTCAGCTCGCTAAGATAATGGTCCAACTTGCCTCAATCCGGCTACCAAAAATTGGCTCTATCGTCCGAGACGGCTCGTGCTCGTTCGTTGTTGGACGGCTGGTTGAAACAGGCTCGGGGCCGTACGATTCTACTGCCGAGTTCTATGCGGCCTACCCCCTGGCACTAAGTAAAAGCCTCGGAGAGCAGCCGGTCAGCGGGCAAGACGAGCTAGTGCAAGCATTTCGCTCCCTCGCCGCTTCCTTTCCGTCTCCTATAGCACGAGTGGGATATGGCTCCGCCGAGGGTTTTGGCCTTGCTAACTACGCTCTCAATCCGAACAACCTCCTTGTCGATCGGGAGTTCAACGTACTCGCCGTTATTGACTGGGACTCCGTCGTCTCGGTGCCCGATGCAGCCCTCTACCGCTTCCCATTTCTGATGGGCGTTAGCTGCGCCGTCCCGGGAATTGTTGACACACACCCTGCGGTGATGAAACGGGAGCAACTCGGTCAGCGATTCGCTACGGTTGTGGAAGAAGTGGGAAAGGACCAAACGGCAAACGACCTCGATGGAGCGAACAAATCGCCTACGTACCTTCTTACGAAATCAGGGTTCTTCTCCAAGGAGGCGCTGGCGTTTCGCTCGCTAGCCTATGTCAAAATGAAGCAGGACTGGGTCAACAACACGTGGCTGCAAGGCCTGAAATGGTTGAGCGAGCACAATGAGGTGCAGTTGGCACAGTTTTATCTTGGCTAAGACTTAAGACTTGTCGATTTCTTCGCGAAGGGAGGAACACAATGGCAGTCCTGCAAGTAGGCTCTGCAGGCCCAACAAGAATGGGCCTCGCATTTGCAGCTTCTGATTCAAGACGGGCTCAGCGCATTGGCTGACAGGTGGGCGGCTATGCTGTTCTCTTGAGCGGCCCGGCGCTTGGCCAACAGTTCGGCGGCCATCCCCGTGGACATGAGGTTCAGGGGTGCGTGAACTACATGGCAGCCCTGAGCTCGTATGAACCGTACCTAGTCGCGCTGTCTTCGACCTGGAGCTGGCGTACCCAAGGTGGTCGCATGACTGCGAGTCTGTGACAAGGCTCTGCACCGTTAACTTGCCTCTACTTCACCATCGATTCTTGCATAAGCTTGCTCCGTATTAGGCATCATGCTGGACCTTTACTGCGACAATTTCTAAGTGTTGAGGTTTACACCACAACCAGTAATCGCTAGTGACAATTCCGCCAGCAATGGCAACAATATACCTTCTTCCCCCCACCCCAGCAGTTCAGCCTTTTCTTTTCATAACGTCTCCATCCTCTAGGGCATTTGCCTTTGCAAAATGGAGCAGTACCAAACCACTTGCAAGTTCTTCCAATGCCATAATCAGGGCCGTAGCCTTTGACCGATGAATCTTTATATTGATTATTTAGCTTGGGAACATGCTGTTCACTGTAGCATGACCTATTTACCCACCGACACCCGCAGCCAAGGCTGTAGAGACAATTGTGATAATAGTGACGATCGCAAGCAAGAGCCTCATTTCACAGTTGTAATATTTAGGTAGGCCCAAAAATAAGGCAGCCAACGGCTGAATAGCGCTGCGTAATTTATAGGTAAATGATAAGAGAACAAGCACACATGCAGACAGTAGCGCTAACAATAATAATAAGAAGTAGAGAGGGTAAAGTGATGGCAGGCGGATATTAATACCTAAGTTACCGCAGGGCATCCTTCAAAAAACAGCACGCGGCTTATTTACGGCGTGCTGGTACCTATAGCATAGAAAGTGAGATGGCCTGATTTAAAGTGCATGGAAATGCCGGCCGTCTCAACCGCCTATACCTCCACTTTATCGGAAAGACCCGTGCTCAGATTTAGTCATTGCAGCGCATTTTGTTGGAGTGTACTGGTATGACTTAAAGGGCGTCACTAGCAGTCTATTCTACCCGCAACCAACTCACTGCCACTGCGCTCGACGGTGATGGCAATCGCAAGTCCGTGACCAACCGATCTGACATGTAGAAGAATACTAACTAGCAGCTGCCACCCGATTCGTGATGCCGGTCACGACTGGCCCGGGGCGCACTCGTGTAGATAGGAGCTCGGGTCCAAGTCCTGCGGGGCGCCGGCCGCGCCATCGTCGTTATACTTCGCATAGTACGCCTCGGCCTTGTCGTCGTCGACTAGGGCGACGGCGAACAGACGCTTGCGCGTGTCGGCATCGAACTGCTGGACGAGGACGACGTTGGCAAAGGGCTTGTTGTGGACCTCGAACGTGTTGCCGTCGTCGTGGTCGTTCCTGGCCTTGTCCAGCGCATCGCGGCCGACGCGCACCTCGGGGTGCGCGTGCAGAAAGGCCTGAACGCGGGCCTTATGCGCCTCGTCGCCCTGCACGTCCGCCATTGTTCGTGGTGATGAGTGAGAGGTGATGATGAGTGAGAGGTGATGATGAAGACGAGTATGATGATGATGGCGGCGCTGGCACGTTGTCCGGGGCTTGCTGGCTTGACGGATGCGTGCTGACGACCTCACGTGGGGTCAGAACGACCCGACAAGGCGCCTGGGTGAAGAGGCGGATCGGCCCGAAACAAGTACTTAGGCGTTTGGCCAAAAGGTCTACTTCAGTCCTGAAGCTGACGACGCGTCTAAAGATGCGTTGGGCGGGCCAACGATCCAAGATGCGTTTGCGCGCCTGCCCGCAGGTAGTTATCGTGGCTGCCCCCGCACCACGCAGGTTATTACACCACTTACCACCACAGAGAGCGGCGAGCTGCGAGTGCCCAGCGCGCAGCTCAGCCTTGATCGTTGCAAGCGCTGTGGGGGCCGTCTTACCAGTGAGACCTAACGACTGGACGCGCGCATTGCCGATAGCCGTCGCGCCCATCTATACGGACATAATTCGAGCAGGCCGATGCTCCGCGACCTTCCATGCACATCTCCTCGAAGAAGCTGCGAGAATCGTCCCGGTCTCGACCGGGCAACCAGGCAATGGACCATGGTACCCCCGAACATTCATCTTACGGACCCAGATCTGCCTGGCCCGGCGCGGTTCTCGCGCCGACTAGGAAACCACCAGCCTCTCTACCCGTCTCCCCGCTTGCAGGACGTCTGGGCAGGGGTAGGAACAGCTCTGCGCGTTTACAACGAGCGCACAGCATGGCACTATCAACGCCCGTCAGCACAAATACGACTCTGTGCTGACTGCACCGTCGGCTTGACATGAAAATGGCAGGCTAGAACGCCGTCACGATGCCTAATTGGGGCTGCACCGAGGTCCGCGACTGTCGACGAGACCCGAGGCATCGACGACGTCCATCGTGGCCTGGCGGCGCGATGCGCCTGGCTTGCTGGGCCGGTGCCATATCCCCTTGGAGGAGGAGCCTCGTTCGACTATAAGAGCACGCCGAGTCCCGCGCAAAGAGATTGCTCTCGACGCGAAAAGCTCCAGCAACTCGTTGTTAAATCTAGCGCAAACCGCCTTATTCTCAACATGCGATTCCTCAGCATCGTGGCCACCTTAGCCGTGGGCTTGCGGGGCGCTATGGCCGGCGCCGCCGAGGACTACCTGGCGTCCAATAGTGACATCACCACGGGCCGCGACGCCCTCGACAGCGCCGAGGCCAAGGCCGGCGGCGACTCGTACGTCACTTACACCAAGCCCGCAGAGGGCGTCGTCCTCGTCCAGGGCTACAACGCCGATACCAACGAGCGACTGTATGCCGTGGCGCTCGTTAACGACGAGAAGGCCGAGGACTTCTACGAGAGGTACAAGGAGGACGACGCGCCCGAGGACAGCACCGTCCACAAGCGATGCGCCGAGTGCGGCGGCGGCGGCCCGCACTGCAACCGCGCCGTCGACGTGAGCCCCGTGCCCTCGGTCTTCCGCCGCGACTCGCGATGCTGGCAGTTCTGCGGCCGCAGCAACGACTGCAGACGTCCCAGGTCGGACCCGGCCTGTCCCCTCTGCGTATATGTCGGCGGCAACTGCCGCTGGCAGCTTCGTTGCCGTCCGAGGTAAAGGGGAAGAAGGGGGGTGGGGCAGGACAAGGTTCCGGAGGCCCGGTCCGGCGCCCCGTCAGCGGCCCGCGCTTCCAGCTTTGCTAGCCTGCGGCGCGGACATCCATCTACGGCAAGGACGGGCACATTACGCTAGGTGTTATCTCATAGCGCTCGCTCTGCAAAAACTGCGCTAGGGTTTGTCTGGGTGGCCCGTTTGTCTGCGGATCGTGTACGCTCGCGAATCCCTATAGTGCACATTGAGACGATGGCGGTGAAAACTTTATTTTCTTCGTCTCAACGATCAACTTTTCGACTTCTATACTATCTATACAGATACAAAAACAAAAGAATAAATGACTGAAATTGTCGGCCTTCCTGCGTTCTACCTAGCATGTGACACCTCGCCCTAACTAGTTGTTTTTCGTTCTCACGATTAAGCCAAATGGCCTGAAAAGCTTTTGAGCGGTAAGAGTGGAGGCTACATGTATATTGCCATTTGTGCCCCCGTATATAAACATGTTTTGTCCTGCGTAGTTTGCGTCGGACGATGATGGCAGACATTCCGATGCCAATATTGGATTGTACTTGTGTCACATTAGCTGTTCTTGTAGTGCATGAAAGTGTTTCGGACTTTGACAACCCGGAATTTAACACCACTTTACAATGTCATAAGTGACATTTGTGACGCGTGGCTAACATTTTGAAGCTTGTAGACAAGCGAGAACAGGATCAGATTTAAAGCATATATAAACTCTGAGAAGAGTATCTATGAATCTTAGACAGACTATCCAAAATGCATAATATTGTGGCCATTGTCGTCGTTAGGCTTCTTGCGCCTCGGGGTTGCCGTAGGACGGGGCCTGGTTCTGGTGGGTGTGTCCAAGGCGGGTGTGTACAAGGCGGGTGTGTCCAAGGCAGGTGTGTCCAAAGCGGGTGTGTCCAAGGCGGGTGTGTCCGAGGTGAATTCTTTCATGGTGTCCTTCAATTTGGGTATGTGTAAGTAGTTTGTGCCGGTCACCCCCCTGGCTTGAATCTATTTGTCTTCCTTAGTGACTAGTTCTGACACAGCGGAAAAGACTACGGTGCTTACAACGTTTGAGAAATCCAAGCTTTCGGATTCCTTCTGAATATCTTGTCGTATATTCAAAGCATCATTCGTTGGCAAAGATGATGCCTTCTGAAGAAGCAAAGTGTAAACAATGGTATAAAATGGCGCCCTCATGGTTATCTTCTTTAAAATGGAAAGTGTTTTCTCTGTTGGAAGCTGCGATCGTAATTGAAGAGATGAGATTGCAAATGATGTTTTCCGTTGAGCTTGTGCACTTGGATGAGTTGACTGGTGGTAGAAAAGGACGATTGATGGCGCCTTAAATAGAAATGTCCCAACTCTGCGGCCAAAGCTCAAGAGCTCATGCTGTGGCTCACCGCGCATATACGGCATTACTAATCTGCCTTTCTTCTATATTATGACGCTCCTTCTTGTATGACCGATCCTGCGGAGGTGGATCTGGCTTGCCAAGGAAGTTAAATTCTCGCCGAGGAAGCACGGATTTCTTGCCAACGGAGCTGAATCCTCATCCAGCAATTTCAAGCCTCTATACGCGAGGCGGCTTGTCCAGAAGGTAGATCCTTCAGCCCCACGACCATGACTATGCGAAGAACAGAGAATAAATACGAGCCTATAAGACGTGTTTAGTATACTCGCTGCTATTGGACTGACTGTTGAGCTGCGGGCCGTTGTAGCGCTGGGGTATAGACAAGAGACGAAAAACAGGCCATTCGCGCTGCCTGGACGCAATAGTAAGAGGTATATTTGCAAAGCGGATGACGTCTGCATTACGAGCGCATTGGCTTATCGAAGTTATCGAAGAGAATGTTGAAGCGAAGAGGAAAGAGAGAAAGTAGTTAAGATATGCGCTCAATACACCCTGTGACTCGACCTGATGGCTCCGAAATTCTATGCCTTGTTTGTATGGCGCTTTGAGTTCCTAAGCGATAAACAGGGTCTTTGTGCTGGCGCAGAGATCATGGCGTCATGCCATGGAAGACGAAGGGTCCGTGGGATCGCAAGCATCTTTTTTCTTTAACGAAGTGAATGCTGAACGTGTTGCAAGCTGACTAGGTCACTATGCTATGGAGAGGCATTTAACGGTGCCGATATACCACAGAGGGGTCATAGGCATATGGTTTTGGTGAGGATCGTGGTGATCCCACGGATCAATACCTATTGGCTGAGACCCGCTTCGTGATTCCGCCAACCGCAGGTGCCGACCGCGCTGCGGACATGCTCCGTCATCGTCGGATAGCAGATGCCTCAGCAAATGTTGGATCGTGAAGTGCTGACTGCGAGAGCAGACAAAAAGCGAAAAGGAGAATCTGCTTCAGCCGCAATGCGGAGTTGTAAATGGGCTGCAGCAATCCAAACACGATCAGTTTGCTGCTGATGGCGGCTTCTCCTACATCTACGTGTCCCAGAGAGTTCCCCACGTCATGGCCAAAGGCGATCGCAGGTTGTCCACTATATTTGGCGGAATATTGATCAACTGCCGCGGCGCGGGCTGTTCACAGCACAACGGGCACCTTCGCCAACCAGCTTACGCGGACGCGGCATGAAGCCCCGGCATCATCTGTTTGAGGCTGTGCAGGACCATCTCCTCGCTCTGCAGGTCCGCTGACACCGACTCCGGTACCATTCAATCAATCAGTTGGGAATTTCGCCCGCCGTTGTGTTTTCAGAGCGCCTCTTTTGCGCTCCACGGACTCGTTCTTGTTGTAAGCAGGCAGCTAAGGCGCTGTTGACTCTGGACGACGAACAGTCCAAGTCTGTCCTGCAGGCTTAAGGTCTCCCGGGGAAAAATACCCGCAAGAAACGGTACGATTTCGAAATGAAGCTAAGCTATTCAGGTAGCGCCATCCTTCTCGGCTAAAAGTTCCCTGGGCAATAAGATGATGCTATGAAGAACATCATCTAGGGGCTAAACGGCGCTCTCGAGCATCTCCCTCTAACAGCCCGAAGCCACCTTCCAGGACCCCCTTGGCCTGGCGCGAGGTTACAATGTACCTTCGCGGCAGCTGCGCTTCTAGGTGTAGATGTTGACAATGATTCCCACGGTGCTTCCCACATTGGTGAAAACCATACCGACAATGGAGAATCGGGCTTAGGTCGGGTCATCATCGTCGGTTTGACATTGAGAACACACACACAGAGGGAGAGAGAGAGAGCCACATTGAACAGCCGAAGCTTCAACATACCCGCTACGAAGGCCGACGGCCGACGTACTAGCCGCGACAGCGTACGAGTACGCAGCCCTCGCCTTGCGGCCAAAGGAGCGTTGCAAAGGCGCATCGTGAAGGCGACAAACCAGACGACCGATGACGACGATGGAACTGCAAACGACAAAGTCAGTGCACGTATCTCTGAGTAGCTCGCCTTTGCGGAGGTTTCGCATCATGACGGGCATAATTCTTGGAGCCGCTGCTCGCGTTCTGCTCGCGGCGTCGGGTGATGGTGCGTCGGGTGCGCATGGTGGTGGTCGTGGAGGAGGAGCCGAGCTTGTACCTCGTACCGGTGGAGCCAGCCATCATCGCGCATCGCGAGGGCGCATCGCGCAAGCCTTCGCGCAGCGCTCGCTGGCCTTGGGCGCTGTCACGACTCACGACACGACGGGCGAGCTGGCGACTCTAACGGCCTATTAATACGCGCCGCTGCGACCCTTTGGCTGCATTCGAATGAACAGAGCATCACGACATTTCCTGACACCATCAGTTCAGTCTTACTCTCTCACTCACTCTCGCTCACTGAGACGAAACACATCTCAGTCTTACTCATACTGGGCAATCCAGCACTGCCAACACCACCACCACACCACAATCCGTCCACCTGCAGCCAACGCTTCCACCCCCGGTCACCCCGCGGCCCAGCTCAGCAGAGCGCTGCATCAAGCCGCTCCGTATTAGTCTCAGCCGTGCCCACTGCCCGCTGCTCGCGCGCCCTCTCGTGGCTCGCAGTCAGACTCCCGCAACGAGGACAGATTACCGTTCCAGCCGCGCTACACGCCGTCGACGTTCGTTCGCAATGGGTAGCCAGAGCGCGCAGACAAAGGTCGTCAAGTGGGTGCTCGACACGCGCAACCTGTGGCCCGAGGCCAAGGAGACCAAGGATCTGCCGACCGTGGTAAGTTGCAGTGCCGAGCCCTCCCCAGTCCATCTCCGTTGCGCTCCGGGCTGACCTCCGTCTGCCTCCAGGCACCGCGCGCCCTCGCCCTGCTCACGCCCCAGGAGCAGGCCGACGTGCTGCGCTACTACTACGTCAAGGACGCCAAGCTCGCCCTCGGCTCTTCGCTGCTCAAGCGCCTCGCCATCAGCTCCCACTGCGGCGTCGCCTGGGAAGATGCCCAGTGGACGCGCGATGCCCGCACCAAGCCCGTCTTCGTGCACCCCGACGGCTCCGAGCCGCTGCTCTTCAACGTTTCGCACCAGGCCGGCCTCGTCGTCTTGCTCGCCGTCCACATGCCGCCCCCGTGCACCAGCATCGGCGTCGATATCGTCTGCCCGCCCGAGCGCCGCGCTCGCGACCACGCCATGATCGCCGCCGACGGCTGGTCGCACTACGTCGACATCCACGACGAGGTCTTTTCCCCCAACGAGGCAGCCCGCCTCAAGTCCCTGCCCTTTGCTCGCGCCGACCAGCTGCTCGCCTACTTCTACACGCTGTGGTGCCTGCGCGAGGCCTACGTCAAGATGACGGGCGACGCCCTGCTGGCCTCGTGGCTGCGCGAGCTCGACCTGCGCTACTACGCGCCCCCCGGCGAGACGCCCCCGGAGGAACGCGGCTTTGAGATCTGGTTCCAGGGCAAGAAGGTCGACGACGTGGACATGCAGCTCGAGTGGCAGCTCGACGAGTACATGATCTGCACGGCCGTTCGCTGGGGCGAGACGTACGAGGGACCCGGCAATGGTGACGCCGACATGGCCCGGCCGTTCACACACCTGACGATGGACCAGGTGCTCGACAGCGCCGAGGCCACGCGGGTGACGAAATGAGAACCAGAACCGCAATCAACATGTTACAAGCAGGAGAAGAGCATACATACCAGCCATGATGATACGAAAAAGGCGTCCCACAGCGACGGATGAATAGACTTGACTGCATTCGGCGGCGTTCTGGTCACAGTTGGCAAGGATGAACACGGCTTCTTGGATATTGCTTGGCGATCAGCATGGTCAGTCCGTGGCGCATCAAGAATACCGGCAAAAAGGCGTTGTATTTTCCATTTTGGAACTTTTAGTCAGGCATAACCTGAACCTATTTAATGTTTCATCTCATCACATTCTTCCCTTCATCATCGTTTAAAAGTGCTTGGCAAAAAAGTCGAGGACCGTCTGGTACCCGCGCTTGTACTCTGCCTTGACGTGCGCGTCGTCCAGGTCGGCGCGCGCGCCCATCCAGCCGTGGATCTGGTCCTTGAAGATCTCGACGTGCTTGGGCACCTTGAGGCGGTCCTCGAACTTCTTGACGTCGTCGGCGGGCTCGTCCTTGGAGGCCAGCAGCACAAAGGGGATTTTGATATCGTCGGCGTCGGCGGGCTCCACCATGGCGGGATGGACCGAGGCGGCGACGGAGAAGGGGTTGGTGTCGGCCTTGGTCGCGAGGGTGATGACCTTGCCGCCCCAGCACATCTGGCCGCCGTGTTAGCACGCTTTGAGCTCGTTTGCGGTGACTGTGTGAGGGAGAGGACGTACGCCGAGGATACCAAACTTGGAGAGGGACGAATTCTTGTCCTTGACTGCCTTGACGTAGTCGGGGATGTGGCCGGCAATCTTGGGCGGCGGGTAGGTACCGAAGAACTCGCCGAGCTTCTTCTTCTTCTCGTCCGTGTCGGGAGGGTACCTGCCGGTGGTTAGTATCTCGCATTGGACTCTGCGCGCAGAATTCTCTACTCACCACTCAATGGGGCAAGGGTGGCCGTGGAACCAGTCCGGGATGAAGACCTTGTACTGTTGCTTCTCGTCGCCGTAGGCCAGGATGTCGGCGCCCTGGACCGTCTGATCAAAGAAGCCAAAGATGTCAAAGATGAGGACAATGCCCTTGGTGGCGTTCTCAGGGCCGGTCACGTCTTGCCATCCCGCAACGTCAGCAAGTCAAGTTCGTCATACCAACAAGTCTACGCCTCAATCTGGGGGAAGCCTTACAGGTCTTGTAGCCGCCAAGCTGCTCGTACTTGCCCTTGGGCTTGTAGCCATGGGAGACAATGGGTGGAATGTTGCAGCAGGCCTCGCTGTGGCCGTGCGTCGCTTGCATGGTCGTCATGGCGGGGGTCTTTGTCGCGAAGCTGCGGGGGAGCTGCGTGTGGTTCGAGGGCGGTGCTCGTAGACTAGTTGTTGGAGAGGAGCGAGCTGCGTAGTTGCTGCTGCTGCGAAGTGCCGATCGGATGGATGTGTACGGGAATGGAGATGTGTTTCGAGAGAGGCTTCGGCTCATGTAAACAAAGAGAGTCGGAGGCGAAGTGCAAAGAGAGAAGCCGGCAGCGGCACATGCATGGGGTGGCGGGGATTGATAAGATGCTGTCTGTCGTGGAGGGGCTGACGTCGTTCGAGCTCTGGTGGGGGCGGGGTTCGGCAGAGGCGTCGGTTTCAAGCCTCGATTGGCGACGGTTTCTTGGGCCGAGGATACTTGGTGATGTAATAATGGCTGAACACGACCATCATTCTGCAGGGAGCAGTGCTCTTCGAGGTTTCCACTGACCGCCATGGAACCACTGGCTCTATCTTTGGGCCATGCTTTCCATCCCATCTCGCGTGTTCCTGGTCTGCTGATCCAGACTACATGTTTGCAGTGTCACCATGACCAGTTGTGGAGGCTCAATTCGCGGCACGTTCTTAACGAAAAAGACAGTCCATGCTTCGCAACCGTGTACAAAGAAATTAGAAATAATCCGCAGAGCTCCTACAACATCGATAACTACAACTCTGGACCCAGGCACCACCCACATGGCGTGTCTGATCCATGCCGCACGTAATCAACGTCTTCCCTCAGAGACGTCACTCCTCCAAGTCCCCTCTCGCGCCAGTGCTCATATGTCTACATCCGGCAATACCACTGAGCATCCACCAGGCTAACATCTTTTTCTTCGCCTCCGTGCCATCGCAGGCAAGGCACCATGTCGGAGCGCTCTTCGACGATGGCTCGTGCACCGTTTCCGAGCTCCTCGACCAGCTGCGTAGCGCCGGTGACGACTTGGTCAGTCGGCTCCCACAAGACCATCTCTCGGAATCCCAACGACGATGTTTCAGCGGCAGCCACCCTGAGCACCTCCGTGATCCCGTTCTCTATGGCCTTGAGTCGGTTTGAAGCCAGCCGGCCAATGTACAGCTTGCGGGAGTGGAAGTCAGCGGCCCACTAGGCCCAGACCTGGGCGTCAGTCTCTTCATTCTGGAACCGGGCTCCGAGCCAGCCAGGCTTTCTGTCGTCACGCTTGATCATATATTCCTTGGTAGCGATGGCGCGAGCCACGTGCCAGCGCGTGAGTTTATGCGCAGGTAGGATCTGGGCATACACCTTGCCCGCGTCCCTCTTCGCTGAAAGGCGACACTTGGTCATATTGACATCGAGCTTGGCGACATTGCACAGCGTCACAATGTGGCCGTACCTGAGCTCCTTCGTTTGCGGCGGCAGCTCGACGGTGTTCTTGCCCAGCGTGATACGGAGGTGCGTTGCAGGCTGCTGCTTCCAACCGAGGCGATGGTAGAAATCGGGGTTTGAGTCACTGTAAATTATGCTGAACTCGACCCTCTTCTCGGTGCCGTGATCCAGTGTGCTCTGGATTGACTTGAGCAGGGCAGTCGCAAGGCCCTGTCTGCGATGCTTCCCCACGGTGAAGAGGTCCGTAATCATCACTGCAGTGACAGGCTGCATACCTTGGCCCTGGTTGATGATGGCATCGCGCTGGTACGTGGTGCAACTGCAGAGGACGAGGTCAGGCTCGTCGCGGTGGTGAATGGCCCAGTATGCCGTCTTGTCCCTCTTGCCTTCTGTTAAGTATAGGCGACGCTGCACTCGTATCCAGTCTTGCTGGGACAGGGGGGGTGAGAACACCCAACTGTTGTTCACGAAATGCTGGGTAACTTGACTCGAAGTGGCGCGCCGGAAAATAAAGCCCGATTCGGCTTCAATCTCGGTATCTTCGGGGAAAATGACCGTTGGTTCCGGCTCGTCTTTGTCCTCATCTTCAGTGGAGGATTCTTCGTCCAGCCAGCCCTTTATTTGCTCTCTGGAGGTTGGCTCCTTGGGGCCAGCGTCGTCAACTTTGTTATCAGCGAACAAGCTGCCTTCTTCCTCAGGTGGCGTGCTTTCTCCTCCCTCCGCTGCAGTTGTTTCCTCGCCTGAGACGGCCATGTCGCCTTGCTGCTGGGCTACAGCTTTCCCATCGCCTGGGATGCGTATCTCTCCGTCTTTAACGGTGGAAAAAAGGTCGGACATTTCGTATATTTCGCAGTGTTTCAGAGGACTGCAGGATGTTGGTAGCTTGTTTGATTGAAGACGCACCAAGCGATGAAGTGATGGAGGCACGAAGAGGCTATTGGACGAGAGCTACTGTGGTAACTGAGGAAAAGAGGCGAGAGAAATAGGAGAGGCAGCGTGTGCGCCTTTCAAACTGCAGCTTGAGGGAAACGAAAACAAAGTAGCCACAGAGACCTGCCGGATGGCCGAGGCGCCGGGTTGTGGCAGCAGCCAGCTTCCAGCCAGCGACTGCCACCTCGCGAGCCCCTGGCGACCAGCCCAGGCAGTCACTCACTCTAGCACAAATGGCCCTCCAAGTCTTGGTGCATTTCCAAAACTGCTGAATCCTCTAACAGACATTCACTTCGTCGGCAAGAAAATTCACTTTGATCCAAGTGCGATGCATTCCTGTTGTCAGTCGCGTTACTCGTTTGACCGGGCTCAATATATTTAACCTAAAGGCAGAGCACGAGACATGTACGCTCCAATCACTCTTCCCATCGTGAATCTCTCTTCGAAGCTCGCTTGCAAGGACAGAAGCTTCCAGAGTTGACGCAGTAGGCCGAGAGGATAGTCATTCTATACATTCGCTCCTCGCTAAAACCTCTACCATTCGACACCCAGCCCGAGGAGCGTCGTTGCTCAGTAGGTATTTCCAAAAGGTGTGCCAGGGTGTCCCCAGTCATATTCGAAACGATTCCAGCCGCCGTTCTCGGGCTCGTCTGCCAGGAAGAGAGTGTTGACCACCATGTCATACTGGCCATCCGCCGGGGTCTTGCCGGCACAAACATTGCCTCCCATGGCTACGTTGAGCAGAATGGCCATGTCCCGCATCGGCCGGGTGCCCCCGGGGATCTCAGCTTTCATGACCGGCCGACCGTCAATGTACCAGACCATCCGGCCCTGGCCGGGCTGGCCGCCGGGCTGATCCCACGCAAAGTCGTACCGCACAGGGCGGGCATGCATATCATGTATCTTGGTCCCTAGGACTCGATGCTTCTGCGGCTCGTGGTGGAAGCCCCAATGAAGGCAAGACCTGTTTTCATGATCCCCGTTCCAGGTCTCAGCAATGTCAATCTCGCCGTCTACCGGCCATGAGAACGGCTCTTGCGGGAGCAGCCAGAAGGCAGGCCAGATGCCCTCGGCACAAGGTGAGATGATGACGGCGGTCAGCACGCCTCTGTCTCGATCAAGCTTCTGCCGGCTCACCAGCCGAGCAGAGGTGTATCGTTGCTCTGGGACAGGGGCGGCGTTGTTCGCGATAGCTCGGATCACGAGTCTACCGTCCGCAGTGCTATTTCATTTGCGCGTTAACAAGCCTTGCAACCTATGAAAGCTAGTCAACTCGACGATTGTTGGACCTACTGGAAAGAGTTTTCGGCGGTCGCGGTGTAGTACTGCAGCTCTTGGTTGCCCCAGCCATCCGGGCCGTTCCCGATCTTTGGGTCCCATTCGGTGGTCACAGGCACGTGAGTCTGAAACCGAGGCCTCCAGTATGCCTGGTCGCCCATCAGTGGACGAGTATGGGCCGGCGGCAGCGGGGGCGGCTGCTCCGAGTGGTGTTGCGCGTCTTGCGGCGATATCATGCTGTCCCATTCCTGCTTCACACGCTGAAACCGGTCCCTCCAGGACATCTTGGCAGCTGAGAAATGAACGATGGGTGTGTGTTATAGTCAAAGGACTGTTGCAGGAATGAAATTGTGTCTCGCAGCCAAATCACACGATGGTTGAACACAGCCTCGTTTCTTTTAGCTTGGTGACGTCACCGATGCTGCGGCGCAAGATTTACAAGAGTGCGAGGCCAGCTTCGTGAAGATCTCGCCTTCCGACATCTGATTTCACGTTGTGGTGAAAGCACAAATTGGACGTCACGTTGAACGAGCAGATTACTCAGGTCGCGATGTGTAACCGTGGTGGTTGAGTGATGAGTTATTGGCCAAATTGGCTACGTGCTAAAAGGTCTCGAGTCAAGCCAAATACCATTTCAGGGCCCGGCAAGCCGCGTGACCATATACGTAGCGCTTTTTCCTGTTTTATGAAGAGAAAATGAAGTACACAATTCTTCAATAACATATAACATTTCAATCGTCAATTAGGCCTGCGAGCCCCTTGTGCAGCTTTCATTGATGTCGGACACCCTCGCCCCGCCCTGCCAGAACTGCCAACGTAGCTCTGCACAGGTAATCATTCAATTGCTACATGCTCAGGGTTCAAAAACCATACCAGACAGGAACTCAAGATATTCATCTCCTTATTGCGACCCCGTTGCCATCTTCATCTCACTCGTCATCCTCATCTTCATAGTCATCCTCATCCTCGAAAATACGAGCTTCTCCAGTATACCAGTGAACGGCATACGGGATAAGTCCGTTCTTGATCTCCTCGCCAAGCTCTAAATCGCAGTTCAAAGCCACTTGCTCCTCTTCTTCGTCTAAGTCCTTCTCAGAACCATCATCCGATCCTGACTCTTCGTCATTAGAGTGTGCTCTCTCACGAGGTCGCGTCCTGCCCCGCCGGTGAGGAATACTTTCCTCACTGCTGGTGTCCGCATCGCGCCGTCTCTGTCGCTGTCCTCTCCTTCGCTATCGTTACTCTCATCATCTGGGTAGGAATTAGACTCGAAGAAGTCCAAAAAAGGACTCGTACTCGAACTGCCCTGTATACACAGAAGTAACATCAGCTGCAATACATCATGGGAGAGAGAATCGAGGATTTCCGGGATTTGTTTCACTCACCAGGACCGGTTTCGATTATGCGTTCGGTGAGGCCCTGGCCTGGATATCAGCTGATAGAGCATCCGGGGGCTTTTTTCTACTGAAGCTCACCATAGATGTCATCCTGGGGACTGTCCCTTTCGTATCTGAACTCCTTTGTCAATGTGGAGTTGCTGAAGTAGGGGTTCTTGTCGAAGTCGAACGCGATCCTGAAGTCGGAGGCACCCTATTGATCTACAAACTCTACTCGAACGTCGAAGAGGTAGCTGGGCGCCGGTTCGTCATTGCTCTGTATCCACTCGGCAATACCCGGGTTGTTTTTCATTGCGCGCAGCCAGAAAAAGCATATTCCGTTTGCCGAGGCTTGAGGGGAGGAGGGTCCGCAGCCAGGTTGCTGAGCGGTCACGGCGGAATATAGAGCGGTATCTTTATTTTCATGAATGACAGCCTGGCGATCCTGAAAGAGGCTTTGGCAGCGGGCGTAGTGCTGCTGCTCCAATCGCCACATCTCATTCTGGAATTGCTGGTTGAAAGTACAATACTGCAACTGCAGATCGAGAAGGTTGCGGACGGGCCCGGCGATGTTTGAGTTCTTCTGGAGGAAGTTAGACTGGTATTCGTTGCGGTCGGGCTCTGGAAGCTGTTCCGGTGCCATCATTCCTATCTAAATCTTCCGATAACCCTGATTCTCTCGAACTCTTGATATGTGACTCAGCTCGATCGACTTTGACGATGGACGCGAAGTTCAAGAGGGGCCCTTAAGGTCTTCGGATTCTTCGGACCCCAAAAACCCCTCTTCACATTTACGGCATTGGAGCCTCGCCTCCTTCTCAGTTATTGGAGCCTAACCCAACCTTCAGCGCCGCGTGTCGTAAGTTGACAGTCTCTGTCACCTTCCTGACTCTCACAGCGCTTTCTTTGCCAATATCATCAGTTCTAAGGATTACCATGGGTTGTTTCAACCCCTGTATCCCTAGAGTCGTGCCCATCTATCCTCTTCTTCCTCCTCCTGCTCCCCCCTCTCCTCCGATTCCACTCCCAGCACCACAGCCGCAGGTTCAATACGTCTCCAACCCGTGCCAAGCTCCCTGCCCGCGATCAGACTCCAGGTACCGCGAGCGCCGAGAAAAAATGCGGCGCCGCGAGAGCCGACTGTGCTGCGATCGCGACCACGAGCGTGAGAAACGCAATCGGGCTGATGAAAAACAGCTGCAGGATCGCGAAAAGGAGCGGAAGTGGCGCAAGCATCGCGATCTGCTTGATCGTGCTGCGAAGAAACTGCGTGACGAGCAGAACCAGCGAACGATAGACCAGCTCCACAATCGTTACCAGCAAGACCTCTTGAAGCAGCAGAACAAACGCGATCTGTCACGCAAGCGGCACCTCCGGGACTTAAGACTTGAGCGACATCAGCGGGACCTGTCGCGGGAGAAGAATAAGGATCTGATTGATCAACTGCAAGCGCAGCTCAAGAACAAAAACAGCCAGCAACTGATGTCGAATCTATATCTTACATTGAGCATCCTAGCCGGGGGAGGATCGCTACCGGCCGGAGGGTTGCCGATCACGGGCCCGGGAGGCATACCCTTGTTTCAAGGCCTCCCGGCTGGCGGAGGCATTGGAGGCGGTGGTTTTGGCTTCCCATCGCTTCGTGGTGGTGGGCGTTGGTGGTGTGCCTTACACGCCGCCGCAGGGTCTCCCTTTTGCAAGCCCCCCGTCAACGACTGGAACACACGGGCCGAGTCCTTCCGGGTCCGGTGGTGGATGGCCTGGGACTGGACTCGGAGGTGGCATGCCCGCACAACCAGGCGCTGGAGTTACACCGTCTATGTTCAACGGCGGGGATGGATTGGATGATATCAGCTTACCTGATCGCAAAAAACATAAGGGCGGCGGGAGGGGACGAGGTGGCCGTGTTTCCGTGGTGGGCGAGGAGGTAATAGCATGGGCAGGAAGGGTTACAAAAAGGGCAAAGGGAAGCCGACGGAGTGACTCTCGCCCCGCACCCCTTCTTGATCTGGGGAGTAAGCAAGAATCGCTCCTTGGTTATTCTTTAGTCTGGACTACTTCTGTCTTCCTGTCTAGCCGCCGGTGCAATGAACCATTTCATCTCGAAATACTTTCGGTATGAGACAAGACTGCTGGCCCTAGAGGGAGAACCCGCATGAGTTAGCACAATCTCAGCTGCCTCTGTCTCCATTGTTCTTCCCATTTAGGCCTTCCAAGTCCTTCTAAGCCAATAGCAACTGGGCTGCTAGGGGCCGCATATGTTGGCGGCGAATAGCGCTGCACTAGCGAAGGCAAGCGTTAAATAGATGGCCTTGCCCCGCTTGAAGAAAGACACATCGACTCCGAAGACACATCATGCTCATGTAGAGGGGATTATATGTCCTTTGTTGACAGGCCGTCCTGGTGTGGTGGTACACGCTTGGTTGTAGCGCAATAACAGCCTAGGACAGGCTTCAGCGGGGCCAACGGAGTAACTCGAACATAATATGTTTTGTGAATTGCTCCACGGTAGCAGGTGATGTTTCCGGCGAAGTGTGCGACACTATCTATACATACCGTACCATCTGAACCATCTAATGTCAAAATAGGTTGCTTGGGAGGTGCACAATGCGCATTAGTGCCGGTTGAACAGCAGGAAACATGACAAGTTGATCCTGCTGACGGGTTGTTGCAATGGCTACTTTGGTACCGTATACTGTGCATGTTAGGTGCATCCTTCACCTACTGCAGACACTGTTACCAAACGCAACCGCTGTGTTGTCGTTGGTAGCCTCCTTACGATAACAAACCCGCGGGAGTCTTCTTGCTTACCCGACCCGCCTTTCACGGACGTATGGATCTCTTCAAGGCGTCTTCACCACAAAGCGACTAGTCCAATAGGACAATCAGAAGCCATACTTGAGTTGACGGGCTCGTTTAGCGATTGATGGACACCAATGTGCGAGTCAACCTCGGAGATCCTTGTGCAAGGGTCGCAGCCGCACCAATCTTATCGCCATGCCTGGTTCCACAAATGTTTGTAACCTACGCCGTAGAGGGAGGCTCAAATCACTGCATGATGGTGGCTCAGCCCTCCAGCGACGAGCATTTGGAAACTTCCTTGCTGGTCAATGCAGCCCCTGTTCTTTGTCCCTTGCACCGATTGTGTCGAAACTCATTTACCACTCGTCATATTTTCGTGGCTATCAGCGAAGCAATGTCGTCAGCCGTTGTGTGACACCAATGAAGACTCACCAATCATCCGCTGGAAAAAAGCATTCACAGGCCTTTCAGCTCGCTTGGCAGCCATGTGTCGGGAAATTCCGGTGACAGGGTTACTGGAACTATTCGAGAACACAATGGTCTTAGGACGGCGCGTGCGTCATGGCATATTCCGTTTCATTAGCGTCTATCCGTCGACGTCGAAATTATGACCACTTGCGCTTCTCTAGACGCGGGGTGCTAATGAGTAGCTGCTTTTGATAGTTGTCGGCTGCAACCACTTCCGACGGCTCAATCAGTAGACGAATCCGTAGGCGAGTCAATATCTACAATTTGGTTCTAGACAATGCCTGTTGAACACAGGCTTTTTCCACCTCGCGCATCGCGATAAGATCTAGACGCTATATCCAGATGTCTTGAACATATTATTTTTTGTTTTTCAATACACTGGCCCCTCGTGATTCCAGCATTGAGCATTTACAGCGCGCGAGTGCTGAGGCTCGGTCCGTAATGTAACGTTACCAGATCCAATCGGCTCCAGAACCTTCAAGCTTACGAAATAGACATACCAGCTTGATGCCAGAAACTGTTCATTGATAGGTCTAGAACTTCACCACTGGCGGCCATCCATGTGTACCATCGCAGCGGTACACGCTGAGCCTCACGCAGGGTCCGATCACATTTTTAGCCACAATGATCCAATTTTGCTAGGGGCCCGAAATCGGTAAGTACGTGCAGAGGCCCGTTGAGCCCGCAAGATGTCGGGCAGACCAATGAGATCAACACGCTCTCCCCTCGTCGACCAAATCTGGCTCCAGTCCACATGCACCCGCATGCATGTGAGGGCCAGACAGATCGTGTCTCTCAGGCATTCTAATGCAGCTAGTCGATCAGTATCGATCGTATCTTAGATCCAATTTGCAGAGACTCACCTGGACAAACGTGGACTGCATCGTCTGCAAGTTCATCTGGTATGTGTGCTCCTCGGCCTGTGTTCATTTTGTGGCCGTCCGCAGTTGGGCTTTGAGATTGTCGTGTTTCACTTCCCTTTAATTTATGGCAGTTGGCTAGAGAACGGTGTGATTTATGCTCTGTGGCGTGGTTTCATTCACTCGTGCCACGTACCTCTGCCTCACGATTGTCTAAGTATTCGAAGCCATCCAGAAACAGACTTTTACGCAGATTTCGACACCAAGAGAGACGGTCCCTCAACGAAGAAGCTTGTACTCACGCAGCGTAACGAAATTCATGAGGGTTAATTACCCTGAGTGGTGCTACGCCTGCTCTAGTTGTGCTTGTATTGCTTATTAGTTATGCCGAATGCTAAAGCTCACAACTCCGGCCAGACTGCATCATCCCGTTTCGAACTGCCATTATTCGAGGTTATTGAATGGCTGTTCAACAACTGCACTAATCGAGATTCAACATTGGGATGCAACATAATTACACCATTATGTTTTCCTACCCGACATTGGAGCGCCAAACCCCCAATTCTCATATTAGGGACTGTTGATTTGCTCCAATAAGTCTGTTATTCCACTCTCTTTCTTATACGAACAGACCCACTCGCAAAAATGTCTTTCAGGTCATTGAAGGCTAGGGTGGATCATGATTATGTTTTGCTGTTCACTCTACCTTCTATGATCGAGTTCTCAGAGAATCTCATAATTCTCCGGTGCAGGGAAACCTCCGCAGCCACCGCTCTGCCGCTGGCGCCGAACCAGCCTCGCGCAGTTTGGTACAGGGTGCTTGAGTTCTTTCCCAAAGTTTACATGAATATCAGGGGCTTGCCCTGCGCTACCAAAGTACAGCAAGGGACCAAACTGTCTTGCGTACTCTAGCCGATGCATATGCAAAAAAACATTGTAGTCTGAAGATGCGTCGCCGCGTCTTTTGACTGCTGTAAAAAGAATTTGCTATGATTTCTCAATCAGCCATGTCCGGACTAGCACTCACTAGTTCTCCTGTTCATGGTGCAAACTTACTCTAACCGCAGGGCTCACCGCATTCTGGACAGCTCTTGCCTGGTATCACCCAGACCTCGGAGCCTTTCACCAGACACTTGGGGCATCTGACACCTGGCAGCTAATCCTTGGTCAGCATTGGATCATGGCATGTTGAAGAATCGCACCGTCTGCGTCTGGGGCATTTTGGGCAGCGTACCTTGGATACATATTTGACCACGGCGCCAAAGCCCAAGGATCTTCGTTCCAGCATCGATCCAGCCTCTCTCGACGTCATGATGTGGGACGACTGCATGGCACACACGTGGCGAGGGATGATCATGTTTGTCGTTGAGGTAAGGAAGTATTAGGATCCTAGGAAGTCGGATGATAGATGGGAAGCGTGTTGATAATGCCAAGAAATCTGACGGAAAGCAAGAGAGGCCGAAGGGCCAAGATTTATACTCGAAAGTGTTTCAGTGTTGAGCGGCCAGATCTGTGAATGAGGCTTGGCTGTCATTGAACAGTACAAAGGCTGTCGTGCTCAGGTCCACAAGTCGCGGCTGAAACGTGCATCACTGTCCTTGAACAGCTTGTGAATCACGGCGTGGTACCGTGCACGCCGTCGAGCTGCCAGGAGCGGAGTGGAGAGTCAACCTCGAAGTGAAGGCGAACGGGCAGACTCACGCCCTGGTGGGATGAAATAAAAGAATGTTTGGGAAGAGAGAATCCAAAAACGACTTGATAGTCCGGTGTCGTCGACAGGGTGTGGGGGCCATTCGCATTTATGCTTTTCAGAATGGAAACTAAGTCGACGAAGACGGTCGAGACGTTTAAAGACAAGGGGGTGCAAGGGAACACTACCAAGACAAAAGTCGTCGAACGACAGGGGCCGGGCTGCTGGGGCGGGGATGGACGGAACCCAGGGCTCTGGTAGCTGGACCGTGCTGCGTCAGTGCCATCTACTAAAGTGGCCATAGCATCTGGTGATCGGTAGGCTGGCGGCCGACGGCGTTTCGGCGTCGTGTTGGGCAGAGTGGGTTTTGGAGCAGACCTGTCATATGGGCTGTGAGACGGTGGAAAGGCGCCGTCAGTGCCAGTGCTGGGGGCGTGCGAATTGCCCAAAGAGGTGCAATGTCGTAATAGCACGGAGTACCTACCGACAAGGTTGTGGCGTTTGCGCTCGCCCTTGAGAAACACTGATGTGTGGAGCGGCCTGGGAGGGGGTGGCTTTTTCCGGCTGGCTTGAACTGGGGGCATCAGGATCCAGAACGGGGGTTGAGACTAGAGAGTTTGATAGGAAGTCAGTCGGACCGTCAAGACTCGTGGGCTGCTCGCTGCCAAGCTTTGACGACCAGGCGATCGGTACAGACTGCTTCCATTTCGGCTCTCGGATGTTCATTGCAACTGTTACGTTGTAGTCGCATTGCGAACAAGCAGCGGCCGCTCGCGCCTGGATGTTGAAAGGCTCGAACGTCATTCTCCCCGGGTAACGCTAACCTCGTCGATTTGGTCGGTGGATCGCCTGCAGGCCGGTGCTCCCCAGCTGGTTGGGCGGGCTAAACAGGGGATTCCTGGAGGCATGGTAACGGATCAGAGGCCAGACCGGATTTTGCTTTTCGCTGGCCCCCGATGCACGACGGCGGCCAAGCAGGAGCAAGGAAGGGGAGCCTGCGAATGGAGCACGAGGTAATTTGACGATGGTCCGGCCCCGGCAGAGGCGGTCGTGAAGCCGGAGACTGGCCCATCGTCGGACAGCGCGGCCCGCCAAGGTATGAACAGCGTGCAGACGAGGCCCGGATCCGGGCCGTGAGGACCGAGAGAGGTCAGGAGGCTGCGGGCTGTTTCTTTTTCCGAGATTATGTGGGATGCTGGCGGCAACAGTTTCTCCTCGGCTGCGGCGACGGTTACTGCTTTGGCCTTTGCGCGTTGTTTCTGCCGTCTTGGGGGACTTTCTCCGCGTTTGTGGCGGTTGTCCCCCAGTCGGAAGGCAGTGCCTTGGTGTGTAAGTCGACGCCTCAGGCAATCATCTGGTTCGGTGCCTAAAATGCAGTCTTCAGTCGAATCCTTGCAACGAGCGCTCTGCCCACACAGCCGCGACAGCCTGTTGCAGCTACGACAGCGTTTACGTCCACTGCACGCAAAGTCGCACAAACGATTGCGCATCGCAAAGAACCCGATGTGTGTGTCAGCCGACTGGACGCCTTAATCGCCGAGACGCGGCAGGGACAGGGGGGCCAGAGAACTGGGCCTGTGGCTGCTACCGTACCACAGGGTACGAGTAAAGGTAAGGCCCCGTCTGTCTGCTTAGCTTTCTTACGCGGATTTTCAAGTCGGGAGTGCCGCTCACACGCCAGAGCAGATATCGATACCCGAGCATGCGCGTGGACACAAGGCCGCGATATCTGGCATTGATGTCGAGCCCATTGGCTTGGTTGGCCAGCCACCATCTAGTCAACCAAGGCGGCGTGCAAGCTGCGGCCAGTCAAGCCTGCCGCGACGTGCATTGCTTGATCAGGGAGCCGATCGAGCGGCCACTTGGTCGCAGGTCGCACATACCCACATGCGCAACCCTGGCGCTGTCGCTTTGACAGCACGATAGTCCACTTTTCGAACTGCAGCAAGGTATTACTGCAACTCTGGACGAACTGCGACCGCAACATCCAGGGTCCGTCCTTTCTCCACGAAGCGACCCGTGGGGCTGTGGGCCACCGAGAAATTGTCCGGCTGCGGGCAAGTCTGCCGAAGAATCCCAGCCTGGCTCTTCGCGATTGCCGCAGACACAGGCGCAGGCAAGATTCAGCGGTCAAGCCCGGTTCAGGGCCATATGGTGGCTGCGGCGGCCATGTGCTCCCACGACGTTGAATTCTGCCAGCCAAGTGCGTGCAACGTACATATGTACGTTGGCTGCTTGATCGCATGCATGTACGTCCCTTGCGTCCTCTTGTGACCTGCGATGTCCTGCACAGAAGACACTGAACAGGTTGACGCGGCATGGGAACACAGCAGGGGCTGCTGTAGACATCCCATTGGCCGTCAAGATCGTTGTAGTTTTCAGCCGCGAGATGCCATCATGCCTGTCAGAAAGCGTGGGCGAGGGTCAGGGCCGTCCTGGCAGCCAGTCGAACAAGCTCCGACCGGCGCGCACCCACCGGACAAGCGGTCGAGAGGCCTGCAATACTCGTACGAGTACCGAGCATCTTGGCGCAATGACCTATTAGGCACAATGCTTCTGGTATGACAGAATAAGTCTGCATTGTGACAGATGAGAAGCGACGAAGACACGCGACATCGATCCTCCAGGAGCACTGGGCTCCACCGCCTGGCATTCAACGCCATTGCGTGGCCATGATACTTGGACCGTCGATATTGTTGCAAGAAATCGCCGCGATGCCTCGACCCGGCTCGGCCCATTTTGCATGTTCTCCTATGCAGGCGCCATGGCCATCGGGGACCCTTCATTAGCACCACTGAGGAGCGTACACCGACCGTTTTGTCACTCTCTTCTTCGTACTCGTAATGTCCGCGTCCTTCACGCCCCCACCACATTTTCAAGTCTTCCTCTGGATCCTTGTGTCCTCCCCACCCCCCACTAAGATCGTTTCTTTTGCCAGCATGTCCCTGTCGTGGTCGGGTCCCTGCCCATATCAGAAAGGCAGCACATCAATAACTACGAGAACGGGAGGCCACCATCCGCATACCAACGCCTGGGCCAAACCCCATGTTAGGTCCTCCCATCTGTTACTCGTATTCTGGCGCAATCTACTCGTGCCAACTGCTTCCTGCACCTCAACCTAGCTCGGCGCTTTGTCTTTTTCTTTTTCTCTGACCGGATACACGCTCTCTGATGTTTATCTCGGCTGTGCCTTGCTGCTATCATACGCAATCGTGTCCTGAAACTAGACGCCATCAATGGTGCGTTTTCGGCCCATGTGCCACCGTCAATCTTGCATCGCGCTTGTCCTGCCACATCGGCCTGCGGCTTCCGGCCAAGGATGTCTTGCCGAAGAGAGCTGCGATGCCACCTCGCATGGGGCGCCACTTGATCTCGCCTCAAGAGTGTCTAGCCATCGACGAATCGTCATCTACAGCGGCTGGCGTGCAGCACGCGCTGGCCATGACCAGCCCGCAGACACGAGCTCTGTCTGTCCTGCGGAGTCGATTGACTGCCATGTCTCCTGTAGTCCATACAAACATATTTCGTTCTTATTCTGAACCGCCCCTTCTCCTGCCGGAATAACAGAATCTTCGCCGCAAACCCCTTGGGTGCTTGGCTTTGCTCCCAGACTGCACGAAGATTCTTTGTTCGAGACAAAAGCGTCCTAAACGAATATCCGAAATCCCATCCCAGCCAGCGACTTGGCTGCGCAGGTCCGCCGATCCGCGAGCGAGGATCCAGCAATCCGAACAACGCAACAGATCTGCGCTGCGCAACGGACCAGTAGAGCACGGGAACCTTTGCTGCTCATGTTGCAGCAGCCAGCACAGAACAATAAGTTGAGTAAGATCCAATTCCGAATGATGACGTACGAGACCAGATGTTATTCCCACGCACCCCGGACCACGGTTATTCGTATCCCTGGCCCGGCACCGGGTTCTCCAGCCACGATATGCCCCCGAAATAAGGCGAGGACCAGAGATGAGATGTCTCTAGGCTTGAAGCGCCTCGCGCTCCGTTTCTTCTCACCGAACTCCTGAAGAACAGCTGCGCCGGAGCCTTGGTGATGTCGCCGGCGGCTGCACAAGCGGTGCGGCAGTGTGGTGGCTGTCTCTTATAGCTCACTAAATCAGCCGGCGCCGCGACACGTGTTTGCGCTGCGACAACCTCGAGTCTCCTTGCCGTTCTAACTCGTCCTCTGAGCCGAAGGCCGTGAAATTCCAAAGCGCATCAGACAGAGCTCAGCAAGTATCGGGCCCGGACACGGAGCTAGGAAACCGGGTACTAGTCAGTGCACACGCTAAGACCGTTTGCGATACCCCTCTCGTTTAGACTTGGGCAACGTTCTGAGAGGACTGCCGATGCCGAAACTCTTCGGCTTTATCGTTGGGTCTGCCAATTCTCGTTTAAACAACCCTTCCTTCGGCTGAGTTCCGCCGGATCCCGGATCGATGCTTCGTTCAGAGACACGAGCGAGCGATTCGCTTCGGGCAAATAAGTATTCTGTTGCCGGAGAAATTCCAGCAAGAGCCGTGCTCTGGCTCCGCAGTATCTCGCGCGGTGGACTAACTCCCGAATAAGCAAACACGCCAATATTACAGTTCGGTGCCGCACTACGATCTGCCAATCGGGTCCGCCATTGAAGATACACTTATCGTGGGATTTATACTTTCCATTTCTTGCTCTGTCGACTCAAACCTTGCTCCTATTCGTTCTCGCTGGACGTTTGCACTACGTCAACTGGTCTGGCTACTGAGCTGCCACAGACCGCTTGCAACTACGACCGCCGCAGGGTCGTTCCCTGCGAAAGCCTGTTATGCAACTGCAGGAATGATGTGTCGGAATCTGTCCGGCTCAGCCCCAAAAAAACACCAGCACCAGAGCAAAAAAAGTTCCCACACCCTTTTCAGACTATCAATTTCGACATGTGCAACCTCAACCGAGTCATCATCATGCGTCTCGCCCGGCGAGCAAGTCTGGCACATGGGTCTCTCTGCTTCGTCACGGCCGGGACGATCATAGACAGGAGGGTCCCGATGGGGTCGCGTGCGGCGGCTGCATACAAGATCCACCCCCCATGATGTCTCAGCTATGCAGCGCCGGTGCGTGCCTCAGCCAGAGGCCTCGCAAGCCACTGAACAGTAGCTCGGGTTTGGGTTCGATTACGGTCAGCGATCACGCTTGGACTTGCTCTCAAGGGTGAAGATAGACGAAGACCTTGGATGAATGAAGCGACTTTGTCGAGCCAGCTGGGATTGGAACGTTCACGACATCAAGCTGGTAAAATGGCGAGTTCATCAGCTAACCAAAGTGGCGTGTCGGCAGTCTCAGCAATCCACAGTCCACCCAGTAGAAGATCTCGTCAAAGAGGCAGTCTCAACAGCATGGCGGTCATCATCGCCAAGATGCAATGCCTATATTGCCCTTTACACTCCAATCAATCATGTCGACCAGGATTCTTTGCCGCTTTACGACCTCGCGCACAACGTGACACCGTGCAGCGTGATGAGGTTGACTTGCATTCCCCACTGGCAAACCAAGCAGGCGGGAACGAATCAATTCTCTTGTTCCAGGGGTGCTCCCGCTCCGTTCGCGCCCCCGAGCTAGGATAAGTCAAGGGATGCCTCCTGATTTGGCTGGCATCTCAAATGGCAAGAGCACGGCTACGAATGAATGGCAACGTAAAAGAGGTTGCGAGACCCTCAACCGCAATCAGAACACGTACGACCGGCCCACCTGCATGCAACGCGTACGCTCCAGCTCTGCTAACTTGTATCTCAGCGGTCGAGCTGCGAGCGCTTGAGGTTATTCGTTCGCCTATCATGCATGACTTTCAGTGTGTCGCATATCTGGCAGCGCCCTTACGCATCGACTTGGGCACCTTGCATTCCGGCGAATCTGAGTCAACTTAGACAAAGTCGCAGCTCTAGGCGGTCAAGGAAGTGTTCGACCTGTGTGTGACAGATCTGAGGTGGAACAAGATCATCGATGAGACTTTGGTACCCGCTTGATTCAAGCACAGCCGCCGCCCGCAACGCCTTTTCCGATGCGAAATTGACGAGACATTTGACCCGGCAATCAATGATCGGGACTATCGAATACAGTTCGGTTGAGGAATACTCCGCACACGCTGCAAACCAGTCTACGAGACGCACGAAAGTCTCCGCAGGCAACCCCATCTACACCCCTGCGATGCCGCTGACGAACATGGGGTATTCGGTTCGCGGTGCGCGCCCTGGTTCAGCCCGCTTCGTTTCAGGAGCCTGTCACCTGTAGGCATATCACATGCATCAGCCGCTGCGGCTTACAGTGCCCGGCCAAGCAGCCAAGTATTGTTCCTGGCATGGCAACCCGGACGGGCGTGGAGCATGAGGCGGAAAAAGCAAGCGCCGGTTAGAGCACGGGGTCTGCGAGCAT
Source organism: Tolypocladium endophyticum (assembly GCA_024339985.1). Taxonomy (NCBI): domain Eukaryota; kingdom Fungi; phylum Ascomycota; class Sordariomycetes; order Hypocreales; family Ophiocordycipitaceae; genus Tolypocladium; species Tolypocladium endophyticum. The sequence goes on from JALHBW010000069.1 coordinate 212,769, forward strand.
GGGAGCCCGGCTTTAGCGCCCGGCCCAATTCCTGGGAGCGCCCGCCGTGCTGCAGTCCCCAACGATCGGAGGCGTCAACCGTGGTTCGCACGGGCACCGAGACCAGGATGTTGGGATCGACGCTGTCGGACATGATGCCAGCATCAATCGCAGACATGGAGTGGTCACCGGACAAGCCGTCGACCGGCTGAGTTCCGGACAACACGCCCAGGCACAATGCCCCGTCGGTTGTGTAACGTGTGTCAAAACCTCGACAAAAGCACTCGCAAGGCTACCAAGAGCCGATGCGTCCAAACAGGGGCGCTTTTTGGCTAACATAGGGTGGTGGTAATCCGAATTCCATCGGTGCATTTTGCCAATCCGAATCTCATGCTCCAACGCCTGGTATCCTAACCCAACGAGAAGGCCGCCTGGCCAGTCTCTGTCCCAGAAAGCGAGTGCCAATGGCCAAACAAAGGAGGAAGGACAGTGTGCCTATGGGAGACCTGCAAGGTCTTCCAGAAGTGTCTATGAAAAATGGACCCCCGCGTAGCCAAACGCCGATTCTCCCGCATATGCACGACCTTCACAGCCAGATCTCTTCTCGCAGATCTTGAGCAGCAGTCAGCATCTTTCGCGAAGCAGCAGCGCGGCTCCTCCTAACCTCACCCCACGTCTGACAGACGGCATGCTTCTGACTCTTTAGTGCCTCAATGCAACGTCTTGGAAATCTTGACGAGAAGCTTTCCACTCGGGATCGGGTTTCCCTTGGAATCCAAGAGACGAATGAATCGGTATCCTGGGCGAAGGCGGTCCAGCCGGATGCATGCCCACGCAAGCATTGGGGAGTTGACGATTCCGGTCCGTGACTCGTCTTCGATTTTGAACCTGCGGAAAGGAACACAGTTGTTAGTCGTCTGTACCGGAAAGCGAAATCTTTCCCAATATCACCATCCTTCGACAATCCCAGTCATCATGGTCCAACTGCGGGCGTCAATGGTGGATGCCGCGAGATTGCGACATGCACACAGACCTGCGCCCTGACTTCAGGGAAGGGAAGCATGATAACTAGTCCGACTCCCACTGGCTAGCTGATCGCCTAATGAGCATGCTGACCGGCCACACTTCCAAACCTGGTTGGCCGGCGCTGCCGCTAAGAATGTGATTTGGCGAAATCATGGGCATCGGAGACAATACAGAAATACCACGAGGACACGTAGAAAATTGACGACTCACCTGACAAAGCTGAGCTCCTCCACAAGCTGTACCTTGCGAAACTGCAGTTGCTTTCCATTCGCTCCGAAGTTTGGATTATTCGACCTTTCGGCGTCTGTCTGCTGCTTATACGGGCATTTGGCCTTGGCGCCGTCTTTGTCCGTGGTCAGGGACTTCTCGACGTGCAATTCGACTTTGACAACGGGCCGAATCGTGCTCCCGCTGCGCGCATTCTCAGGGTCGTCATCGTTGCTCTGGGTGGGCAAGTTGTGGCCGGCGAAGATGGTGATGCCTAGGTCCATGATGCACCCCGGCGCGGCAACATCTTGGGTGTCGCTCGTCTTGTCGGAGCTTTGATATCCCGGCGGCTTCAAGACCCAGCCTTTCTCATCCGCAAACATGCCCTCGTTGAGCATCATGCCCTCATCCAAGTTCTGCCAGTTCATGGCGACCATCTGGACGCCCTTGCGCCAGAACAGGCTGGGGTCGGGGTTGGAGCTGCCGATTCTTAAGACATTTGGGAAGGCCCTCATGAAGTAAGTTTTATTGTGCAAAAACACCTCGCGGTGGTGCTTCTGGGACATTTCCAGAATTCGGTTCTCGCTGATGGAGAAAATATGCGACGGTTTCTTTGCATCAGAGGTTTCCAGGCTCACGAAGCGCTGGCTTCGAGTATATACGGCGAGCTTTTCGAGGCTCTGGCAGATGCGAACCTTTGCGTTCTTCTCGTTCGTAGCCATGGGTGCCGAAGACGCCTTGTCAAGTCGGGGAGAAAGATGCGGAGGTGCGGGTGGCCGCTCCTCGTCTGATAGCGACGCATCATCGTCGCCCTCGCTTACCATTGGCAGGTCAGTCGTGCTCTGGGTCGGCGCCTTCTGGATCGGTACCATTTTCGCTGTCGCCCTCTTCACCTTGACAAGTATCTTGTTTCGGAGCGCATCGAGCGTGGGGACTCGAAACTTCGGGTCGCAGCCTTCGTAGGGTTCGCTGATGAGCAGATCTTCCCAAACCTCCTTCATGATTTTGACCATGACTTCCTGCTGCTCCAAGTCGGCGTGGACCTCAAGGCTGATTATAATTGGGAGGTCATTGTCCACAAAAGCGGTCTGCTTGATGGCCTCACAGACCTCGCGGAACCCGCAGGGAGGTGTGAGGGTTCGACCGTGCTTAACGATTGGCTCGCCTGGTGGCATGGGCTGTCGAGTGCGAGCTCGTGCTGCACCGCGCGCGACATCAAGCTTGTCGTTTGATTCCTGAGGATCCGCGGGAGCAGGAGCAAATTGGACGCTGGATCTCGGAGACACGTTATCGGCCACAGCGAGGCTGTTGGAGCTGGGGCTTCGAGAGTGCGTCGCGGACTTATCGCCGAGGTATGATTTGGCTGTCTCGTAGGTGTCCTCCAGGGTGTCCACAATATTCAAGGCTGCGTTTGATAGAGAGCTTCCCGAGAGGCCGCGGCTATGCTCGCCGTGGGGAGACTTGGACCTATTTCTTGTGGAAACCGCATCGCCGTTCCAAACATCGATCTCGATACAGCGACATCCTCTTAAGAGAACCTACAAAGCGCATTTGTGTCAGCAGGAGAAGTTTGCTCTGCGCATGGCGAGGAAGCTCGAACATTTTTATACGCTTCCGGGGTGCTTTCGGAAGTCCACTGATGCCCATTCAGGTACGTGTTGTGGCTACTGCTTATGAAGTAATTTGTGATGGGCTTGAAGAGGTCCTTCGTAGGAAGCGGTGCTACGGCATCTGTGCCGTAATGCTTCAGCCAAACATAGAGAAAGTCGCCGCAAGTGTACCTGTCCCGGTCGAGATCGACGGCAGACTCGCCCTGGACGTTTTTCAGGAATGTGCAGAACTTCTCTTTCGAGAGGTACGCGTCAGTGCCTCGCAGCTTGTTGTACACGCGCTCGAGAGCCTCGCGCATGTCGGTGCTCATGTGGACGTCGACTTCGGGTGTCTTGGACGAGTCGCTTGAGCCCTCGCTTGACGACTCATCGTTGGGATTCGTGAACGCCGTAACGCCTACCATCCGCCGCAGCGCCTTGAGCGATTCAGGATTCGAGTTGCCAAAGATGGAGAGGGTGCGCGCACGGCGAGGCCCGTCCTTGTCGCGACTGCGACGCTGTGAGGGGGGTGACTGGTTAGCTATGGCTGCTCCGTCGACGCAAGCACGTCGGCCGGCGCGAGGTGATATCGAGGCTTCTTACAAAGAGCCCGCACCACAGAGTCATGGTGATTGAGCGCTCTGGGAGGTTCGCGCATGGAAGAAGGATCTGCTCAGTGCGTCGCGGAGGCGGACATTTGGGGCGGACGCGGGGGCCAACGTCAGCCGCAGAGACGGCTTGTGCGACACATGCGGCGAGAGAATGATGGTCCAGACGGAGCAGAACACGGATGTTAAAGACTCGCAAGGACGGCTCCGCGACCAAGACGGCGAGGAAGAAAGACGCGCTGGAGAAGAAAGTGAGAATGCACGAAAGGCTTAAGATGTGGGCGGACCTGTCAGCAATGAGGGCGGCGGCGGAGCCGAAGCGTCTGCAGCCTCACTCGCAGCTGGAGTCGCGACAGGGTCATCTCGTTGGCCAGGGCATGGGTCCCGGCACTAGTGCGTCGTAGCCGCAGCACAGCACAGCCCTACAGACGGGCGCTGCGCAAGTGGATGCATGCCTCTCGTGGCATTGATGGGCGCCGCCATGCCCAACCCAGCACGCGGTGCCCGTCGCTGGCTCTTGGCCAGGGCGAGGGAAGCACGGGGATGCTGCGTGGCGTGGGCTGGATGAGAAGCCATTGGGCTGAGATGCCGGGGCATCGGCTTCGTGGCGCAAGCCGGGAAGGGGACTCGACATGCGTGCCACAGCTCGCAGAACGCAAGGGATGACCGGATGCGCGGAGAGGCCTCTGCATTGCGTGGTGATTGTCCCTGGTGGCTCGGGGCGCAATGCCAGCTGCTGCTCCATTGCTGGAGGGTGCCGATTGGCTGGCGCGGGCAGCATAAGCATGACGAGCTGGCTGGCTATAGCCCAGGTTCGTGGGCATATGAGGCCCTGTCTCTTACACGGCAGTTCAATTCTTCATGCGTCGAGGTCGCAAGGCGCTCGTCCCCAGCGGCGCGGCGTGGCAGCTGCCAAGGAGCTCCCCGCGGCCACCGGGCTGCGGCCCGGGGCGTGGCGGGGCCATGCCGTGAGTGGGGCCGTCGTTATGAGGTCATGCGCTGGTTACCCCAACACCGGGTTGTGTTGTCATTCCAGAAAGCTCCCTCGCAGCAGCTTCCTCTTCTCATGGTTCAAGAGCCTGGTCCAACGCACAGCTACGCACCATGGGCAATCAAGACGACGAGGCAAAGGTCCGGTCCTGGGGCTTCAGCCATGTCTATACCTGGAGCGATAGGCCGTAAGTCGCGCCTCTTGTTATCGCATCTCATCAAGGGCAAACAATGGAGAGCAGGAACAGCTACTAATCGTGTTCGCCCCTGACGCAGAAACGCACACTATGCACCGCACTCGCATGCCGGTTTGACGACGCACCTGGTCACCGCGGGCGAGATGACGCTGTGGTATCCCAACGAGGCGGACCGCGAGAAGGTCACGTACGGCGTGGGCGCGCGGGTGGACGTTGATGCCGGGAGGGTGCATGAGGTTTGGGCGGGTCCTGAGGGGGTCACCTATGTCATTGGCGAGTCATGATGGGCTGACATGGTCGTTGCTGGCATGGAGCAGGTCAACGCGGGACTATTGTGATCTACCCGAGCGAAGAGGACATCAACAACGCCAAATTTGGGGTTGTGGGAACGCTTGCAATGCTGCTATGACGCTGGCTATGCGGACAGTTGGTTCCGGATACCAGACCTTTCAACGGCTTTTGCGTTCTGTTGCTTTCGAATTTAACTATTGGTTCGAACCTGGAGCATTACGACGACTTCCAAAGCAGCGCAGTACCTTGCTCCTATACAACCCCACCGCTGCCGTCCCTCATGTTCCAGCATGGTTGGCGGTAGTTCGACGGCATGACTTTTAGCAACAAGCTTGAGGCGGCTATCGTGAGAGGCACAGATGAGTGTCACATTCGATGCTACGCTTTCTGACAGGATTTGCTTGAAAGGCAGTTTTTGTGAGACCCTTGACGGAAACGTTTATGGAGTTTTGTCTAGGTTGCGTTTTGACTGATGGCTTGAGGGGGTCGAAAATACGCTCCTTTTCGTGGTACCTTAACCATACGGCTGGTAATGAGGATCTCCAAGACCAGCTCTGTTTACTTCACCATGCCGCCGTGGCGCCTGGAATCTCCCTGATGAATTATAGTCGCAGATTTCAGAACCGATACATTTTGTCGTCAAGGAAGCACGACGATCTGAGAGTCGTTCGACCTTCATCTCGCAATTACTGCGAAATGATCAGGTCGATGACTGACCTGTTGTAAGGATAGTTTTTTGACCCGTTATAATGCACAGATTTGTGCTTTCCAAGAATACGTTCATATGCATGATCAAGGGCTTGCGCTGTGTTGTGTGATCCATCTCATATGGCCTTGACATCGTCTTCCTTCTGGTCGATGAGAGGCCTGGTGAGAAGATGTGAATTCTTCACGATACAAGTTTATTCACTCGAAAGAGCATTGAAGGAATGGCGCCTCCGCTTTATTGACGCCAGCTCCGGCCATGTGAGGGTAAGAATCACCAATATCACAAACTGGTCGGAGCAAGGCTCAACGCCAATGTTATACGAATATAACTTGACGCACGGAAACAACCGACGCCGAAATTTAAAGATATGTTATTGCCATGTTCCAATACCTGCGGAGATTGGCTTCGCTCCTGGTTCTCTGACGGTCCAGATCGGGATCGGCCTTAACGGACATGAGAAACGGTACGCCAGGATGGCGGAAGACGGTGATCCTGGACAAAGGACTGCGTTCTGGATTAGTGGAGTCAGAAATGATGGATCTGAAGTAACATACTACCCTGCTGTTAGCGACCTGAAAGCCGTGGCGAAAGCAAACTTTCTGGCAGACAAGCTACTCTATGGAGCCAGCAATTTGGATCTTGCGACGAAGGAGAGAAGGTTTGTGTATCTTGAAGCGGATCCAAAGGTGCCCTGCCTACCAACCTACAGCGATTTTTCCACGGTGGCTATACTCTTGACATCGGCGGCACTTGACTTTGGTAACTTGAATCTGGTTTCTTCGATATAGAGAATGGCTAGCAAGGAAGCTTTAGAGGTTAGTAGCTGATAAATGTATTTCGCAATCAATTTAACGACTTCAGTGGTCCTCGGTAGCTATATAGTTCTAAGCTAGCGCGCTTAGTGTTTAAGCGCGGACGTTGCCGAGCCGGGACTGCGTCATGGCTCAGGGCACCACCCACGACAGCACTGCGAGGCATGCGCCTCACTCACAAGGCATAGACGGGAGCAACATTTGGATGTGAGCACTGCTCCATGCTGGAGAGTCATGAGTCGTTGCGAATCGATGACGTTCCGCCCTGTGGCCTTTGAAGCAAACGGTGGAGCACCTATTGGTTGATGGCCTTTACGACATCGCTGCCACGAAACATCCTTCAGGGGCCAGCGGCTTCGGAGTATATGTTCGCTCGGCCAGCCATCTTTGAACTCGCCAGGATGCGAATTTGGCTGTAATTTTGACCGAAAGTGCGCGTCTGTATGCTTCGCTTGCGTCAACTGTGGGGTCTGCACAAATCTACCCTGTGAGTTCGACGTCATACTCACACGCGTTTCGAGTTCCGAGACGTCACGATACTGTACCTCGGCTGTTCCGCCATAGCATCATCTGGTCTCGATTCGGGGACGCCGCGAGAGGGCATACCGGTGTCGGCTCGCAATGTCAAGCAATTGGCCAACACATGCAAGTAGTGGAGAGCTTTCGCGCTTCGATCTGTCTCGAATTTCCTCATCTCGCAGTCTTCCCGACATTGATCTACAGAAGACGGCTCCACCTGTAAGGGGTAGTGGCCGCACAGCGTTTCATGATGGCGGTTCGGGTATGTATCCCCAAGCGCGAGTCAAGTGATGTTGCTCAATGCACCTTAAGGTTCATCGCTCAAGCGACAACTGAACTCAAAAGTCAGCTGGCGCTTGCTCGCCGACCAGCTCCTCTTGTCGCAAGTGAATGTACTGACTCTACTCTTGTCGCAAGAGGCGAGTCGAGAGACTTCGAACTGACTGGCGGCTAAAAATGGATGTGGCTTGTTGATCGTGTGCGTGGCGTCGATTTGTTTTAGCCAGACACCATCGACTAAACATAGCCATGGTGGCTGAAGAGGAATACGACGAAGTCGAGTAGCAGAGGACATGTGTGGCGCACCAGCTGCAGAAGACTGCAATGATTGGTGCGAAAGGAGGCAGCCAGGCAGCCGGTCGATTCGAGGAAATGTTTCTGGGGAAGCTGGAAACCTGTGTTGGATGGAGCGCACAGTTAGTGGTAGATTGGCGCCTGTGTCCACAGCAAGGCCACAATTCTGACAGCGCAGATCTTAGTTTCTGACCTTCTTTTTTGAACTTGGGAAAGAATCCTTTCGAGCATAGCTGTTTCGTGCAAATCGGCACCTACAGCAGGGGCGCAGCAGCTGTCGTCTGTCAGCCTACGATGATGCAGAGTTTCACCTCTCATTTAGGCTTGCCTCGCCCTCCACCACCAATCGTATTCCGGCTCGGGGTGCGCGGTCCGAGTGTGCATTGCTTGCCCCATTTGGTTTGTTTTGGCATCAGGGGCATGACGGAGGAGCAAGATAGTGCCGGACGAGCAGCAAACGGTTCGCCATCCCGTGGAGACTGGCCTCCGCGATCGTGGGGCTGTCATGATGCAATCTGGCGTGACAGATTGCATTCAGAAGACGGATGCTCCGTCGTCCGCTGCGCATGTTGAAGGCGCGGGGTATCGTTGCAGGGCACCAGGCTAGCTGGCAGTCCATACTTGCGGAGTACCATGCAATAGCTCACAGTGTTTGGCCCGTCCGTGGCCCATGCAGCTCTAACATGCACATGCCGTCAGGCTTTCGAGTCTGGCGTCTCGGACGATTGGATCTGGGGCGAGCAGCGAGATTCCAGCTGGGTCGGCCCCCGGGCCATGCTACGCCTTGAAGGCGTTGTGGAGGGTCGAGTGGAGGCCGGTGGAGGCTGGCGGCTGAAAACCTGGTTGTGGACCACCAGACCATGGCTGTGCCTTGCTTTGGAGAAAGCGGCAGTGGCTGCTTGCCTTGTTAGCTAGGCCGCTTATGGCGGAGAAGCGGAGAGCCGGCCCCCCTTCGGGTCGGATGTGCACTTCAAACAAAACAGCTGGCAGAAACGCGTGCTTGAAGGGGAGCGGCGTATTAGCAAATGACGCTCGAGAGACTGAATGGCGAAAGTTCCGTGATAAGTCGGTGCCGCCCAGGCAGCCTTGCCTCCTTGCTCCTTCCCGGCCGATTCCTTCCCACCACACCTTCCTCTCTTCCCGTCGTGCCTCCCAACCTCACCGCGCCGTACACCTTAATATCGGCTTCAGTTTCGCATCTGTCCGAGCGTCCTCCCAGGTTCACAGCGGCAATCAAACGCCAGACAAGATGCCAAGGAGCGGCGCATAGGCACAGCTCAGCTCCGGCTCTCGCCTCCGCATCACACTAACACGACTACGTACCACCTCGGTCGGGAGCTCTCATGTCCATGCGCCAGAGCTCCCGCTGGGTCGAGTCTGCCATCCTCACCATCTTCCGTGCCCTTCAACAAAAAACGCTGGCGACATTGATGTAATGGGTAATATGCCGTCTGCAGAGGTGTCGCGAAATGGTCCACAGAGGCTGTCCAAGCCCAGGCCAGGCAGCCAGCTACCAGCAACCAACTCACCAAGCCCGAGCGACTATTCCGCCTCCGACATCACGCGATACTCTCGCAACTATCTCGCCGGCTCGCGAAACGCCCTTGAAAACCCTTCATCCCCAATACTAGATTCGCCCGTCGAGAACACAACAGCATCCACTCTTTCAGCAGCGGCCCGACGCCTTTCGAGGGGAGAGTCTGCAATTCAAAGTGCCAATCTCCCCAAGCCACCAAGACCCATTGAGCTTCAGACAAGAGGAAGGCGAAGAAGCACCGGAATTTCAAGCTCGGCTGCCCACGAGTGGCCCCCCAGCAATGCCAGTTCCGTAGCCTTTCACAGCGGAGGCGTTTCCCGAAGCCGAGCTTACAGGTTCGTGTCAATTTGGGCTCCTTGTAATTTAATTGAATGGAATGGCTAAGTTGACATCCAATACAGTATGCATGAACATGGCCAACGAGAACAGCGAGAGCAGATGCAGTCGGTCCATCGGCCGTCCGTCAGTCGACGACCCTCGAGTGTAGGCCCATCCTGCCTACAATCGAGCCAGCTTACCACCATCGATACGAGGTCCGACTTGTCGCAATCTGCGAATGGTCCATCCCGCTCCCCCGGGCCATCAGATTATACTAGCAGTCCAATCACACGAAATCACTCAGATGCTTCACTGTACATACCAATGCGCCGGCGTTCTGTCATACGGACGCCTGGAGTTGCTACTCGCGAAGTCCAAGATGAACCTCCATTGCCGGCACTCCCTAGCATACAAGTCAAACCCACACTAGCCGCGCCTAAACCACTCAGCTACGATCCGCCCATGCACCAGATCGATAACCGTCTCTTACAGTCGTACACTCTCGTTGCCGAACACGAGCGCGTGGTCACACCGTGTGAGGAGCCTTATCGCCAGCTTGGAGGCATGAAGTTTGGGACATTGCGCATCACGAACGGATCACCTGCCCGAAGTCCAGCGGTTGAACTCAGCAACCCGGTTGGGCCCCATGCTGAACGAGAGTCGGGTTTTGAAGTCGGCCGTTCTCCCCACGATCAGCTTCCATGGCCGTTAAATCAACCTCTCACTCCTGTCAAGAAGCCCTGTGCTGACCACACCGTCAAAACCGCACAGCCTTTGGGCAACATTTCAACACCAGTTGTGACAAAAGATGCAGACAATTCTACTCGCAGCCAAAGTATCCAGCTTGACGCAAAGACGTCCTGGTTGCTGGGTCCGAACGAGGAGTTTACAGCCATTCCGACGCCAAGCCCTCAAACAAATTCGTCGCGGCCCAACCCCGACCCTCAGTCCGGCCAGGACGGCACCGAGGATGCCCTACGTCAAGGAAAGCTCGACATCGAATACTCGTCATCCGAGGTCCTGGACGTCAGGGAAGACGCAAGTGCTAAGGTTCGCGTTAATCGCGTAGGATCTAACCCTTCCAACAAGCATCCCAGGAGTTTAATGGCCCGATCAGACAGCGGCTTCGTTTCGACGTCGACATCATCATCCACAAGCTCAAGAAAAGCTCTCTCCCAAGCAGACAGTGGCTACAGCTCCAATTTCTCACTTCGATCAATCCGAGATGGGTCCAAGAAGAAACGTCGCGACCAAGAGACTGCTAAAGCTGAGGGGGGGAGTGGCACACAAACCAACCAGGATTGTCAGCCCGCTTCATCTTCTCGAACTCCATTTGCATTTATTTCACGTTTGTCGACGCGTGTGGGCAAGAACCACGAGATCCAGTCACCAGTGCCTGGGGTCTTGTCGAAGCACTCTCGCGCCAGGTCTGTCGACGTCGAAGCCAGTGAGTTTGCAGAGTCCTCACAAATGCCCGACGACTCGACCACAAGCAAGCCGGGCAGATTACAACGACTTCTTTCTGGAAGCGCTAGGAGGCAGAGTTTTCCCACGGTGTACATGTCTCATGACATTCATGATGAGATTCCAGCGGTCCCTTCCGACATAGAAGAAAAGCTGCATGAACACAGCGGGCTGTTCCCCACAGCGTCAAAACGAATCGCTCTGAGAGTCGAGTCGAGTCAAGAGACTCTGAAGACAATCATGAGTGTGGAAAGCCAAGGTCCTGCAAACACAACGCAAGACAAAAGCTCGCTTCAAAATGCACAACCAGAAAGCGCACCCCAGCTCCAGGAGTCACAACATCAACACCAGTCTGATCCGGACGTGCCGCGTAATCCAACCCGAGATTCGGCGCCGTCATGGAATCTCGGGCCTGGGATATCGATCAAGCGCAAGCCGTTAGGCTCGGGATTGCGGGTGCAAGGCCGCAACGGAGAATGCTATAGCTCCATCTCCACAAACACTCACATCGACGCATGTGGAGTTGTTGGGCCCTGTAACGATGCTAACGCAGCAGATTCGCGTGCTTTCACTGGAGCGGACGGGAGCAAGCCACGCTCATCTCGCCCTCGGAGGACATTGACCAAGCCAGACCCACGATCAGAGGCTTCACCCTCAAAGACGCACACTCTCAAGTCTCGGGCATCGGCACCAGTTCTCGCGGACTCGCCCACTGTGTCCTCTCTGCCAACGCTTCCTATATCTAAGTTCAACACCAGCAAAACGCCGCCGCCGCCAATAAGTTTGAGAAATCGGAGGGAAAATAGTTCTAACCAACAACACTCTTCCCAGCTCTCCTCGATTGCTTCTGAGGCCGCACCTTCGCTGTTGCGAAAGAGCAGCCGGGACAGCTTGGGAAGCCATCAACTGGATCTATCTCAACAAAGAACTCAGGATCCAATACCGGCTGGCAAGCAGCCACAGAAGCGATACAGCTACGGCGGTCCGAGCCAACAATCTGCTGTCGCTTTTCGCCAGATTCATTCTCGCAATCGAAGCGCAAGCTCAAGTCCAAACAGCGATGTTCAGGATCAGCAGCAGTACCGCATCCTCCACAGCTACAACTCGCCGGCCTACAGGAACGCCCCAATATGGGGCTAGGATGCTCCTCCAAGAAGACCATTGACTACCCTGTGCGACGTACCAACCGCGCACATAAGTCTCTTCATATTACCAGTGAACTACTACAACACGCGCTGAATTCTTTCACACTGATACCCGCCGCGCAAACATTCCAGCTTTGCTGTCGAGCAATATTTGACGATATATGACAGTCCAGGCAGACGGGATCTCTGGCAGCCACTCTTTCATTCTCATGGGTTTGCAACTCCCGATTTTACTGACAGACCTGTTTTCACATCATTTGAGGTGGATGATTTGTGCAATTTGATCTGAGATCCGCCTTGGCTGTTAGCGCCTGGTCTGTCTTGTTTATACCGTTGTTCTTATGTCATTTAAACCAGCACAATGCCGTCTGGCGACGGAGAATGTACCATTATCTAGATGAGTCAACTTTACGATGTTATGATACGCTACGTAAAACATATCGAGAGCCTATCTTCAAGACTTGCATGATTTGTATTGCAAAGCACTGTGACATATAATTTCAATTAACTTAATCTTCGTTATTCATAAGCCATTAGTATGCGTTCCGTCGCCTGCTGTACCCTGGACTGCGAACGAACGAAACCTTGTTGCGACCAGTCACTACCGGGATACCAGCCTTGAGCGAGAGCCCAGGCACCGTTGCACCGCCCTTGTCAAGAGCCCAAACGGCAAGACCAATCCAATTATCACCGCGGTAGTCGAGAATACCCTCTGGCACGGGGAACTCAAATTGCGGACCGATGTTGCTGACGTACTTGCCGTACTGGAAGCCGTTGACGAAGAGCGTGGCTCGGAAGTCGGCGTTGCCTCCAGGACGGAAGGCGAAGGAGAGTGGCATGTCGTACTTGTCTTGGTAGTTGAGGGACAGCTTGGCAGTGTAGAATGTGATACCAGCGTGGTCGGTACCTTCAAGGGGGCTGCCGAGGGAGAATTGGCTCGTGGGCGGCAAGGGGAGGTGGTAGCCGTGGCGCTCGAAGAAGTGGCCGCCCTCGTTGAGCGGGCCGCGAAACTTGTCGGCGTATTGCTCACCACCGAGGTTGCCGGTGATCTTCCATGGCGATATGGGCGTCCCCGTGTCATGGTCACTGAGAGAGAGCAGCGCGTAGTCGATGATGCCGCGCGGGGACTTCATGTCATCCCAGCCCGAGTTGAAGTTCTCGGCGAAGCCAGTGCTGTCGACAACAACGGTGAGGACATGCTTGGTTCCGACGTTGAGGGGCGCGGGAAGCGTGAACGTGGTGGTGTTGTCCTCGTTGGCCTTGGCGTTGTTTACTGACCAAAGGAACGTACTGTCGAGCCACACCGAGCTAGCGTAGGCGCTGCCGCCTTTCGTCGAGATGCGCAGCTGCGTCTCCGTTCCGACCGCCGTAAAGTGCCCTCTGAAAACGAGCGCACCCGTGTTGAAGCCGTAGTCGGAGCCGAAGAGAGACACGGGCGTCATGAGCGTGACGGCAGTGTTGGATGTCGTGTTGCGATTGGCGACGGGCCAGGCCGAGTCGTCGTAGCCGGGTTGCACCTCCGGTAGCGAGTCCATCTTGTACCACACGAGGCTTTCCAGTTCCGGGACCTGGATGTGGGGGACCTGGATGTAAGGCGTGACGATGAGGTTGCCGAGGTTGGAAGGGGTGTATGAAGCCATTTTGCCGTTGACCTCGATCCGGGTGATGCCCTGGGGCGCACCGATGATCTCGAGGGATGTGGTGGCGTTGAAATCGGCCTTCAAATGGAGTGAGGAGCCTTCCACGGCAGCAGAGCGGATGAGATAGCCGCCGTTCACGATGACGGCAGCCGGGTTCATGAGGGAACTCCCGTAGGCGCTGCCATCCTGGGGCAGCACAGGGACCCAATAGTTGTAGGCCGAGTTGCGGTCTGTTCCCTTCCGTCAACACGGGTCAGAAACATAGGGCCTAGGAGACCGAGACTCACCAAGCATATAGACGACGAGATTACCGAGCTGAACCACCTGCCTATCCGACGATGTCTGCCATCGGACGACTCCCGCCCAATTGCCCCCTATATTCGATACTTGTATGGAGACTCTGTCTCCCTCGACCTGGGAGACGGTGCCACTGCCGCCCTGCACGGCAAACTCGTGGGTCTCGTTGGGTCCGCCGTACATGATCAGCGCGGTCATGTCGGGAAACTTCTTCCACGTGAATATCTCTGCCGTCGAGTACAGCAGCGAGAAGTCACCAATGGGGTAATCCACGACGTGGATCTTGGAGTCGCGGCCATTCAGGGTCAAGAAGCCGCCTGTCTGAGGAACCGTAATGTTACCAGCTGACGTGGGTACCGTGAACCTGTAGGGTGTAGACTCATTGCTGCTGTAGACGGCGTGGCGCACGACGTAGAAGTCGCCCGTGCCGTTGCCAATGAGCGGCGTCACAGCGAGCTTCGGACTGTCGGTGTACTCGGTCTGGCTCAGAGGGCCTGGCGTGGCGACGAGATAGCCCGGCGACACCTTGAGGAACTCGGCCTCGAGCTTGATTTCTGAGTACTTTTCGCGGTCGACCACCCTATTTTCTCTGATGCACTGCGTATCATTAGCCCTTGTTGCCTTCGCTTTCACTTTGGAGGCGCATTTACGGCTCCGTAGTCATATGATGTGTAGCCACCTGGGTGTCCGAGGTTGCCCCAGTTGGTACCGCCATAGGCCTACCCTGCATCAGCTCTTTGCTCTCGTCACTGCAACGCAGATCAGGCCTCACCATGTAGAGATTCAAGAGTTTCACGCCCGCGGCCAAGTTGTTCTTGTTGAAGACGCGCGCAAACTCATGGTTGACGAGGGCCGAGCACTGTTCGAAACCAGTCCCGCCCCATGGATCAAAGGAGCCACCCTGGAACTGCGAACAAAGTCAGACAAAAGTAAATGCGCAGCGAAGTCATCCTTTAGCTGACCTCAACGATGGAATATGGGGTTCTGGGACTCTGCGACATGTGTCGCTGGTAAAAGTCTGTGGGCAACTTGTTCAGTGGCCACGTAGTTGGATTTGCCTATCCCTTGGTAAGAACACGGACAAATTGGCCAACTTCACTGTCTCTAGTGCTTACACAGTCGAATCCGAGGGGGTAGCTGTCATGTCCCTGAGCGAGGTCAGCGTCAACCCATCAGGTCTCTGTGGGTTCGAGGTCAGACCTACATAAATGTCCATTTTACCGACTGAATCCATGTCGTCGGGCGCGTAGTTGCCATAAGGGCC
This sequence comes from Tolypocladium endophyticum, assembly GCA_024339985.1. NCBI lineage: Eukaryota > Fungi > Ascomycota > Sordariomycetes > Hypocreales > Ophiocordycipitaceae > Tolypocladium > Tolypocladium endophyticum. Next base: position 227,934 of record JALHBW010000069.1, read on the forward strand.
AACGTCATTGTTTATCATGGGCACCACGATTCCCGCGCGCTGGGCTTGATCAATCACGTACTGCATGTACACATCGTTGGGGAACGGAATCTTATAGCCATAGCTGTACTCATTTTCCGGCTGGAACAAGATGACCGCCCCACCGTTCGTAATCTGATGCTTTGCGATGGTAGCGCAAACATGAGCCATGTAGCTACCAGACGTCAGTGTTGCGCATACAGCTGTTTCGGGAATGGGGTGTTGACTGACTTATCCGTCTTGCTCAGGTATTCCCCTGTGTTCGTTCTCAAGGTACCATCTATCCTCTGCATCCAGCCCGGCAAGCCACCGCCAGACACCTCAGCGTTGATGTACGGGCCCGGTCGGGCGAGAAGGTAGATGCCCGCATCCTTGGCCGCCTCGAGGAAGGGTTCCAAGTCGAAGATGCCGTTGGCGCGATATACTCCTTCCTCTCCCTCAAGCAGAGCCCAGTCGACGTAGAAGGACGCCATGTTGAAGCCCACGGCCTTGATCTTCTGGAACAAGTCCGAATAGAGGGACGGCACCGGGAGACGAAACGGGTGGATTTCGCCCGAGAACATCATGGCGCGCTCGCCATTGATGAACAAGGAGTGCTCATCCCAGGTCACGTTGCTTTGGAGATGCTCACGCACCTCCGGCTCACGAATGATGTTAAACGACCGACCACCATAGCCTGTGAGACTGAGGGCATGGCAGAATGGCAGCACAAAGGCTGCTGCACAGAGTGCCGCAGACAGCTTCATCTTGGGTCCTTAAAGGGCAATACGTCTGTCGACTTATTCCACGCATCGCCTCATCGCCTTATCCTGAGACGAGACTGCCCTTATACACTAGCAGCTCTTATACACCGGCAACGCATGCACCCGCGCGAACCCAGTCCACACAATGCCCTTGTGACCAGCCCTGAGAGCATACGGAGTACATTCCAATGAGTCCTGGTGGAGATTTGGTCTCAGATCCCCTGCAGCTACTTGACTAGACATCACATAGGGGCCGCCCAAATGATGAAATACATGGCACAGGGAGATGGCCACGGGAGAACTCATCGTGCTGTCATAGAGCACAGCTAATTGGAACGGCCGCATATGAAGTTGCATCGCTGGAAGCACCTGTCGCATCCGCTGGGTGTCTTCCGTACAACCTCGGAAAGTTCGTAACTCGCCCATGACGCTGATCAGCGCCCCTTCGAGTTAGCGGTCCAAGATATACATGGCCATTGGCTCCCCCCAAGCAAATAACTAAGAGTACGGGGCAGCTACGAAGATTCTGAGGTTATACTGTATTAAAGTCAATTGGAAGCCACATACAAATAACGTTAAGCATACCCGGCAGCTACGAAGTTTCTAAGGCTATACTGTACAAAAATCATATTGGAGACCCGATGCGCGTCGTACAAGTAGCAAAGAGGGTCCAGGCCTCATGTGGTCCGGTTGAGTCGTGACCGTGTTCGGAAGCTTTTATTGGCGGCGTTGTTCTACGGCCCTGACCTTCCCGTCCGTCGCGAGCCTGCATACATCATATTAGATGGGTGGGAAAAGGTACAAAGTACAAGCGTGGCCGCCCGGTCGACGTTGCATCCAGGGGATCATGCGCTTTGTCTTGCATCGCGCCTCAGCGTCAGTTGATACTACTCGCGTCAATCAGACTGTCCACCATAGTCTGCAGACCCAAGACGGCCGAGCTGCCTATTCGAGCTGCCAGGATGGTTCGTCTTGGCCAGAGTCGTGCAGGATCTGGTCTAGGAACCCCACTGGGAGGCCGGCGTGCTTCCATATCTTGCCGTCCTTCATCACGAAGCTAACTTTGCGGAGCGCCTGCTTGTCCACCCGCGGGTCTGCGTCCAGTGCGATGATGTCTGCTCTGTTTCCCTTGGCTAGCCAGCCAAACCGATAGCCGCACGAATCCCGGCCGCATGCCTCCCATCCACCAAGCATGCAGGCCTCCAGGACGTGCTCGACCGGTATGCCAGCAGCAATCATGAGCTCCATTTCTCGAGCATTCTCGCCGTGAGTGAATACGCCCGTATCGCCTCCAACTGCTAGGCGAACTCCCATGTCGAACGCTTTCTTGACGTCACGCTGGGCCGCTTCAAGATCGTGCTTGCGGATAGCTTCGATGGCAGCCAAGGTCGGCACGAAGACGCAATTTTGTCTTCTAAGCTCTTTGAGAAGGGTCTCCCCTCCTTCTGTGCCATGCTCAATACTGGTGGCACCGGCCTTGGCTGCCATGATAGCTCCTTTAGCCGTACCTGCGTGGCAGGCTACAGGTAGGCCAGCAAGGCTCGCTTCCTCGACTATGGCGTTCATCTCCTCCTGCGTGAACATGACCACTTGCGGATTTGCTTCACGCGGTGGAAACGGCATGCCTCCGATGTATGGATGCGTTTGCACGGGCGGAAAGCGCATAATCTTCCTCCTGTAGTCCGCGTAAAACTTGATGACATCCGCGCCATCTGCGACTCTTCGGCGGACTGCTCGTCGAACGCCAACGGCACCATCGCAGGCATCAGATATCTGCGGGCCGGATACCCCATTTGCCGAGTTCTCTGTGCGCATCTCATACGATCCAGTGCTAGTAAGAGCATGGGTGGCGACGAAGAGACGTGGGCCGGGGACGAGTCCGCGGTTAATGGCATCCCTCATGTTTGCATCAAACGAACCCATACCCTCAGAGCCTAGATCACGGTAGGTAGTGAAGCCGGAGAGGAGAGCGCGGCGCGCGTGGTTGGTTGCTCGAATGGTACGCTCGACGATGCTCTCATCCCGCATCTGCTCCTGAGCGGGCCGTTCTCTGGGCGATGCGTCACTGCCGGTGGTCGCCTGACACTGCAAGTGATGGCACTTACTTGTAGGAATGCAGGAAGATGTGAGTGTGGGCATCTACGAAGCCTGGCATGACGACTTTGGAGCGCAAGTCAATGTCGTCGCTTTTAATGTCCTTGCAGAAGTCGCGCTCGAACACGCTGCCAATTTCGCCGGTCTCGACGTCGACCGTGATTGAGACATTCTCTCGAAAGTCTTTGGCCGCGGGGTCGAAAACGAGGCCGGCGTGGATGGTGATGCTTTTTGGGTGCATTGATGCTGTTGGTATTTGATTCTTCGGTTCGTGGCTGGTTGAGGATCAGCTGACGCCCAAGTCGTTGAGTCGCAGTCGGATTCATCAGCTTCCTAATCGGTCATGCCAGCCACCACGAGCCTTTCTACATCATTTGGGGTAGGAATCATTCCTGTTGTGTTGAAAGATAGGGTTGATAACCACCATTTTACATACACCCTACTCGCTTGGCGCTGAGACTTTGATTCATCCTCAACGCCGCATCGGTATCTCGAGTGTCGGGCTTGCCAACGTCATCGACGAAGGTGCAGATGAACGACGTTACTGCTGGATAAAATCGCAAAAAAAGGCGGAAAACGCTCCATTTTAAGCCTGCGGGCTTATATCCGACCTTGATCCAGGGAGTGACCATTAAAACACCTAGATTTACAGAGTGCAAACAGTCCTAAGGTTTTCGTCACAGGGCGAAAATACATCCTCCAGGGTAGGGAGACCAACGGGGCCATTGGGCGATGGAGCGCGACCTTGCCATCAGACCACTCTGAATTTCGACAGCTCAAGAGGCGAATTCATTCCATCGTCGCAGCTTCATATGTAGAAACAGCGGTCAGTGACAGACACATGACTATATTATTTTCCCATGGCGTTCGCGTCGAACCAAGCCCAAGCACTGAAGATACCGCTTGAGTTTTCTGACCTACCTGGAGGCCTTGATTTGCGGGAGATGGTCTGGGTCTGTCATTTCACTGACTTCAAATACGAACGATGACTTCATCCGTAGCCTACTCTCGAAAGACGACGCTGAACAATGTGCGACGGTGGCGACACGTTTTCGATCGCCGTGTCTGAGCGCTCAATAAAAGGCCCTTCACAACGTCAAAGCGTGGCCAATCAACAGAAGCGTGGCGGTTTGCAAGGAGATTTAGAACCCGACCGAGCACTCACCGGTCCGCTTGAGTGTTTACTCGCATGCTGCTTCGCTTGCTCTTAAGTTGATTCCCACAGACATCAACAGGTGCGGGCATCGTCCGTGGAGTCCTCGACCAAATCGTTGCCCTTTCTTGTCCAACGCATGCATGAACGCGTGAGCCGGGGTTGACGCAGTGTGCCCACCATCTTCCGCAGCACCGTCATCACATGAATGCGCCATCCAATCTCAGGCTAGGCTGGTGCAAGTTGGCAACGGGACTGGCCGACAGAGGAGGGGGGTCTTGGGGGTGGGCTGCACGAGACCCCCAATTGCTAAAATTACCCATGTCTTGCTTCACTCTCCTCGTACGTAGTCGCAAGGAACTGGACTGACGAGCATCGACACCTTTTTGTTGGGCCGGAGGTCAAGGGCGATGCGTTGGTGAAGGGACGTGTTCTCTTCCCAATTTTCTTATGAGACCCGGCAGAGGGACGCTCGTTGCCCATTCATTGTGCGCAGCGGAAGGGCTTTTCAAGTACTCCGTATGAGGCAGTGCTGTGGTCTTCCAACGAGAGCTGGCCAATAGCGGCATGTCCATGCCGGTGCCGTCAACAACCCCTTGAGCCGTTGGTCGCCGCCAATTCAAGGCCTGGGGGGACGTGGCGCCTGGAAAAGCTTGTGTCGCACTGTCATGCAACCAGGGCACGTCGCGTCGCAGCTACGATGGATGATCATGGGCAACGACGAGAGTTGGCCGGCGGCAACAGCGGAGATGGCAACGCCTCGGTCTGGGAGTCTTCGACCCCTTCTTCCAAACAAATGGCGGGCCCCAGGACAAATGCTCTGCACGCACCAGCACGCACCAAGAAGTGGCCATTGCGAGAGATGGGCTGGGGCGGGCGGATGGATGCATGAAGTGGGTGTGAGTCGTACGTGGATACTTGATGTGGTGTGGTGGTGGCAGCGCCGAGGCCGCGGCAGCCTGGCTCTGTTGGTGCGCGCCGGGGCCTGAGGACGCAATACGAGGAGGAAGTTGGCCGTCTTCCACCCAACAGCGGGGCTATGTTCGTCCTACTCGGACCCCTGCAACAGCTCCATAAAACGTCTGCCGCTTCGTCCGCGCCTCATTCATGGCTCCCCCTTTGCCCTTCTTCCACCTAATTACCAAGTGCCTTCGGAAGCCTGCCTCCCCCGGGCGGTCCTCGATTCAAATCCGTTTTCGTTTTCTCTTTCGCCCTGATCTTGTTTCTTCTTGCCCTCGCTTCCTGATCGAGCCGACACCGACCCTTCTCTCGCTCCGCACCGCCTCTCGCTATACCATTGATTCTGCTCATCACCTTAGCTTATTGCGGATCCTCACTAGACAAACATTGTCGAGTCAGAGCCCGCGTGTCTACCCTCCATCCGTCCTACGCCTACAACCGACCTCCACGCCGAGCGCGGGCTGCCGACACGCACCAGCAAATCTCTACTTTCGCACCGTATTGCGACTGTCTATCCTCATCACTTCAACCGTCTTTCGTACACGTCGATTCCCTTACCACCCGTCAATATGTACTCTTCGCGACTCCTCCACCAGCTTGTGTTGGTCGTCTCTATTCTCTACGCGGCACAAGCTTCGTGGCTGGACCTGAACAAGCACGTCGCTGGACGACAGCTTGGCTTGGACGTCGGCGCCTCGCAATCAGCCGCCCAGACCAGCGCTGCTGCCCAAACTTCGGCAGCAGCCCAGCAGACTTCATCCAGCCCCTTGCCCGCTTCTACTCCTGTATCGAAGCCTGACCCCGCCGCAAGCTCCTCGTCGGTGAAGCCGCCGCCGGCTAGCAGCTCTGAGGCGCCACCCACGAGCTCGTCTCAGTCATCTTCAGCTCCTCCGGCCGCCCAAACGACCTCGTCCGTTCCCCACCTCCAGAGCTCTTCCTCTAGCCAACCAACCTCAGCCAACAATAATGGCGAGGAAACCACGCCCACGCCCACGCCCACGCCGACTCCCGTGGTTGCGACCTCGGTCGTAGTCGTCACGGGTACCAACAGTGACGGCTCCAAGACTACCATGACCTCGACGTCGATGACCACGTCTACTCCCGGACTGAGCTCTAGCGAATCCGGCGAGACGTCTGGCATGTCGCCCAAGACCCGCAACACAGTCATTGGCGTCGTCGTGGGTGTTGGTGGAGCAATTGTGCTCGGTGCGTTGGGACTGGTGGCATGGAGAATCTGGGGACGCAAGAAGAACACCGAGGAGAGCGACGGGCTCATGGCATACAACATGAATGGGGCGAGCATGGAAAAGCCCGAGCCGGGCAGTTCTGCCAGCCAGAACCAGCGAACACCATTCCAGTCCACGCTGGAGCACTACCACCAGCCAACGGCACCGGTCAACGCGTCGTCCAACTTTTGATTGATACCACGTCCACGATGACGGGGCCAAAGCCATGAACCAATCTGACTGATGCTTTCCATACGGCGTTCCGGACTTGATATTGCCTCCTGCGAGTCGTCTTATCTTACGAGTCGTCTCAAATTCCGACCACAAATTAGCCGTCCCTTCCATCAGAGGCAAACTTTCCAAAGAAGAACGCTCCGAGTCGAAGGGATTAGCAGATCCAGGTGTTCGAGTTAACTCTCGTCACATCTTTGACACTTGGATTTGACAATGAGGCTTTACAAAATGCATAGCGAGCCGTTGACGGGTACTGCACACATCTAGACTAGATCACTTAATAATACTGAAAATTTCATATTCGGACTGTTGCAGACCTCTACGTGCGTTTTGTGCTGACTTGTGGCAGCGTCTTGTCGCCCTGTACCAATGAGGCGAGCCTCCAATCCCACGGCTTTTCCGTCTCCAGCTTGTGGACAATGCCACCGGGGATTCGGTGAGGTCATTGGCGTTGAGACAACGTGTCTACAAATATATCGGAAGGCTTGAAACTGCACGCAGCCTGCTTTCCTTGTCTACCTACCTAATGGCAACCTGACTGGCAAGTTCTGCTATCCCCATGCTACCTCCCCAGGTATGTTACCTAAGGTAGATGCCGTAGTTGTTCAGCTCTGAGGCGCCGATAATAGGCTGACTATCAGCGGCACGACTACGCGTACTCCATACCGATACCAGAGTTCTGAGGCGTGCCTGGCATCGGAAAGAACCACCCGCAAGCACGGCGGTGAGTAAAGCTACGTCAGTTCAGAAGGCTTATCATGCTGATTCCCCCTGCTTGCTTCTAACTCATTTATCAATACGAAGTACGGACGTGATATGAGATGGCATGCATACGTGGATGCGGCGGGACAGGTGAGACCCATGAGGGTCTGGGCTTACACTGGAATGCAGTAAGTGGGAGGGTTGTGACATTGGCAGTCGAGTGCAAATTCGAGGGAAAAAGGAACAAAGGAAGGGGGATAAGCTGGTTATTGTTCATGTTTGTCAAACCGTGTCGCATTTATCTCCGCCAGACACGACGTCAGTGACGGCGATGAGGACCAGGTTAGCTCATTCTGAGCTGCATGGCCACCAATGCGCACGGCTTGTCGCAACAGCATGGCGCGATATTACGAGTATATGTAAAAGCGCGCACGATCCTGGCCTCCTAACGTTACTCCGTACTTGAGCTGTCGCGCCAAGGCGCTCTGCAAACCGCCGCGGGCATTTGTTTGCGGCCCTCTGCGCTTGACGCCACCAGCGTGTGCTTGGTTTCTTCGACCTCGTGCGAGCCGTGGGACGCGACCCCGTCGGTCCAGCTAGTTCCCGAGCTGTGCCTGGGGCCGGGCGGACGGGGGCGAAGAGCTACGTAGCTAGTGCGGGATTTGTGGAGTTTACGACATCATGGACCCCTATCTCTTTGTCGCGGTGATTCTGCGCTGTGATGAGGTGAGCTGCAGCTGGCGGGAAAGCTTGCAAGCTGCATAACCGAGGATAAGGTGTTGCTATCTTATGGAGAGCACGGTACGGGCACAGGCGCTTGGCTAAGAGAGAAAGCGCCTCCTTTGGGACGGATGGCAAAAGATGGGGAAGATTCCAGGCTTGGGAGGCTACTGGTAATAACACTTGGCCACAGATTGCTCCATTCTCGCTTCGTTTGGAGGTACTTCGACTTCTGGTGGCGCTGCATACCAGTGCCCGTGATGTGACGCCGCCGCCGAGGTACTCTTCATCATACGGCCCCCCTGTCGCGTCGCGAGATTGCGCCCCGGGTGGGCGCGAGGCGGGCCATCATTAAAGGCACTGGCTGGCAGAACCCTGTCACAGGCACTGAAGAAAAAAGTTGGTCCACTGAGAGACGTCTGAGGGCACCGTCATTTCAAGTTCAGGTCCTCGCAGAGTGCCGGCGGTGGTTCGCTCTCGCTGGCTGCCACTAATGCTACCCTTCCGCCAGCGCATCCATTCGCCTGTCGTCAACCACCACGGATTGCCACCTTGCCCCTAACTACCTTACTCTTTGCCATCAACCCTCTTCCACCCCTCCGGCCACGTCTTCTTGTGCACCCGATGTGTCCGGCTGTGTCGAGTCGTTTTGACCGCCGTTTTCTGTCGCTCTTTTTCTGATGCCTTGGCGGCCTTTCTTCGACTCTTGAGCACGGAGGCAGCATCACGGCTTGCGCCCCTTTCCTGAGCCAAAACTACGCCGGAAACGCGTCGCGTAAACACGCCTCGAACAGCCAACGCACGGCGTCAACGGCCCTGGAAATAGAGCGATCGTTGGAATCGACACGTGAGGAGAGACTCAGCTGCAGGCGACCGCTTCCTCGTCTGCGCTGATCTCAGTTCGTAAGTGCCCTGCGTTGGACCGCCTTGCAAGAGCGGTGTCGGAGGTGCATCCAGTGGGCCTGATCTTCAATGACGCTGGATCGACTAACGCGACCTTGCGATTCAATCTATTAGACTCTCGTGAAGACGTCGTCACCAAGTTCGTCGGCGGCTTCTGGCCCTGGTGCACAGTACGGTCCTGGCGGTTCTCCATCTGAATCCCAGCCGCCGGCATCACCTGCACTGTCGACCGCCTCCACTGCCGACGGCGACGAGGACATCGAGTCATCTCCAGCGCTGCCTCCACTTCCCGCCCCGAGGCTACCTGGACGGGTCGCGGAGATATTGAGGACACCGCCCCCTGAGACTGGAGAGTTTGGCACTGCCAGTTGGGGCTCCCCATATCCCAGGGCTGATCGCAACCTGCGTCGGCAGAGCTTCAGCAGCGAGCCCTCTGACGACTCGCCAATCCACCACCTGACCATCGACACCCCCTTTCTGCGCCGGCAAACTGAGCCTGAAGCGTCCCAGTCCGAGCCTCAGTCTTCTGTGAGTGCCGCGGCTGCAGTTCTCGCGAATAGGGCCAGGCGACAGAATAGGGGATTGACCGAGGATTGGATTCGTACCCACACGACTGGCATTGTCAACGCTGAGCCAAAACATTGGTTCAGTGAAGGCAGCGACAGCGAGCACTCTTCACTGAGCGGCTCTGGACTTGAATGGTTGGACGACAGTGATCTTCGCACACCAAAATCTGCCAGTGAGGCAAAGCAGTCAACGTCAAGAAGGCAATCTCGCCACGCCCGAGCGCGATCCAGCATCGAGACCCTGAAACCTGGGACTTCAACCAGCCTGAGACCTGGCGAGACCTTGAGGATGGCTGCAAACGAACCTCCGATGTCCACACCTGGTGTGATATCCGACTCATCCCCGATAGACGAGAAGCAAGATCACCCCCTCGCAATGGAAGCGAAAGACGAGAGGGCGACAGAAAGCCCGGATGCACAGACCAACCCGCCTATGACGCCGACGAAGGGGACACAGAAGCCTCTACCCAAGGAGCCTGCAGCGACCCCACGCATCAAGAGAAGGGTTCCGTGGAAGGGCAAGAATATCATGATTTCGGTGCCTCGCGACGACCAGCGTGGGCTCCCCGGAAAGGGTCTTATGCCCCTCCGCCAAGAAGAAACGGACAGGATGTTTGCGTCTTGGAAAGAGTTAGGATACAACGTTGATGGCTTCGACCTTGTCGTCGAGGGCCAACAGCCACCTGGCACGGAAGACTCTCAGAGCCGTCAAAGCTGGCCATCTTTCGAAGACATGGCCCGAGAATGGTCTGAGCGGAGGTTCAACGTGTCCCTGCCGGACCTGAATGGTGAGTCTCGGCAACATGCGGAGTGGGAAACTTGGACTGACACAATATTGATGCAGCTTGGGAAGACTATACTCGGGAGCTCCAAGAAGCCAAGCTCCGAGCTTTGGGTGTGTTTGCCAAAGATGAGCCAGAGGAACCTTTGATGTCACCCCCGACAGCGAATCCTTCAAGACAGCCATCGACGCAGCATCCCTCGAACCCATTCTCCCCACCGATCCCAACTTCCTCCGCGTCCAGTAACCACGGCAATCCGGGATTCCCGTTTCCCGGACAATTCATTCCCAATGCGCAGAGCCCTGGAATACCCTCTGCAACCACTCCCAGCCCCTTTGGCGCGGCCTCCGGGAAATTCAATCCCCGCCAGTCCATTTCGCTGCCGATGGCCCCGTCGCCCTTCCAACCGTCGCAATCACCTCAGGGGTGGCCTGGTCAAATGGGTTCTCTGCATGGTCTGAATAGAAACGACTCGCCTTCGCTGGGCATGCTAAACGGCATGTTATCTCCCCAGTCACCATACGGAATGGATGGGCTCCAGCAGGTTGACATTCCTGCTTTGAACATGCACCGAAGACAACAATCTCTGCAATACCTGTCCCAGCAGATGGCCGCCAGGGCTTCGCCGCGCCTGCAAGAAGTGCGTGAAGAGGATGAGGCCATCAGCAAAGGTCCGTCCAAGACGCCGGAGCCCCATAATCAAAACCCCGACAGCCTTCAGGCCGAAATCGACGACGCCGAGTATCATCTGGAAGAACAACTCCGCAACCAGTTCGAACACGACGATTACAATCCTCATGCTCAGAATGAGGTACCTGCGGCGAATGTCAAGCCATTCGCTCCAGTGCCGGACCACAATGCATCTGCTGACCTTGCTGTCGCGGAACGCTTTGCCAATGAGCCTGGCAAGCCTCTTGTCCTGCATCATCCTCGGCCCAACAGCCGTGGCCATTCTCTGTCTCAGAATTTCTTTAGGGACCACGATACGCAGGACGACGCTGTCGAAGGTGGCCTCAGTAAGCTCGACACATTGAGGGAAACTCCAGATGCTCAAAAAGATGATGAGTCGCACGAGATTGAGACCAACCCTAGCAATCTCGGGACGCCTATCCAAAATTTTGATTTCGCTGAGGCACTTGGGCAGCATCAAAAGAAGATGTCGTCGAACAGCAATGCTTGGCCGGATTCCGTCTCTGCAACCAGCAGCACCCGCCGTTCCAGCCATGGCAGCAAGCCCTCGCTGTCCAAGCTCAATGTCGAGGCTCCCGAGTTCAAATTCAACCCTACCAACACGTTTTCTCCCAATCTATTCAATTTCTCCGGAAATAACGTGCAGCCTGCGGTCTTTCAGGCCAGCAATACTCTGGACTCGCCGACTGGCCGGTCCGTCTCGCAATTTAGCAGTTCCTCCAGGTTTCATGCGACCGCCCCGTCCTTCTCTCCAGGGCGGAGCGAATTCAGCTTCTCTGCCTCAGGACCCAAGTTTCGACCGGACGCCCCTTCGTTCACTCCTTTCCAGTCACTGAATGGCTCCGTCACTAGCCCAATAGGGTCGGGCAGTGAGGGCCCAAGCAATCGCAATTCGATCTTTAGCAACATTCACGTGCAAGCGAGCGACATTATCAAGCCCGTCAAGAAGTCGAAGGCCATTCCTATCGTCAGACCGTCCAGCAAGGCGTCTGTCAGATCAATCGACGCGTCTACGATAGCCGATGAGACCTACGACGAACCAAATGGCCGCACGGCTGATGAATTCAGAGCCAAGCGTGCTAGAAGCATTGCTCCTCGAGGCGATGACATACCGCTTTTCGCTAGCATGCCAGAGGACGATACTTTGAAAGACCTTACTGCCTACGCCGAAGAAGGGACTGGTGCTGACGACGCTTCTGCACTTGAAGGAGATAGCGCACTACCTGTTGACACTTCATTGTCATCCATCGTCACCTCCGATCAGGTAGACACTGTGGCAACGACCGCTGCTGCATCGGAAACATCTCCCACCGGCGAGAATGTCAATAAATGGGCTCCATTTGAGTTCGAGACCAAAGTTGATGCGCAGAACTTCAGCGAGTCTCGAACCTTCGGCGACGATAGCTTTTTCGAGCCTCATCATAAGAAGTCACTGTCTGCCACGGCTCAACCGTTCGTCCCATTCGGTGCTAAGCATGCCGAGGAGCCACTTGTCACCAAGGACGCGGCGGAGGAACCCGATGCAGTGGAGCCTGAGCCTCGTGAACCTACACCGTCGAGTGCCAGGCCCAAACTTGTTCCGAAGGGTCTGGGCGCATCTCGTTTCGCCTCGCCACCGCCTAAGCCTAAGGGGCTGGCCGGGTCTCGTTTCGCAAACGAGCCTTCGCCTATTGCCGAGCAGGTGCCTGCCCCTGTCGAGCCCGTTGCGGAATGCCTTATCGAAACTGTCGAGCAAGAGATCGCCGATGACCTCGAGCAAGACTCTGCTATCGCTGACGAGCAAGCTCTCGACAACGGCTTTGACCATGAGCAGACGTACGAGGAAATCGATTCGATCATGCAGCATCTGGAAAATAACCCATCAATGGGAGTCAACAAGTCTTCCAAATTATCACCATGGGAACAACGGACTGCAACTGATCGTGACGCCGAGGCGGATGACGTCCAAATTCCAACCGATCAGTTTTCCAGAGAAGGAACGAGCCTTACTCCCCGCCAATATCATGCTCTCCCGGATGTCTCTCCGATGCTCAATACAGAGTTAGAAGACCCTTTCATCGATCCGCCTTTGAGCTCACGCCCGCCCGAGCTTGAAGAGCCTGAAGCCGAGAGTGTTGTTGCCAGCGACTGGGAAGCCGCGTTCTCGGATGATGAGCATGACAAGCTCGAAAGCAGGGCACAATTCTTCGATGGGCGTGTCAATGAAATGGTGGGCAACCTGCTGGCCTCCAGGCTCGATCCCCTCGAGAAGGCTCTCTTCTCCATTCAGCGTGCCTTGTCGTCCAAGACACGCCGGACGCCTTCTTCAACCCGCCGCGACATGCGTAGCCTCTCTGGAGAATTCCAAGAGAGCGATGCTGATGATGAAGATGAGGAGCCTATCCGTCGTTCCACGAGTCCACGCAGAGACCGCAGACTTGATCAAATTCGGATCGCTGTGATGGAAGCTCTTGCTTCCCAGGATAAGACACAGCCCGCCACCGCTTCTTATGAGCAGTCCGCCGTTCTGAAGGCCCTTGAAGAGATGAAGTCACAGCTCGTTGCGACGGCTGAAGGGCATAATGCGGAGCCGAAAGACGTGCCTATGAAAGAGGCCGAGATCCGAGATCTTGTCGCTGCCATGCACCATGATGAGCTTCAACGTAAGATGGAGGATCTGCAGGGCAAACTCTCAGATGTTGACCAGCGGCTGTACTTGGAGCAAACTAGAGTGGAGAAGGAAATCACTGAGCGCAGAGCTGCCGAGGATGCTGCGGCTGAACTCAACCGCAAGCTCCAAGCTGCCGAGACTCGTGTCGAAGTTGAGATTATCAACCGAAGCGTCTTTGACCAGCGTGTGGCAGATCTGGAAGAGCGCCTGAGACACCAGGAGGAGAAGAATGAGGAAGAAGTCTCGGCAAGGCGAGCCGCCGAAGATAGACTCTCCGAAGTGCAACGCCTGCTCAGGATCTCATCTGAGGAGGAGAACCGTCTCAGGGAGGTGCTTGAGGAGAGGGACCACCGTGTGAAGACTCTCGAGCAGGCCGCTGGCAAGACTGCCATGCGAATGACGCTTCTCGAGGCTTCGCAGACCAACTCTACGCAGTCACAGACCGAGATGACCAACAAAGTGAATGCTCTCGAGGCCGACCTGCGCAACGTGCGGCAAGACAACAATCACTGGAGAGCCGAGGCTGAACGAGCAGATGACGCTGCTCGTCGCAGGGCCGGCGAGCTTGCCCATGTGATGGAGGAGAATAAGCACATGCAGAAGTCGCTTACCACTTTGACTTCGCAGCTTGAGGAGAACGAACGACTGCGTGAGGCGTGGCGCTCCAAATTCATGTCGCTGCAGGATGACATGAGTAGAGCTGCCCGCGAAATGGCTGAAGAAAACGCCCGTCGCATCAAGAAGGAGCAGGCTATGTTTGCGAGACAGGAAGTCCTCGATGCGAGACTGCAGGCTGAAGCGAAAACCCGCGAGCGCCTGGAGGTTGAGATGGAACGGCTTCAAGACAATGAGAGGACCGGCATGCGCGCTGTCAACGAATGCAAGCGCCTTGAGGGCCAGTTGGCTGAGTTGCGCGCCGAAAATCACGAGCTGCACCAGGCCAGCGCCCGTTACCAGCGCGAGTTCGAGGAGGCCAGAGAGTCCGGTGCCAGCGAGATTAAGCGAACTCGCATGGCTATGCAGACAGAGATCGACGCAGCAAACCACCAGGTCAATGTCGTTCGCGAAGAGCTTGAAGAGCAAAACTCCAAGCTGCGCACTGAACTGGACAATATCAGGCTCGAGGCGGACACTGCCAAGGCTCAGAACGAAATGCTTCTCGAGGATTCACACACCAGCAAGACGGCCGAGATTGAAGACATCAAGGGCAAGCACCAAAATGAGCTCGAGGATACGCAGGCTCGCTACGAACGCCAGCTCAACACCAAAGCTGAAGAAGCACAGAGGTCTGAACAGCAGCTCCTTGAGCGGCTCAGCCTGTCATCATCCAAGATTGAGCACCTGCAAGATCGCATTGTGCATCTCGAGGACAAGCTTGAGATCGCCAAGGAAGCCGCAGCAGCGGCAGCGCAAGCTGCCAAATCTGCCGGTGTCGAGCCTGGGCCGGCCGCCGCTGCCGTTGTCTCCCAAGGCCGGCCTACTTCTCGGGCGGTCGACTTGCCGGAGAAAATCTCCCCGCAGGCTCTACGGGAATCCATCATGGTCCTTCAGGAGCAGCTCCAGGCACGCGAGCAGAGGATTGAAGAGCTTGAGCAAGTGGTTGCTAAATCTGACCCTGATGCGGCGTCGAAGATTTCCAAGCGTGACGATGAGATTAGCTGGCTGCGCGAATTGCTCGCCGTGAGACACGGAGATGTTCAGGACATCATCACTGCCCTTTCTGACGATAACTTCAACCGCGAGGCGGTCAAGGACGCAGCGATCCGTCTGAAGGCGAATCTTCAGATGGAGGAGCAGGAGCGCGAGAGGGCCATGAACGGCGGCTCTGCCATCAACCTGCCAAATATCGCCCAGAGCATTCAGGCAGCGACGCCGCGTGTGGCCCAGACGATTGGTCCCATTGCGGCGGCCTGGGGCAATTGGCGCAAGTCGAGCCAGCCTTCATTCCGCAGCATCTCTGGAGTCCTAAGTTCGCCTGCCGGGAGCAATGCCACGCCCTCTAAGAGTCGGGGTGACAGTTTGCTGGGTGGTCTTTTGACACCTCCAGCTTCCGGTCTCCGTCAGACATTCCCCGTGGACAATAGGCCCCAACCGACGGCCTTCTCCAGCACTGGACGCCGCTACACGTCCCAAAGCAGTGCACCGACTCGCACTCGAGGCGAGTCGACGGCCTCTCGTCGTTCGGATAAGCCGCCTGCGAGCCAACAGACGCCGCCACGCGTTCAGGAGCGCAGGGAACAGCCCGTTACGCCACCTATGATGCGCCAGAGCGGTTACGACTCCGACGCCCAGCCCGGCGATTTTGATGATCATGACTTCTTCGAAGAGGACTGAGCTGGCTTACGACACGCCATAAATGCACACGTCAGGAATGATGGACGAAATACGTCACCTGAGAATTTATAATACATCTTTTCCTATGTTCTTGTTTCTGTTTCTTTGCCATGGTGCGGAAGGAGAACCTGGCCACGTCCATGAGCCGAAGTCGATTGCATACGCATTGCGTCGCTTCTTCTGCCCTCATTTGCCTTCACATGATTCTACCAGACTGCGACAAAAAACAACTTTACCTAGAATGATACCCCCCTTTGGATTGGCTGCCTTTGTTTTAATCTCCTCTCCGATTCGACTTTGCTATCACTCGATACATACTGTCACTTGCAAGTCACGACGATGCCTCAGACTGTTCACCTGGCAAACGAAGCGGTTGCATTTGTTTGTTCGAGACGCGTTGTATTCGATCTCCTTCTCTAAGCCGTCGCGGCTCTATTAAAGCTTTTTTGCTTTGGGTTTTTCTTTTGTACATGGATGCATAGCGGTGTGGGGAGGCTGGGAGGCCACGAGCTGGAGAGATGGAAAGGGGGGAAGGAGTGTGCAAAACTTCGCATGTAGCCATAATCCACTCCCATTTCGCAGATGCGTTACATGCCTTCACTGTCTGTTGCTGCAGAGGCAAAGTGTGACATTGTCATTATGACTACCAGCCGTGAAGCCTCAGGCTGCGTTATTACCCAGTGCGCCACCACCCCCTTGGGGGCACATGCATGCCTAAGTATTCAATCGTATAGTCCTGGCATAAGTAACTTTACAGTACCGCTTCAGTTGCTGCTCAACAGCTTCTCCACGGCCCACTTGACGGAAAAGTTGCGCAGGTCAGAGTAGTGCTGGCCGACGCCAACGAAGAGAACAGGCACGTTTGTGGCGTGGACGAGGCTGACGAGTGTGCCGACCATGTCACCGACGGTGTCGCACTTGGAGATGATGAAGCCGTCGAGGGTGCGGACGGCGCCGAACGCGGCGTTGAAGTTGCGCGCCTGGGCGACTGAGTCGGTCCCGACGAGGGCCTGGTGAAACATGTGTCAGTATCTCGTGCGCTGTGGGGGTGCAGAGGATGCAGGCAGGACGTACCTCGCCGACCATAAGGATCTTGTCGGGCTGCGCAAACTTGGCAAACTTCTCGAGGGACGACATGAGGCGCTGGTCGTTGTGTCGCCGACCAGCCGTGTCAATCAGCACAACGTCATATCCCTCCTGCGCCGCGTGGGCAACGGCGTCCTTGGCCACGGTGGCGGCGTCCTTGCCGTAGCCCTTCTGGTAGAGCTCGACCTGGCCGCCCTCGCGCGCCGTCAGCTCCTTGAGGTTGCGCACGTGGACGGCGAGCTGCTCGACGGCGCCGGAGCGGAACGTGTCGCCGGCGGCGATGAGGACCTTGTACTTGTTCTGCAGCAGGAAGAAGCAGATCTTGGAGAGGTTGGTCGACTTGCCCACGCCGTTGACGCCGACGATGGAGATGACGTAGGGGCGGGCCTTGCGGAGGGATGTGACGGGGGGCGCGGTGATGGCGTCGATCTCGCGCAGCAGGTCGAGCGACGAGGTGGGCGTGAGCATCTTGGTGAGAGACGACTCCATGGCCGTCTGAATCCTGGAGTTGATGCCTGTATTATGGACATACTTGTCAGAAAGGATGCGCAAGAATGTGACAGTTCCAAGGAGTTCTCACCTTCAAAGTTGCCAGTCTTGACGCCGACGAGCTCCTTCTCGACACCCTCGCATAACCGCACGGCAGCCTCTCGGGCCACGTTCTTCTTCAATAGGTGCTCCTCCATGCCCTTCATCGCCTTCTGCAGATCCTCCTTGGTCAAGGTCTTGCCGCCGACGACGTTGCGGAAGAGTCCGCTGAGCGCGTTGACGCCGGAGCCGAAGAGCCCAGACTTGGAGTCTGACGTCCGCACGGCAGCCTTCTGGGCCTCGGCAGAAGCCAGCATGCTGTGCACCTCGTCGCCCAGGTCCTTCAGGACAAACTTGCCCTTGCTCGACGAGCCCCACGTCGCGGCGTCTACGGCATCCACGGCGCTCGATCGCCCGAATGCGCCGGCCTCGGAGTCGCTCGTCGGGTTGGGCGCAGAGTAGTCGAGCTGCACGTCGTCGTCTTCGTCTGCGAAGCCGTCGGCGTCCCACTTGCGCCCCTTCTTTGTCGCCTTGCCGCCGCTCTTCTGTCGAGCTGATGCTTCGTCCCCGGAAGATGCAGTCGCTGCGAGGCCATGCTTCGCCTTGCGAGCTCGCCGCGACATCTTGGCGACAGGACCAGCCTTGGCAACTACCAGGTTGCCGCTACCAGGAGTGGACGGGCGCGATGTGTTTGGTGTGACTATCGGGGTCGACTCGTTGGAAGGCTCCTCGGCGACGCCATTGTTGATTGAACGGCCCCTGTATGTCAGGCCGGGCGCGGCGGGGGCATCGTCGATCAAGCCGCCAGAGGCCGTGTCTTTATGCGCCGCCGTGGGATTGACGGCGCTTGAAGTGTCCAGTTCTTGGAGCTGCTGATCGAAGTAGTCATCGAATCTCGTGCACTCGACTATGGTTGTGTGCGGTTTCGTGAGCTGCTCGCCGTACAGCGATATGAATATCGTCTTGATGTTGTCGACCAGCTTGTCAACCCAGCTAAGGTGTAGGAGCGACCGATAGACAGCCTGTGCGGCGGCAAGTCAGCAAATGAGAAGTTTAGGGTCGCATTGGCGCAGTCGCAAAACTCACAACGAAGATGACGCCCAATTCCTTGACGAGCGTCCACTTCAATATGTGTTGATCGCTTCGGTATGTGGGATTCGCGGCGGCGGACTGCGAGTCCCGGAGGGCTGCACTGCCGCTCTTCTCCTCGATGAAGGTGTCGGCGATGAAGTTGTTGATGACGGAGGGGTTGACGGGCGCATACGTCCGGGACCAGAGGACGACGCCGGACGTGGTGAGGATCTCGAACGTGTCCAACATGGCGGCTCAGGAGGACCGCTGCGGGCACGGTCGTGACGAGCGCTATGGGTGGATGGTATTAACGGCCAGAACCAGCAGAAGCAAAAAGACAAGGAGAAGATATCCGCGTCTGCCACGGGCTGAGTATTAATAAAAAGTAGGGCGCGGGTTGCGAAGCTGCAGAGGTCGGAGGTGCGAGGATATCGGAGACGCCGCAACTCGGTGGCCGGCAGGGTCCAGTCCCCACGCGGCATGCCGGTCTTGGGAGGCCCGGAACGTTCTGGGCCGCATCACGTGGTGCGGCTGGTGCTCCAGGGTAGCTTCGTTAAGCCACTGCGGGATGACGCCGCTGGTGCGAGCGACCACATTTCCACATCCACCGACCGCCGCCAGCTTGTCGAGCTTCCACCCACAGCGCGTTTGCCTCCCCACGAGCCAACATCGCCTCTCTCACGACGCCGCAACCCTCGACGCACTACTACAACGACACAGCACAGGCCTCGGCCTCGATCTCCTCGCCATGCAGCGGGCGTCGTACGGGCAGTCGCCCCCGCTGCACCATCCCGTGCCGCAGCATGTTTCCACAGTCCCCCAGCTCAGATCGCCGCCTCCACCGCCGGGCTCTGCGCAGTCTCTGAACGGCGGCTACGGCGGAACGCCCTACCAGCAGCAGGGCGGCTCGGCCGGCAACGTCTTCGGCGCGTATGGGCAGTTTATGAACGACCCGACGGCGCAAGTAGCAGCACAGTTCGGCCAGACGGCTTTCAAGCACGGCCAGGAATACGTCGAGCAGAACGTACGCGCCCCAGGGATTTATGCCTCGCTCTGTGCTATGGAGGTGCTAACTGCTTGGTAGTTCAACCGCTTCGTCAACGTCTCCGCCCTCAAGCACTACTTCAACGTCTCCAACTTCTACGTCCTCAACAAGCTGTTCCTCGTCCTGTTCCCCTGGAGGCACAAGCCATGGTCGCGCAAGCAGGCGGTTGGCGCGAACGGCCAGGAGGGCTGGTACCTGCCCCCCCGAGACGATATCAACAGTCCCGACATGTACATCCCAGGTGAGTGACGGATGATGGCCTGGTTCAACCGCGGTGAAGCTGACTAGCGCGTTTAGTCATGGCCTTGGTCACATACATTCTCCTTTCGACCCTGATCGCTGGACTGAGGGGCGAGTTCCAGCCAGAGCTGTTGGGTTACACGGCGACGAAGGGCTTGGTGGTCGTCATCGTCGAGATTGTCGCGCTGAAGCTGGGGTGCTATCTCTTGAGCATCTCTAGCCAGTCGCAGCTCTTCGACCTCATCGCCTACTCGGGATACAAGTTCGTCGGCATCATCGTCACCATCACCGTGGCTGAAGTCTTCAACGGCGGCCAAGGAACGGGCGGCTGGGTGGGCTGGCTCGTCTTCTTCTACACCTTCCTGGCCAACTCTCTATTTCTGGTATGTGGTAGACAAGATTGTCTCGACGAATCGTCTTGTGCTAACGCGATTTCAAGATGCGATCGTTGAAATACGTTCTCCTCCCTGAGACTGGAAGTAACAGCGGCGGCCCCATGCAGACCGACTCGCGAGCGAAGCGCAACCAGAGGACGCAGTTCCTCTTCTTCTACTCGTACATTGTCCAGCTCTTCTTCATGTGGATCCTCACCCGGGGTTGAAGATGACAACGCGTTTGCGGGGATGGTGGACCGGGCGTACGACTAATTCATCGTCGAATACGGCTACGAAAAGATGAATGGACCGGTCTGCAATGGATTGAGGCTTCGTCCAAGGCATTGAGTCGTCGATACAATTAATAACTGCTTTATGCTCAGGCTCATTTGAGCCTTCAGAGGCACCAGATCAACATGCGGTTAGCTTGGCGCATAAGCCGCAAATCTCAAGGTCGACTCAACATCCTGAGGGCAAGTACAATAGTTGGGTGGCGCGGCTGGCAGCAGGGAATAGAAGACAGGCGTTTGAAGCGTAGCATCGTCGGACAAACTGATGCGCGGCACAGTGGAAGCCGCCCGCATTCGTGTACATTTAAGTTTTGGTCGAACCTGTAAAAGCCACGATGTAGAATAAAACCTTTAATGCGCTTCACCACGTCTCCCAATCTCGGCTTATTTCTTTCTGCAGTGTTCTGGAACATTGCCAGATGGCGCAATTCGGCGAGGGCCGCATTGGCGAGATGACAGCAATCCACAAACGCCGCCACGTGGCGGCTAACCGTCTCAACTCACGTCCTCCGACCTCTATGAGTCTCACAACACCGTAACCCTTTACCTCGGTGCATAATTTACCGAAAACCACGAAGACCATGGCTCCAAGACCAATTGTCGCGGCGACGCTGCAGGCGGCCCTCTTGGGCGCCATCTCCAACGTGCTGGCGCAGCTCATTACCGCCAGCAAGAACAAGGTCAGCACAAGCGCTCATCTCGCGATGTGACAGCCGTGAAGGACACTGCGAGAGAGAGTCCGCGATAATTGAGTAGATACGGCTTGCTGACAGTGAGAGTAGACCAACTGGGAGGTCGACTGGATCCCCGTGTTCCAGTTCCTGCTGTTCAGCATCATCTGCACGCCGCCCAACTTCCTCTGGTGAGCACCACACCCCATCTACACACGCCTCACCCGTGGTCTCACGAACAACACTCTCATCTTGGGACACCATCTCACATCTACCAGGCAAGAGTTTCTCGAGTCAACCTTCCCCGCGCGCCCGGCGCCACACCCCAAGAAGTCAGACGAAAAGGCACCCAAGGAGCAGCCGCTATCGGTGCGCAACACGCTCGCCAAGTTCGTCCTCGACCAGACGGTCGGCGCCACCGTTAACACGCTGCTCTTCAGCGTGTTCCTGCGCGCGCTGCAGGAGGCCATGGCGCCCGCGCCGCGCATCACGGCCCTGCACAAGGCCTGGACGTACTGGGCCGGCCCCGGCGCCATCAACTTTGCGCGCGTCGACTTCGCCGCCGTGTGGGCCGCCGCGCGCGCCGAGTTCTGGCCCATCGTCGCGGCGGGCGCGCGCTTCTGGCCCCTCGTGAGCATTGTCAACTTCACGCTCGTCAGGACCGTCGAGGGGCGGAACTTGGTCGGTGCCTTGGCGGGCGTGGCGTGGGGAGTTTACATGAGCATGGTGGCTGCGCAGTGAGGGCTAAGAGTGATGGGCGTGCTGAACTCGGTTTTTGTGCTGCTGAGAAGTAAGACTAGATGAAGGAGTTGCCCTCCGTGGTTTGGGGACAGATGGGCTTCGGGGAAGCGACCGTATTGAGGCTGCCTACGTGAGGGCCTTAATGGATGAGGGCCGGGGACTAGAATGGATGATAGAGAGGCGGAGAATATTCATCAACGCAAGCGACATCGCTGTTTGAAACGCTACAGTAATAGAAGCTAGTATCTATGTCTCGCATCCGCCGACGGCGCTGCTGTATTCTTCGTTTCCCTTGTCGCTGCTTCAACTTCATCAGAGGTAGCAAACAACAAGGCCGGCCCCTTTAGGTCAATCGTCATCTGTAGCGAAGCAGCGGCGTCCGCTCGTCGCAATCCGCCGAGGTTCCAAAACTCCAGCGCGACGAGGCCGAACTTGAGCATCTAGACCCGTTGGTCCCGCGAAAGCTGTCATCCATTGTCGCTTCGCTATCGTCGGTTTCCTGGGCTTGAGACGCCCGCGAGGAGTTTGGCCAAGGCAATACCGACGTTGATGACGGTTCAAAAACCGCTGCTAGGGGATTTAGCCTCGGCGATGGAGCTCCGGTGCTGCTGTTACTGTCGCTCCTTGACAATCCATGGCTGTTCAGCTGCTTCGAGCGCCTGGCGCTGGGAGACACGTACCCTCTAGGCGTTGGGTCAAAGATTTGTGTCATGTCAAGATCTGGTAGTTGCGGTTGCGAGGCTAGCCAGTCGTGTATGGTTGATGCTTGGTTCCTGTATCGATCACGAGGCCATTCGTTTGCGCCCCTGTGGTTAGCCCCCCCATCTTCCATGTCCAATTGGCGGCGGATAACAGTCAGATGCCCAGAAGACCTATCAGAGCCTGATATACCGACATTATGGGACTCGAGTCCCTCACTCGGCGATCTCGGGCTGCCCGGTGTCGACTTTGGCGAGCAGAACCAGTCGACATGAGGAGTGGACATTTGGATATCGAAGAACTCAAAGAGCCTATCTGCAACGGTGTACCAGTGCAGCAGCCATGGCCGCATCAGCCAGAGTATGTCCTCGTCGGTGTCCGGACTAAGCATCTCATTGCAAAAGTTGTACATGGTCGCAAGCAACCATCGTAGCTCCTTTGGCAAACCTTCCATGGTCTGCAACATGCAGGACCACGTCCTGGCTTGGTGGAAGACAGGATCCCCGTACTGGTCTATTGGGCGCAGAGATTTAAATAGGCCATGAACATCTATCTGCCGCGAGCACGGTTGGTATGCGAGCGCGCCCTGGAAGGTGCGGTACTCAAGGAGGAACATGTCGGGGATGCGGCTGTGGGGGATGAGCGTCGTGCTGAGAGATACATATGTCAAGTCATGCTTGGGGATCTCTGTGAGGATGTCTGCTTGGATATCTTGAGGGGCCCATAGATCCAGGCTGGCGGCCTGCTCAGGCCGCGCGTCATCAATCTCCTGGAGCAGAGATTCCATGTCGGTTCTTGCATCGTCAAAGACCTGGGAAGTATTCGTCAAGGTGCCCGGCAGGTCGTACTGCCGTATCCAGATGGCGTAGTGAGCCTTGTCGAAGAACAGGACCGCGCACTCGCCGCACAAGGGCTGCGGCGCGCCGTGCAAGAGGAACATGGCGTGGAAGCCGTGGTGGGCTGGGCAATAGTACCACGTCAGGCCGAGCTGGGCGGCTTCATGGTGGTTTACGGGGGCGCCATCGGCCGACACGCAGCAGCCGCGGCAGTGCATCGTGAGACTCGAGTAACGGATAGCGAACGAATGGATATGCTATGCTTGCCCGGTTCAAAGAGCGACACGGCTGGACGTATGCGATAAACATGTACGGAGTAAACGATGGGCAGTCGTATAACAGCACGAAGCTCGACAAGGCCGAACGGAGGCGAATTACAAGCACGGTTCTAAAGAGTCAACCGTATCGCGGTGTACTTGCCGTCACTGCCTCCTCCTTTGTAGCAGATGCCAGGAAGGCGGCACTCATCGTCAAAGCAGCATCAGCCTTCAACGCTTTTCCACACAAGCTCGCCGACGTGGATGTAAAAGCGCGATTCAGTCCACGGAGCCTCGAGATGAGTTTCGAGCATGCGTCGATAACCTCAAAAGCCCGCGGCCCAGACACGATCGTCGGTTGCGAAGCTGGATGCAGGAGAGGCCGCGCACCAATATGTGAATGCACAGTTTCGGACTTCATGCTCGGCAATAGCGTGACGAGGAGGAAAGCTAAAGGCGCGGTTAGAGGCAATCAGCAACGCTGCCAAAGAGCGTCCCGCTGGCTGACGGGTGGAGTTTGCGGGTTTGGCTCCGGCGGGGTAGCGTGCTGGATTAAAGACGGTCTTCTCAAGCCTCTCATCATCTACTCCCATTCTAACGCACCACCGGCATAGGCATAACTCTTCCTTATACCTCTCCTACCTCTCCCTCTCTTCTTGTAAGTCACGTCAACCGAGTTTCTCGATCATTCGGGCGTATGATTTCGCCTATTTCCTTATGAGAACCCTTATTGCGCAAATGCAAACGCGCCGTGTTAACCAACAGCCAAAACATGTCTACTGTATGATGCTGCGCGTTACCGAATATCCGCGCCACGACATAATTCTCTAGCTCAGGTAGCTTGCTCACTGAACGATATGGAGCGCCCTTCGTATAGCGGTTCCGATGAGAATGAGCCTTCGAGCTGCCGCACGAAGTCGGCAGCTCAAAATGGTGTTTCTGATTATGCCGCTGCATGCCGCGCACCTCAGCAGCAAGCTGGGGCTATTTGCGACTAATAAGCCAGCCGCCTATGGCACAGTCGGAATTACGCCGCGGGCTTGGGCCCCATAGCAGTCCGTAGCGCGGGGGAGCTTCGCGGTGCCTCGCTGAGGGGAGGTGGAGATGCAATGCGGAAACTCGGAATCGGAGGGGCAGCGTGGAGGGGTCGGGTCGGCAAACGGCTGTGGGGATGGGTTTGCTATTAAAGCCGCTGGCCCCGTCCGTTTGACATGGGCTTCCTCTCTCTGCGTCCCTCGGAATCTCGGAATCGGCAGGCTATAAGTTCGCGTGCGCTGTGCCCTGATATTGCAGAATCTCGG
The DNA here is from genome assembly GCA_024339985.1 of Tolypocladium endophyticum. Classification (NCBI taxonomy): domain Eukaryota; kingdom Fungi; phylum Ascomycota; class Sordariomycetes; order Hypocreales; family Ophiocordycipitaceae; genus Tolypocladium; species Tolypocladium endophyticum. The sequence goes on from JALHBW010000069.1 coordinate 252,848, forward strand.
CCGTAACTTACTTCTTCGAGCGACATCAGCATTTCCAGCCGGCAGCAGCAGAACCGTCACCATGGCAGGCCGCGTCCACCGAATCACCATGTTCAAGGCCCCCAAGGCCGAGGACCAGCAAACGCTCATTGAGAAGTACAAGGAGGTCGACCAGACCAACAAGAAGGTGAGATTGGGCGCCGTCCAGGTCGCCTCAGGCGTCTGCTTGCCCGTCCCTACCGGGTCAAGTTCCCGCAACACGCGCTGACCGCGCTTCCACCAGGACGGCAAGCCTTACATCCTGTCCCTGGCCGTCGGCGTCGCGGAGGATGACCCGCGCGCCCAGGGCTTCACCGTCATCTGCAAGACCGAGTTCGCCAGCCTTGACGACATGAAGTACTACGACAACGAGTGTCCCGCGCACATGGAGCTCAAGAAGACCGCCAAGACGCTGACCCTCGAGGGCATCCAGACGGTGTTTTTCAAGCCCCAGGTCACCGGCGGTGCTGCGCCATAAGTGCGCGTGTCTACGGTAGCCGGAATCTCTCAGACGAAGGAGCCGCATGATGACTTGGACCGAGCGAAAAGCGTACTGCTTAAATGGACTGGCCGATGAACTGTGCATGGACTCCTGGCAAGGAGTAATGTCAAGCTAAAATTATTGAATGATTATAGTAGTTCTTCCTACGGAGTACTTCAATGAGAATCCGCAGGACTTTCACGACCAGGAACATTCCTCGTAGCCGCATCAGCCTGTCAAATGGCTCGCACTCACTGTGATGTCATCTAAAGCGCAAGCGAAACCCGCCTCCTGGATGCCATGTGCCACGACGATCCAGTGTCGCAACACCACGTACGCCGTGGTGAGCTAGCACAGCACGACGCATGAGGTCCTGTGTCCTGTACATTCACCGCGGCCAGACTGGTCATGAATGCTGGAGCGGCTGAAAATTGAGTGACGATGCTACGTGACATGGGAGTCACAGCATTGTATCGTTTGCTGCTACCTTGAACGACTTCACAAAGTAAGAGACCTCAGTCACACCTGGGCGTCGAGCATGTGCAATCTTCAGAGGCTTGCCACATCAATCGCCACTTGTGGCAATATCAACCACATTGGTCAGAGGTCCCGCCAGATCTCTCTTCTAGAACCGCTTTGACAATGCGTCAGCTGCTCAGCCGCCAGAATACGAAACATTCCAAGAAAAGCGGACAGATTATTTTCAAATAGAAGTCAATCAAGTTTGTACCAAAAGGAACTTCTCATGTAAGCTGTAACAGATAAAAGGTCCCTGGCAAGACCATGTGTGCTAAGACTTGCAATATTACGATAAATCATCCACCGTCACTAGCCATGCCAGGCGTATTGCGTCTTGAAGTATAGGTCAAGCCCAGAGAAAGCGAATCTGTTGCCGTAGCATATAGTGCACACTGTCCTGCCATCTAATGAAAGCCATCCCCATGTGGTCAATAGCAAATGCGGTCCTATTTTCGCCAGCTCAAGCCAGTCTCGATCTGGCATGGTTTGAATGGTCCGATGCTTAAGCCGCTTGATTCGTGCTTGAGATAGTGTTCGTTTCAGTCTCAGAGTCACTTCCCCGTGGGAACGATGTCTCGTGTTTTGGAGCAGACGCAGGCGCTGTCAAAGTCATGAGGGGGGTCGGGTGCCTCTCCAATGTGAACAACGACACGACCACCATCACGGCGCAGGCAAGGCCCATGACTTGAATCTCATCGCCAAAAGCGCCAACGTACACAGCCTTGACCAGCTCTCGCAGGTTATCGGGAAGTTGCAGACCAGACAGGGGCGAACGGTGCAGCTTATCCAGCTGCTCTCCCGTCAATGCGGTACTCAGGTGGCGGTTGACGTGCACGTTGAAAAGCACGGTGCAAATGGAAAGCCCGATACATCCACCAAGAACTCGGGCCTGCGCAACCGCGCCTTGCGCAGAGGCACGCACGCATGGTTCCGCGGCGAGAACCCCAGTCATGATTGTGGCTGCCGAGAATGAGAGACCGACTCCGAGTCCAAAAATGGCCTGATACCCGTACTGGGCCGCTTCGCTCGTATGACTGCCGGTTATCGTCGTCATCAGGCCGACTCCAAGCAGCTGAAGACAGGAAGCACCCACGAGTGTGAACGACGTGTTGTTTCGCTTGCTGGACAACGCACCACCTAGGAACGAGCCAACGGCGCAAGTGCCCAGAAGCGGAAGTATGTGTACTCCAGCCATGAGCACCCTCTCCTCGTCGACGATTTGAAATCGTTCTGGGATGACAATGGACAGAGAAATGTAAGGAAACCCCGTAAGCAAGGTAAGCCTGAAACAAGGTGAGCGATATATTTGGAAAAAGGGGTGACGCACTTACAGCAAGCCTGCAACGTAGACGCGTCGAGTCATCAACCTCATAGGGAATATCGGCTCGACAATACTAAAGTGTCTCTTCTCGAGACGAATCTCCCACCAGATGAACAGAGCCCAGCTGATGCCGGAGAGTATAAAGGTGGAAATTATCTGCGGGCTGTTCCAGTCGAATGTCTGTGATCCGCCCTGTTGAATCGCGAAAACGAGAAATCCGGAGCTGCATAAGAGTGTCGCGCCGCCAATGAAGTCGATCCGGTTAAACGCTTTCCAGGAGAGCAGGTGTGCAACATCTTCTTGAGGCCAGAAATTGCTTATCGCCAGGACCGTTACCAATCCAAACGGAATACTGCTGAACAGGTCAACATCCGTCAGTCAGCTCTGTTTTCGCAATACTCACTTCATGTGGAAGAGCCACCGCCAGTCAGAGAGCTGAGCAATAATGCCTCCGAGCAGCGGTCCCAGAACGAATGCAACTGCAAGCGTTGCGCCTATCATGGCCCCGATGAGACTGGGGCGATGAGCTGGTCCAATTTCCAGGAGCCCAATCTGGGTCAAGCTATACAAGCCAGAAGCACCGATCCCTTGGAATGCTCGGCAGACAATCCTGCCGCGCGTCAGTTCTCGGACGGCGCAAGTGGTAAGCTGAGGGCATGCATACAGAGCAGTCATGTCTTTGGACGTGGCGCACCCCATGGAAAAGCCCATGAAGGTGATCCAAGACACAACCAGCATGTTTCGTCGGCCGTAAATATCACTGAGCTTCGAAATGCAGACCGCAAACCCTACGCACAGTCAGCACAAGTCATATTTCTTCTCAGGGTCTGTCGTTCGGCAAGCTGACCCATGTACGTCAGGAGGTACGCCAGGATGATCCAAGGAGCGTTGACAAAATTGTCAAGGTCGTGTGATATCGTGACTAGGGACGTTGACACAATCGACGTGTCTAGACTCGAGAACAACAGACCAACAAGGAGTCTGCAGATTGTTAGGCAAATCTCTGCACGTCTGTTCGTTTTTGGGGATTTTATACGAAACAATCAGAACAATCTGGCGAGCTCCTTTGATCTGAGAGACGCCGGCCGCGGCCGTCGATTTCGACGAGGTCGCATTTTGGCCGCAGCGATCTTGCAGGGATGCCATCTGTCCCAAGGACGGGTTGGGATAGGAAAGCGACATGGGATATTCGTCGGCCATTTTATATCAACGACCGGTCCTCTGCTGCGATTGTGGACGCCCTGCGGCTCTGGAGCCTGATGGACAAAGGAATTGGCAGTGAATCTAAGAGCGTCGACCAACACGTTGTGTGTACTTCTCGAGACGGGATCCAGCTTGGGTACGTGCGGTTGGGGAGAGAGATGCTCTGTTGTTGGGGGTCCCCGAGCTCAAGACATGGCTTGGGAGGCTGTGTTGGCAGGAGCTGCCTGGAAATTGACCTGCCTGAACTTGAACTGGAAAGGAAGTCACTCTCGTAGCAGACTTGACTTGCCGCTTACCAGGCAAACGGTGATCTGAAAGCAGCTGCTACGCATCTCAAAAAGAAATGTGGCCAAACTCTCAAAAGTCGGGTGCCTGCGTCCTTGATATGATGGAGTATGCTTCGCAAGAACTCGAGGTGCGAGAGATCACAAGCAGCCGAAGACGCACAAGACGAGAGAATGACGCAGATTACACAAATCATACTCACTAACAAGCGAGCCTCCTACGCATGGTAACAGCGGAAGAGAGGCCTTGCTCAATGCTTACACAGCGAGTCATCCACAAGAACCTGAGACATTTGCCGACAGGCGTCGCACTGGCCAGGGCTTCGTTCGAGATGCAATGCATCTATCCAGCCTGGTTTACCATCACGTCCAGACTCTTCCCAAAGACTGATGCAGTGACCATTTATCTTAACATTGAGTTGGGCTCCTACGTATCTAAAATTTAAAGAACATGCCGTGCTGTACTTGAAGGAGAGCGGGAAGCTACGGCCAGCTAATGCAAATTCTCGGCAAGCCTGTCCACAGCCAACGTGGCCAACGTGGCATGACTGGAATAGGCAATATTGTGTAGTACCAGCCCTTCTTTGCCACCTCTTTGGGTAGATTGTTGGTCCATATCGTCCCACGGGTAAGAAAACTCAGCGCTACCTACACATAAGGACAGCTGGTTGCGCACGATATCGCAAAGCAGCACAGCACATGGTCATCTGAGAGCGCTCAACGACTAAGCATAGCATCCTTCTTGCCATCTCGTTGCACATAGCACAGAGCACCGTGTGAAGAGCCGAGCAGCAAGTCAATCAAGGCTGCTGCGCCCTGGATCAGTGTCACCCGAGCTTCCTCTGTGCGTGGCATGTCACTCACGAGCTGCTGTTGGCGGGCCGTCGCCTTCCCGCGCTCCAAGTGGTTTGCATGGCACCGACGTGCCATGAGCCGAGCGTCTCGCACGTCATCTCCCAGGTCCGTCGGAAAAGCCTATGTGGACGACAATGAAACAAGACAGTCGCATATGTCTGCTTTTTTGAAATCCACCGATGGGCATCGGCTCTCCGCCGCAAAGCAGCTAGTTCGACATGCAAAAGATGATGAAAGCTGAAAACTCCACCGAAAATTTGCGCGAGTAAATCATCTTTTGATTAGATGGTTGCACAGAACGGAGCGTGTCCACCACAGCTGGGGCGATGTGCAAAAGTTCTCTACATTGCGGCCTGTGTAACACAACTGGCCTAATATTGCATCGGCCTGGAGATCCTACTACCAAAGTGGATTCAACGTCCGTAATTCTTTCAAGAGATGATCTGCTGTCAAGAATAGATCGGATGATTGGCTGCGCCACTAATACGGTGTAGATGCCCTTGTCGGCCACATAGATTCCCACGTGACGTGTCAACAACTCTATCATGAGTCGGCAGGCTCAATTGAGACTATTTGAATACTGTATTTCGATATGGTAAGTTCCAGACTGCGCATACTCCACTGTGCTGACTTCATCGGGTTTGGTGTTGGTATGCATTGATACCTGTCGCAGCCTAACAGCTCTACGCAGGGCTCATCACGCCCAACCTTGAGTGTTTGAAGCCATTTGGGTTGCACTTGTGCTAGAACGCGTTTTCAGGAACGCCTTTCCCCCCCAAGTCGAACCCGTCTTGTTACTGACGACGCTAGACTTTTCTTTTTTTTGCATTACACGCCGGCACTCAAGCTGAGAAACGAGGACACTAAACATGTGGCTATAACAATGAGCTCGGTTCCAAGACAGCGTCTGTACGGGAGGGCTGCTCATATGAGGAATGAGCTTTCTCCCTTGTCCGCCCTGATTTCGGATAGTAAGCGGGTCAGAAGTAGAATCTGCATCCTCCTCGGCAGTCTTGCCCGGTTCGACCGAGCCGCCGCCTTGTGGAACTGTTGGCTATCCTGATTCGTAGCAGTCACTGCAGCTCAAAAAATTCTTCAACGATAGCCGCAGCCCTGGACATTACCGGGATATGCCTGTCTGCCAACGTCCGTTGCAACTGCGAGGTGTTGCAGTCCCAGTCCGTTGCATCCCACGAGGCTTCAAATGGTTGCGGATGCGTCTTCGTGGAGACTTAGAACGGGTACCGCGGCCCGCCACATGCCGAATACTGGCGGTACGCTCTGGACCTGAGGGAATTCAAAGTTTGATCAGGTCTCAGATTTGGGTGTATAGTTTCAGAAAGCCTTGTCAAGTCGAGAATCCTTACTGGATTGGCTCCAATTGTGATTAGCGTTGGCCAATGAACTGTCAAGTTGGAAAGATCAAGGACATTGTTGCGAAGTCCGCAATCCAGTCCATACTCAAAGCGAATGCTGATGTCGTCGGTCAAGCTCAGCCGCGCTGCTTCTCGCTAGGATGATCTCTTGCAGGAACAAATCGTGGCTTGCGCAAGTGACCACTAAGAAGATGGAAATGACAAATGCAGCGGGACTCCGCTTCTTCGCATGTGAAATATGACTCCGATGCAAGTTACTTCCGCGCCTCCAGCAAGCGCTGCCTAAGAGCAACTAACTGGCGCTATTCGATGCTCGGCCTAGAGAAACATCCGAAGCTCAAGGTCTTCTTGCCTCGTGCTGGACCAGACTGCCGCTGGATGTCTCATGTGCGCGCCTCCGCAACGGCATCCGGGCGGCATTGGTCTGGCTTGTGTCATGACAGTGAATACCTTCGGTCAGCTTCGCTGCTGACCACCCATGTCGAGCATCATGTTACCGTGATTGCAATGCGGCCCCCATTTCTTCCTTGCCACTCCGATGGCTCCCGTCGTCAGGCTCCTGAGGGGCGCCCAAGTCGGTCAAGTCCCGACGCCCCCATATATGTTTGCTGTGCCTCTGAATAGGCCAACATCTCCGAAAACCTCCCTGCATGTACAGCTGCTGCTGCAATTTCACCGGCACGAGCTTCTTGGGGCCGTCCCTAGTGCCTTGTGTTTGCTCAGCGCGTTTGGCACCATCCGACCCGAGCTCATGCGATCGACCCTCATTAGGCCGTTTGCTGATTACTCCCTTGACCGCACGGGCTCACTAGTCTGCGTCGTTTCCGTCCGAGAACCCATTCAAAAACACTTATAATACCGTCTTCTTGTTCGCAGAACATGCCCCTATGAAATGACCTCTGCGCCTAACTTGCATGTCGTGTTTGCCAGGACGCAGGTGTTCGGCTTTGATCTATCATAACTGCATGGCATCCGAGGCAGGGTGTTGGACCTTTAGATCGAGTTCACGGCATGTTTATGTGGAGATTCGCGTACAGTATTCACTGTAGCTTTTCGTGCCTCAAATATCTATTCCTTTCTTCTGCCGAAAAGCGTCTGGCTTTCTCCTCTTTTCAAGTCTGGCACACTTTCTCTCATTCTCATCACGACCCTCTTTTCAAGTCTGGCACACTTTTTCTCATTCTCATCACGAACCCTCTCCTCCCCTCGCTCCGGTCCTGTCTCAATTCAACGTGATCACAGAGATTGGAGCAAACCAACAATGGAAGACATTGCAGTTGTTGGCCTGGGCCTAAGGTTTCCCGGAGACGCCACATCCCCTGAAGAGCTATGGAAGGTTCTTGAGGGTGCTGGGTCTCAGTGGTCAGAGTTCCCCAAGGATCGTCTGAATATCGATGGCTACTATCACCCTGGTGGTGATCGCGAAGGCAGTGTAAGAAATGCCACTTCGAGCGTGCCTCTCCGTAGCTGATTGCGACTAGATTTCTTTCCGTGGAGCGCACTTCCTCAAAGGGGATGTTGCTGCCTTTGATGCTCCGGTAAGCCCTTCTGGTTTCAAACATCTGATTTCCCCTGAGCTGACGCACCAAAGTTCTTCTCAATCGCAGCTGAAGATGCCAAAGCTATTGACCCTCAGCAAAGAATGCTTCTGGAGGTTTGCTATGAGGCACTTGAGAATGGTGTGTCTTCCCAAGCCTTGCTGGAGCAGCCAATGCTTACTCTAATTCTCAGCTGGGCTTCGCAAAGAGGATCTAGATGGAAGTGATACAGCGGTCTACATCGGGTCTTTTGTCAAAGGTACGTGATTCTGTTGATATCTGAGGCATGATGCTACATGACGGGGCCATTGCAACTAACACTGATTAGACTACGAGCAGATCTGCCTTCGAGACCCAGATTGGGCGCCGCGATATGCCGCTACTGGTAACGGCATTGCCATCATGGCGAACCGAATTTCGTACTTTTTCAACTTTCATGGTCCTAGCATGACCCTCGACACCGGCTGCAGTGGCAGTCTTGTATCCGTCCATCTTGCAGCACAAAGTCTGCGGAATGGCGAAACTTCCCTCGTAAGAAATGCATTTTTGGCGAGCAAAGGATCAGGACTGACGGAAAACAGGCTATTGCGGGTGGATCCGGCATGATTTTGACCCCGAGCACCATGATGCCAATGACGGCACTCAACTTCCTAAGCCCTGACGGGAAGTGCTTCACCTTTGACTCCCGTGCTAACGGCTATGGAAGAGGCGAAGGTATTGGAATTGTCGTCATGAAGAGGCTGTCTGACGCTCTTCGAGATAATGACACCATCCGAGCAGTCGTTCGTGGCACAGCCGTCAATCAGGACGGTCGCACTCCAGGTAAGTTCTTGAAATATACCACAAGGAATGTTAGCTCACTCGAAGTCACCTTAGGAATTACGTTGCCAAGCAAAGAGGCTCAAGTGGCCAACATCCGTTCTGTGTACGCTAACGCCGGGCTGGACTTTGATCAGACCGCGTACGTTGAGTGCCACGGAACTGGAACTCAGGCCGGTGATTGGCGAGAGCTGAAGGCCATCTCTGAGACGCTTGGCTCCGTCCGCTCGACAGACAAACCAATAGTGGTGGGCTCCATCAAGCCAAATGTCGGACATCTTGAGGGCGCAGCCGGCGTGGCTGGAATGATCAAGGGTATCTTGGTCCTGGAACATGGCAAGATCCCGCCCAACATCAACTTCGAGTCTGGAAACCCCGACATCGATTTTGAGAGCTGGAAAGTCAAGGTGAGTGCAGCTCTACCGTTCACAAATTATTAAAGCTACTGACCTTCTTCAGGTTCCGACTTCTGTCATGGATTGGCCTATGGAAGGCACTCGCCGCGTCAGTGTGAACTGCTTCGGCTTCGGAGGGACGAACGCCCATGTCATCGTGGATGAGGCTCCTCTCTATCTATTCGATCGCGGTTTGACTGGCAACCACAACTCTCTTGATGCAGCGGCGGCATCTCCCGAGCAATTCGTCTTCAGCGAGGACGCCCCAGTCAACGAGTCGGCCACTCCCGCGCAGCTCTTTTGCTATTCAGCGCACGAGAAGAGCGGCGTGACGCGTGTCATGAACTCTCATCTCGAATTCCTGAACGCAAGAAAGAATGGCTGCTCTGAGAGCTTTCTGCGAGACTACGCCTACACTCTCAACCTTCGACGATCCAACCTGGAATGGAAGGGAATCGTGGTAGCCAGCTCCCTGGCAGAGCTGTCGTCCAAGATTCAAAGCTTCGAGCAGAACTCAGTTGTCCGCTCTTCTCGAGAGAAGCAGCCTCGTCTTAGCTTCGTCTTCTGCGGTCAGGGCGCTCAGTGGGCCACAATGGGCAAAGACCTTTTGAGCTTTGATGCTTTCCGCCTCAGCATGGAAAAGGCCAGCAGCTACATGATCACCGAACTGGAATCACCCTTTGATCTAATGGAGGAACTTCTCAAAGATCAGCATCACTCTTGCATTTCTCAGCCTCAGGTATCTCAGCCGGCAACGACTGCTCTCCAGGTTGCTCTTGTGGACCTGCTCAGCTACTTCGGCATCACCCCCAAGCACGCCGTTGGTCACTCATCTGGTGAAATTGCTGCCGCGTACGCCTCGGGCGCTCTGTCCAAGCAAGAGGCTTGGAAGGCTGCATATTACCGAGGTCTCGCTGCGGCAAATATCCCTTTGATGGCGCCGAAGTTGAGGGGAGCAATGATGGTGGTCGGCATGTCTCAGAAGGAGACAGAAGATTACCTCGCCATGGTCAGCAAGTCAGCCCAGATAGCTTGCATCAACAGCCCGCGCTCCATCACCATATCCGGACAGGCCGAAGCTATCGCTTTCATCGAAGAGGACCTTCGCAACAGGAAGATATTTTGCAAGGTCCTCATGGTCAACACTGCCTATCACTCGTCTCACATGAAACTCGTGGAGCACTATTACAGAGAGGAAATATCGGCTATTTCTCCGTTCCAATGCTCGGACTCTGTGAGCATGTTCTCGTCGGTTACTGGCAAGCTCGTACACGGAACTGAACTCAACGCGGCATACTGGGCGGCTAACATGGTATCTCCGGTGCAATATGTCGCTGCAATCCAGTCAATGATGCATGTTCCAACTGATCAACGGCCAAATGCCATCGTGGAGCTTAGTCCCAGGCCGGCTCTTCGATCGCCAACGACGGATATTCTGTCTGCCATGCCCGGCGTCTCGCAGCCCACATACCATTCAGCCCTCGATCCCAAGGTCAATGGTGTCGCCTCACTGTTCACACTTATTGGCGAACTATGGTCCCATGGTCTCTCCGTCAAGATGGATCTCGTCGTGGCATACAAGTCAGCACAATTGCCTCGCAAGTGTCTCACTGATTTACCTCTTTACCCATGGAACCACACCAAGTCGTACTGGCATGAATCTCACTTGAGTGTCGCGAATCGATTCAGAGAGTACGGCCGTCAAGATCTCATTGGAAGGCCGACTGCGGACTCCGTGCCGTATGAACCCAGATGGCGTGGCTTCCTGCGCGTGTCCGAGAACCCCTGGATCCAGGACCATCAGGTCCAGAAGACCATCGTCTATCCCGCTGCCGGAATGGTCTCCATGGTCCTGGAGGGCGCGACGCAGATGGCCGGTAATGCAACTGACTTGCTGGGCTACGAAATCACGAACATGGAAATTGAAAAAGCGATGCTTATACCAAACACAGCTCATGGACTTGAAGTAGCCATGAACATCAAATCGGCTCAGAACTCTTCCTCAGCATCGGAGCAGCATGATTTTGCCATCTACTCCAAGCACCTAGGCCATGATTGGGAAAGGAACGCTACTGGAAGCCTGTATTTCCGAGCCAAGCTCGATGGCTGGGAGACGCATTTCCAGTCTCACGCCGCCGCGTGTGAGGCTTTCAACACGACTTGCACCGAGTCGCTCAATCCACGCCAGCTGTACGAGCTCCTCGACATTATGGGCATGAACTACGGTCCTCTCTTCCAGAACATGACGGAGATCCGCAAGGGTGGTAATGTCTGTATCAGTACTGTACGCGTGCCTGACACAAAGTCCAAGATGCCTGCCAAGTTCGAGTATCCGCACCTAATCCATCCCGCAACTCTCGATTCAATGTTCCAGACTCTCTTCGCCATTGACTCCAAGCCCATGGTGCCGACATTCATCAAGAGCATATTTGTATCAGCGAATGTGAACAACCCCGACTGTTCCTCGTTCTCTGGCTATGCCACTGCTGATCGCTCGGGCATTCGAGATGCCAACGCAAATATCGTGATGAAGCAGACTGGCGCGGGCGATGCCCATGTGGTCATACAGGGTCTTCATCTCACTGCGCTGTCAACTCCGTCGCCTGTCGAAGGTGGCTTTCTGCCAAATCACCGCCGCCTATGCACGACTATCGTCTGGAACGAAGATGAGGCATTTGCGAGCCCGTCTCACTTCAGCGAACTACTAGCATTGATGGCGCACAAATATCCCGCCTTGGAAGTGCTACAAATTGGCGGCGGACATTCTGCGACGCTTACAGCTCTCGAAATCCTAGCGCCGAATGAAGATGAGACTCCGCGCCTTGCCAGGTACACCATTGTCGACCCATCTAGCCCAGATGTCGTGGTTGGGGCACTCTCGCCTACCAAAAACACTCACCTGGGTGCTTTCATCGAGTCCAAGTCTGACTGCTCGGAGATTGCAGCCGTCTACCATCTCATCATTGCCTTCGCCGATTCTGATGTTGACGCCGACGGTTTGAGAAAGCATTTGAAGGCGGGCGGTGTGCTCTTGAAGCAAAAGGTTACTCCGCAACCCGGCAACGCGAACGGTAACGAGGTGGTCGAGACTCAAAGCTCTGAAAAGTCGTTTGACATTCGATTTGATAGCCATGACGGATCTTCTGTGGCTATGGACGCGTGCAGAAACCGCGGCCAGTCTACCGAAGAGAAATCGCCTCCAGGTGTCGTTTTGTTGCTTCCTGAGAGCCCGGATTCAGAGGTGTGTACCTTTGAAGACGGCATCAGACGAGTTATGCAGCAAGATTATACGGGCCTGGAGTGCTCCGTGGTTTTTGCCGGCCAGGTCCAACCTGAGTTGCTTTCTGGAAAAGTAGTGATCTCCCTTCTCGACTTCGCGGCAACTAGGGCCGTGGGCAGTTCGGTTTTTGCCTGGAGCGAATCCTGCTTTAACACTTTCAACACGCTGCAGAAGAATGCCAAGGGCGTCATCTGGATTACTCATGCCGCTCATATGAAGCCCCGGAACCCCAAAGGCGCGCCAATCATTGCATTGGCCAGGACACTCATGTCGGAAGACCCGCTCAAGACCTTCGTCACGTTTGACCTGGGATTCGACTCACAACTTGGAGATGCTTCTGTTGTGCACAATGTTTTGTCGATCTTCAAGCAAGCTTTCTGGGCAAGATCGGATTCTGAACCGTGCGAAACGGAGTATGCTGAGGAAGCGGGCCGGCTTTATATCCCGCGCCTCTCCACCATCCCCTCGCTGAATCAACTGATCGAGGATGACAACTTCCAGGGCTCACTTGTTCAGAAGCCATTTCATTTCGATGAGGCGGCCGACTCTCAAGAGCCACATCTCGAGCTGGTCATTGCAAACCCAGGAGTTGAGGACGGGTCGTTGTACTACGCCGAGTTTAATCATCCCGACCTTGCTCCTGATGACGTCGAAATTGCTTTTGAGAAGACGTTCCTTACTGTCCATGATCTTGAGACAGTCTTGGGTCGCACTACTGAGAGTAGGATCGGCATGGACATTGTCGGGCGCGTCAAGCAAGTCGGAAGCAGCGTGACGGAATTTCGGGTCGGCGATCAGGTCGCCGCGCTGTCATCGAGCGGCACCGTCCAGAACTCACTTCGCGCCAAAGCCAAATTCGTAACAAAGTATGATGAGGGCATGGTTCCAAGTTTCCATGCAAGCGCGTACTACGCTGTTATCCACGTTGGAAGAGCCGGACCAGGTCGAAAGGTTTTGGTCTTTGCCGGAGCTAGCGCCCATGGGCTGGCCGCTATCCAGATGGCAAAGTCAGCAGGCGCAGAGGTGTTTGCGACGGTGCTCGGATCATACTCATCTCAGCAGCGGGAGATTCTGTTGGAATGCGGGCTTTCTGAAAATCACATCATCGACGCGAACTCGGGGAGCTTCGTCAAAGCAGTGCTTGGCGAAAGCAACGACAAGGGCATGGACGTGGTGTACAACCCGACACTGAAGCACATTGAGGAGAGCTTTAGATGTGTCCGAAGGTGTAAGTCTCCTGCATCTCTTTCTCATCTTTGAACCGTGTGTTAACTCTGGCAGGTGGGACCATTGTCCAATTTGCGAGCAAGTCGCCGACTCCTCGCGCCCTGCCCACAATTGAGGGCTCGGCAACGGTTGTCAACTTTGACCTAGGCCAGCTTGTAAATGAAGACGAGGACTTCGTGGCGGAAATCCTCAAGCAAGCCGTATGCAGAGTTGCGAGCCAGACTTTTGGACCGGCGCCGCACCCTAACGGTGTACAAAACTTTGGTATCGACAAGCTCGAGGATGCGCTTCGACGACTCCAGAAGACACCCTACATTGGCTGCTTGGCCCTGGCCGCGGATGCTGAGGGCGGCAGCGCAGTCCCGGTCGTAAACAAGAATCCAACTAAGCCACTAAGCGAAGCACTCGACAAGAACGGGACGTATCTCCTGGCCGGCGGCCTCGGCGGCCTTGGAAGAAGCATTTCCGAGCTCCTCGTCAGCAACGGCGTACGCCATCTCGCCTTCGTCTCCCGCTCCGGAGCATCGGCCGAGAGTGCCAAGACTTTCATCGACGACCTCCAAGCAAGGGGCATTGATGCCCGGGCCTACTGCGTCGACATTTGCGACGAAGCGGCACTTGCGCAGATCATCAGGGACGGCGTGACGGCAGAGATGCCCCCGATCAAGGGCGTCTTCCAGTGTGCCGCTGTCATCAAGGACGCCGTCTTCGACAACATGACCTACGCGGACTGGAACACGGCGATCCGGCCCAAGACAGTCGGCTCCTGGAATCTGGTGCAGGCTGTCCAAGCCGCCGGCCACGATGCCTCGTTCATCTTTCTCGCCTCATCCGCGGGCGTCATCGGCAACAGAGGCCAAGCCAACTACGCTGCTGGGAATTGCTTCGAGGATGCGCTGGCACGACACTGCCGGATCTGGGGCACGCACGCCGTGTCCGTCGACCTCGGCCCCGTGCTGGGCGCGGGGATGCTCGCCGAGGACGACGAGACTCTCAACATGCTCCGCGCCAGCGGGTTCTACGGGATTCGCCATTGCGACTTTCTCAAGGTCATCACGCACGCCATTACTGGGGAGACAACGCCCGGCACGCCGATGCCCGCGCAGGTGGTCCTCGGGGTCGGCACCGGTGGCATCATCCGTCAGAACCAGCCCGCGGACCCGTACTGGTCGCGCACGGCGCTGTACAAGTACTTGAACCTCGTCGACATGCCGCCGCCCGACCTGACTGCCTCTGGCGGCGCCGTCAGCACCGACGCCAAGACGATGCTGGCCTGCTGCGCCGATACTACCGCCGCCGCCGGGATCGTGCAGGCCGGGCTCATGAACATGCTGTCCAAGGCGATGAACATGCTGCCCGAGGAGCTAGACGCCAACAAGCCGCCCAACGCTTACGGCGTCGACTCGCTCGTGGCTGTGGGAGTACGCAATTTTGTCCTCAGCAGCTTTGGAGTGAAGGTATCGGTGTTTGAAGTCCTGAGTGATGCTACTATTGCTGAGCTGGCTGTGACAATTGCGGAGAAGGGAGAGTTTGGCGTGGGTAAGAATTAGCTGTGCGTGTTGAAAGGTGTACGAGTAAGGATGAGATATACGTTGGAGTTCTGGTCTTGTCAACATATTCTCATTTCGTTTTCACCCCCTAAGACAGTAACAAGTCCTTTGCAATACTTACACTGAAACTGAGCTGTGTTCCGTAGCAACAACGCATTGCGGTCTCGCGGACGAAAACAAAAAATCAGTGGAAAAAGAAAAAGTAAAGCACTCCATCATGTCCGATAAATCGCAACAAATTGCAAAAAGAAATGCGTGATCTGGGAATCGAACCCAGGGCTCCCCGACGTTGCGGATGGCAACGGAGAATTTTACCACTAAACCAATCACGCTATTGTACCGAATCGTTAGTCGGATCAATTGATAGAAGCCAGACGAGTTATTTTCTATTATATTAGTGTCATGACTCAAGCGGATCCATATCCCGTAATGCGGGGCGATCTCAACCACCGAGGTTCTGGGCCTGAGCAGCTGCCACGCTACTTAAGGTACCTGCGTTGAAAAGCGAACGGTCAGTGTATTTAAATGAGATGTTTCCGCGTTAAATTCCCTTTGTAGTGGAAAATGACTTGGCATATCCGCTGGTAGCTGAGACGTTTGGTTTTTATACAGGTCTCTAGTCCGTACGGAGGAGATGGGCAGCCATGTATCAATTCTGCCCTGCATGACGAAGAGGAATATGGACTCAGTACGTTCAAGGAAAAGCTTTGGCTCACGGATTGAACTGCGTAGATTGAGCAAGCTTCTTTGTCCTATCTGCTACCGTATACTGCGGTGACAAGCACTCTGACATAGCTGAGATACGCTCTCACCTCCCGCTTCAACTATCATGATCTCCAGGATATCACGCGGCCTCACTCACTTCCGTCTCGCTACCCTCAGTCTTTGCCTCGCCGTTCTTCGCCTCGCCGTTGGCTTCCACCGCACTCGGTTCCCAGACCGCCTCTACAACACTCATACGGCAGTCCTCTATCCTGGTGACACCCTATCCTTCTGTTAGCAACCAACTTCGCGTCGTCTTTCACTAGGCTACTCAGGGACCTAGCGAGGGGCTCAGTGCTCACCTTGAAGACGAAGCGCTCGTCAGCCGCTGCAAACAGCGCACGGAATTCGTGTTCTTCACGCTCCTGCGCGTTGAGCAGCGTCAGCATCACCAGGTCCATGCCGCGCATCAGCCGCTCATCCCACGGGGTCTCGGAGCCAGGGTCGCGCAGGCAGTGGTCGTTGATGACGATGCGCGCGCCGGGCTTGAGCGCGGGGACGAGGTTCTTGAGAAGCTTGACGGCGTAGGGCGTCGAGTAGTTGTGGATGATCCAGCGGAAGAAGTAGACTGCGACTGTTAGCACTTTCAGCAGCCGGTAAGAGTAACGGCAACGCACCGTCCGCATCCTTCACAGGCTGCTCCTTGAAGAAGTCGTGGGCCTGGAGTTGGATTCTGTTCGCGACCGACTCGTCCTCGCAGATGGGATTTGGCGCGCTCTCAACCGTCTTGGGCAGGTCCTGCACAACAAACTTCATCTTCTTCCACCTCTTGGCAAGGTCCACACACACAAACCCATGGCTGCCGCCAATATCCACCAGTGTGCCCTCCCTATCGTCCACGGCCGAGAAATCGTAGTTGTCAACGAGGTACCTCACTTCGTAGCCCTCGCCGCCCGTCAGACTCGCCATGGCACCGCCCATGCGGCGCGCACGCGCGGGGTCCTTGCCGAACGTGACAAACATGGGCTCTTTGTCGACGGTGC
Organism: Tolypocladium endophyticum; assembly: GCA_024339985.1. Classification (NCBI taxonomy): domain Eukaryota; kingdom Fungi; phylum Ascomycota; class Sordariomycetes; order Hypocreales; family Ophiocordycipitaceae; genus Tolypocladium; species Tolypocladium endophyticum. Next base: position 269,459 of record JALHBW010000069.1, read on the forward strand.
CAAAGGCGTAGTTGAAGCCGGTCGTGGTCAGCGACGTCGCTTCCGGGTGCGCCTTGAGGGCGCCGAGGACGTTGGCGGCGGCGGGGAAGATGTCTTCGGCGTTGAAGCCAACCCAGTCCTGCAGCGCAGCGTCCTGTGCGAGCAGTCGCGAGGCCGCTGTGTGGGCGATGAGGCCTGGCGAGGGCTCATGGAAGATGCGCCTCGTCATGGCGTGGCGCAGGATGCGGGCCAGGTTGATGCGGTCCAGCTTCGTCTTGGTTTGCAGCTCAGAAAGCGGGATGGGGCGGTCCAAGGGAACCAGGTTTGCTACGCCCAGGGTTAGCAATTTGGTCCTATGTCAACTGTGTGAGACATACCAATGCCGTAGTTGTTGATGATTTGGAGACTGAGTGCGTCCAGGTACTGCATGAAGAAGTTAGCTTGGTCGAGCAGCCGCGCTTGAGGAGTGCTGGCGACTGACACTCCACACACCCCATCTCACACTCTCCCTTGGGCCCCTGACCAGAGCCTCCAGCTCGCTGGTAGCGTGGATGATCTCCTGCCGGCTCCTCTGCACATCGCCAGGCAGCTTGGGAAAGTCATCGGGCGCGTCAACGCCGAAGCCCGGCTGCGGTAGGCTGTTGTTCCTCAAGTACGTCTCAAGCTTCTCCGCCTCGGCGCTGATCTTCTTCGCGAGCGCAATCAGCCGCGACTGATCATCTGCCGCAGGCTCGTCCTCCTCCAAAGTGATGGCGATGGGGGGTTTCGTCACGGCCGACACAGTCTCATGCTTGGACTTGCGCTGCGAGAAGCCGGAGAACGATCGACGGTTCTGCTTCTTGCGGTCCGCGTCCGACGGCGGCGGCGGCTGGAGCCATGAGGGAACCTTGAACTTGCCCATGGCCTGCGGTGCGTCGCGCTTTGAGCTGGCGTGGATGTGCCGAGGATGCACTGCTAATAAATTTCTATAAATCTGACGCATCAGCATTTGCTTATCGGCTAGAGAAGAAGCTCAAGATTTCGAGGTGCCGCGAACAAGACCAAAGAAAGGCCCCCCCTGCCGTCGTCGCCCATTGCACGGTGGCACGAGCTCCAAGTCAGACATGCATTGCCGTCGGGCATATGGGGCTTGTTACGTTACACAGGACCCTCGGAAATGACTCGAGCAGACAGGAAGGTACGAGATGCCGTCACCCGAAGATTGCGTTGCATCCCAGGCGAGTGGGCTCGCAGTCGTGCCACGTCCACGGGGTCCGGCCAATTGTGCAGCCTTCTGGGCAGCGCAACACGCAACTATGCGCCGTTGCGAAGAGAGCAAAGGCCCGGAACTCACTCAGTTGCTGCGCGCCTCGGTCTCGCCCCCAACAGAAAGAAGCTGGCCGTCGGTTGTCGTTGGCAGCGGCTGGCCCAAGTTGTCGGGACGAGAATTCGGGAGCGTCCCGAGGGGACGGTTCGCTAACCTCGCTCCACGTGGAACCAACGACCACGATGCGTGCCTCGGCCGACACAAACACAAACACAAACAGAACGTGGGAAGAGCGCACCCAACGACTCGGGCTTGCCTGCGTCACTTGCGAGGCGCCGTCGGAGCCTCCGCGACGCCAGTCTGGTCTGATACGTACCTCGTCGAATTGGCTTGTCGCCGCGATCTTCAATGTCAATGGTGAATCGCGAATCTCGCAAGAGGCAGCCGTCTCCCGCTCATGAACGGAATAAGTTGCAAAGCCCACGGAGAACAGCGAAGGCAGCCGGCAACCGACAAGAAGACGGAACTTCCCAGCATCGGCAGTGGACGCTCGCTGGGTAATTAACTTCCCCTATTTCCAAACTAGCCTCCACGTCCGTCGCCCACGCACTCCGCACCCGTACCAGCAACGTCTCAGCCTGGGCCGCCGCAAAGGCGCCATCGCTGAGACCACGACGACACCACCCGCTGCAACCCCGGCCCTGAGCTTAGCTTACCGGGGCACGGCCGCTACGGGCCATGCGCCAAACCTCCGTCAACGCCTACCAGTCGGTACTAGCTCGCATTTTAGCACCACGCGAGAACCGCGGCCACGGTTCGGGGCCCCCCTTCCATTGGCCCCCTTGCTCGACGTCGCGCGCCGTGTTTGCTCCGCGCATGATGGTCGGCGACGTCGGACGGCACGCTTGGAAAGCCGCATCCTCAAGAGGGGAGGGATGCAATCTCTGACTGGGACGGTGGTGTCAAAGGTGGCATCGCTAGCTCCCACCGCGGATGGCCCGGGCCGGCGCCCTCCGCCGCCGCGCCGCCGCATTCCCCTTTGGCTCCGCGAACCGTTGCCCAGCCCCAAATACGGGGAAGCTCGCATTGGCAAACTGATCCGTCACATTGCTGTCGACTCCTCCCCGGCTCGGCGACTCGGCGATACTGCCTCTTCCTCGTCCTCGTGGCCGCTCACGTGGGAACCACACATGTCCCTCCGAGATTCCACACTCTGGCCCCGCCGCCGACCCAGCCCGTCGGTGAGCGAGAGACAATTGCGAGACATGGCGTTTCTCGTCCACGGCGCCGTGCCTTTGCAATTGGTGCGCTCAGCAATGGCTGGCCAAAGCAATGGCTGGCCAAAGCAATGGCTGGCCAGAGCCGTCACGTCGGCGGAGGAGCCGTGCATGTCCTTCCTGCACCCCGCCAACTGCGGCCAGAACAAGAGTCTCCTGCGTTAGGCAGTATCATGAACGTTGGCCAAATTGCACTTCTGCAAGCCATCTTCTCCCCTCAACCTGGATGCTGGATGTGACGTGGAGCCACAGCTGCAGGTCTCGCATCTTGCGCTGCCAGGCTGGCCAGGCAAAGCAATCCGGAACAAACAGTCCCATCTAGGTAATGGAGGGCGGTCATCGTCATTCGCCAAATGAGTGGCGGCTCATGTCCAACAAGTGTGGCATGGAGCCTGCCGTTGCTGAGTATCTGTGGACAGCCATGCCCAGCATCTTATCGTACATTTCCCCTCTCGGTTTTTCTTTTGCCGGCCACATCGGCACACCAAAAGACGCCGCCGGTCAAAGCGAATTGCTGTTGTACACAAATGACCCGAAAGTCTGGTTCGAACCAAATGTGTGCATAAACCCACTGCCGTGGTATCATATCAGACAATTATCCCGACACTGAAACAAACCCTAATCTCGTCCCGTATCGTCGGGATAGAAGCGCTATCACACCATATTCTCCGGCTTCTGTGCGTAAATAATATGTAAAGGCATATACATGAGCGCCGCGTTGTCATGATACGCGCGTCGCACCTCCATGAGGAACACCTCGACCTGGTCGCGGTTCCAGTGCAGCCCACGCGTCAGCGGACCCAGCGCAATGGCCTGGATGCCGTCGAGCAAGATCGTGCGCCAGTACAGCCCGACTGTCTTGAGCACCTTATTTTTGGGCCACGTTCCGATGGGCACATGGAAGACTCGTTCTGTCACGTTAGTGAAGCCCGCTTCTCGCATCTTGCTCGACAGTAAGTCACCGTCCGCCGTGTTGAGATCGACGCCAAGGGTGTTGAGGCCCTCGTTAACCCGTGCCCAAAATTGGGCCACGGGATGCTCGGGGGAAAATTGCCCCTCTGGAAGGGCGCTTCGTGGGGCGTGGTGAATCTCTTGAAGCTCAATCCAGCCGCCAGGCTTGAGATGTCTACAACGTTCGTCAGTAACTCAAAAGCTTGCATCGTCGCGAATGTGTGTGCCAGGAACTCACTCGTAAGCCCGTCGGAAGAGTCGTGTCCAGTCCCGGATAGCCATGACGGTGTGTCGCGAGTGGATGTAGTCGAAGTGGTTGCGCTGGTGCAGCCATGGAGATTCAACATCATCCACCAGAAACCGAACATTTGGCGGCAGCCAGTCCGGCTGGATAGGAGACAGGTCGATACCGAGCACGTGAGCACTGGGAAACTGGTCACCCACTATAAGGTGATTGCAATGTCAGCGGCGAGGGTCGCCCAAGAATCTCTCGTACAAAGGGCAGCTCACTTTCAATGGCCCAGATGCCAGTCCCGGTGCCAATGTCGAGCACCTCTTGCGGGTAGTTGCCAATCGGCGCGAAGTGAAGTTTCTGGCTGCAGAGCAGCTTCACCATGGCGTGCTTCATGTCCTCTCTCTCCTGCTCTACGTCGTCGTTGGGAAAGTTGTAAGAGCCCTCGCGAAACCGGTGGTACCGCCGTCCGTTCTCGTACATGTAATCCCGCACCATCGATTCTGCTGATGTGCTGGCTGAACTGAAACCATCGCTATCATACCCTCCGTCCGACTCTTCGTCGGCCCGCCTCCCGTCCAGGCTTTCGAGGCTGTCGGCCACGATGGACGCCTCGGCCTGCGACAGGGCATCTCGGGACATAGCTTCCTGCTCGGCCGTCGACATGGAGGGGAACATAGACAGACCATTAGGGTGTGTCAGCGGAGACTGCAGATGTTGCTCCGGACTTTGGTCATCGAACAAAGGCAAGTCTGGGGGGCATTCCCTAGGCGCAGGTCCGGCATCGTCGTAGGCCGCTGTCGGTGACTTCGGGGCGCTCGGGTTGATATTTAAGTCCTCCAATTTGGGATTTTGCTCCTCTGTCGTGTCAACGGTTGCCACAGTCTCCCTGGTCTCCATCTCCAGCTTTGACAACAATTGAGGTTCCCGCCGAGGCTCTACTGGGGAAGTCTCAACCAGCTGAGCCGTGCGCGCTCCGTCTCCTTCATATGGTCCTTGTCCGGGCGGCTGCGGCTGTTGGTGCTGGAGATCGAGCGGCTGAGGCTCTTGATGATGGCCATCGACTGGTTGGGGCTGTTCGTGTTGGAGATCGAGTGGCTGAGGGTTTTGGTGCTGTATATCGACTGGCTGAGGCTCTTTGTGCGGACCATCGAATGTCTGGGGCTCTTTGTGCTCGCCATCGAATGGCTGAGGATCTCCGTGTTGGCCATCGACTGGCTGAGGATTTCTGTGCTGGGATTTGTGTTCTTGCGAAACAACCCGAGCATCGTCGGAAATATGTGCGTCGGTCTCCTGGGGTGGGTGCGGATCGAGGTGCTTGATATTAATGGCGTCGTCTGGTGTGACGTTGGACGATGGCGGCTGATCTAACCGTACGTCCGGGGCATCGCTATCACTCGTTTTGAGGGTAGTCGGCGTGCCGGAAACGGAGACGCCAGAGTCGTTCTGGGGTATTTGATCCATGTTGAGGTGCTAGACAGTGCGCTCGTGCATGTAAAACGTGTGCGTTGCGTGTGGTTGACTTGGACTGCGACTAGTCAAGTCGTCCGTCTAAGGAGCGGTTGGGTGACAGATGCGATGACAATAGAGGCTCTGGCGCAGGCGCAAATAGCATCCCGCAGTGCATACGGGCTCGTTGGTTGGTGATGCCGAGTCGGAATGCGCTCCCGAGAACGGGATGACGGCACCCCTGCGTATAGGATTTGACTTCCCGCCAACAGTAAAGGTCAGGGTCCAACGCTTGGCAGCTTAGTGTTTAGCGGCAGAGGATTCGAAAACGAGGCGAGCACGGAGAGGCGTGCAAGCCTCGGTGATACAGCAGCGGAAGGACGCCTGAGTCGAGGCGCAGGTTCGCAGCCAGCCAGCCCTACGAGGCCGGTTGGTGGAGGCTCGTGGTGGCGGTTGGCAAGGAGCGTTGCGCAACAAACGGCCGCGTCGGGAACGAAGGATGCGACTGATACCCAGCGCGACAGCGACTGGGAGACGGCGAGACAGTGCCAAGACGACGGAGAGCAGCGTCTTGCAAGCACGGCGACGACCAGGACGAGAGGGATGTGTCGAATGAGGTCGAAGGCCCAGGACGGCAGGGCACGAGTTGAAGATGCTGGTGGACACCCGCCCACTGCTTACTGTACTCGTTCAGAGGCGTTGTAGGGGCTGGAGTGGTCGGCGACCACTGGCCACCCATCACCTCGCCGCGATGGGGATCGACCACCTCCACTCCTGCGGCATCATTTCAGAGGGCGGGCGGCAGGCATGCCCACTGGCCCACTGGCCCACCACCCGTCATCTCACACCCGTCAGTGGTCCCCCGGCAAGGCCCGTAGATCCCAATGCGGCAAAGGCCGCGATAGAGTTGCTTTTGACGTCGATATCATCTGAAGGTGGTCGGGCACTCAAGCACGCCGCTGTCGGTAGTAATAATGGACGCATCTCCGCAGCGCGTGGGCGGCTCCTTGCGTCGTCGAGGTGTCAACAGCGTCAACAGGGTCCCGCCTGGTCCATCGTCCCTCTCCACCCGCGCCAGCGGCGATGGCCTTGCCGTCCGGGGTTGGCTCCCGTTCTAGAATGCGGTCCGAGAAGGTCCGGCGCGAGAGTCGCTCGCCCAGCGCTGGATTTCCCCGATGGCAGTATACCTTGCAGGCTTGCTGTGTCCCGTGCCCGGCGACGCGCGGCGGGAGAGGCTGTCGTGAAAGTGACGAGTCAATATGTGCAGAGACAAACCCGGCTGCGAAGCGGGCCCAATGACAAGCAAAACGTCGGCCTAGGTATGGTGCAAGCGGGGGACCCAGGCGATTGCCTCTCGTTCGACAGCAGAATGAATGAAGAAGCGACGTGGACATTGTTCGACTTTCTTCATAGAGGGACTTGACTTCCACCGCATTTCGCGAGGCGACATACTTGTGCTCGAAAAGCTCGCGCAAACTCAACCGGTGATCTCCTCTCTATCTCTGGGCTTGTCGCGCTGTTTCGCCCAGCAAGTCTTCGCCGAAGATCGTCGGTGTGCTCGAGCGGGATGGAACGGGACGGGGGGGACGCTTTGGACATGCATTCCCGCTGCAGGGAACGCCAACAGGGGAACATCACCCGTGCTGCCGGCTGTTGGGTCTGTGCCGACCGTGCTCGAGCTCGGAAGTTTTCTAGAAGTCGTAAATCGCGACGGTTTTGGGAACGCAGATGATGTGCCTTCAAACTTTAAACCATTAAGCCAGGCGCTGGCCATTGCTTGCTGTCATCTGGTATGCAGCTTCAGGTGGTTTTTATTCTCTACCTTGGGCATATGGTCACCGCAGCGAGACGAGGTGCACATGGCGATGCATAGCCGCTGCCTGTTTGACCGCCGTCCAAATGCAGCTCGCTTACATCGCGTATATCAGAAGCCACTGTGAATCTACCTAATTACTTTGTGCGTGCCTTTGAGTTATTAGAGTTCGAGCGCATTCCCCCCGTGGGGTAATAAACTGCCCAAGAAGCTGCTCCGTTCCCTCAGCGCCGCGCACCAAGAGAGCCCACTTTTGCCGGTATCTAGCTGCCGGCGCCGCGTCTGTCATCAAAGCTTACAAAACGACGTCATATTGTGAGTTAGTCCGTATCTCCGTATGGATGAGCTCTAAATGAAACTGAGCTCTGAACACTCACCCAAAACGGCCCTGCAGCCCGTGCTTGCGACCTCATGTCGCGCACCTCCAACGCCCCGCGCTGCGTGGGCAACCCATCGTTCCGACCCGAGGAAGCCATCCAGGACGCTGCGCGGCAGCAGCAGGCGCGGGACCTCCTGGCCACCAACAACCTGTACGAAGCCAGCCGCGTCTTGTTTGGTCTGCCGGAGCGTGACAGCTACACGTACCATGCCACGGCGAGCGTGAAGCTGGCCGAGGTGCAGAATGTCGTGAACGTGGGAGGTGCGAACGGCCTGCACGCCTGGTATCGCGAAGAGGATGGCACACCCGTGAGTGACCCTGCGCACGGAATGGTCAACTAGAAGAGTTGAGACTAAATCAACTGCAGACGACTCCTCCACCGCAGCCAGATATTGAGGCATACGTTTCCATATTCAGCCCATCCACTGCCACGGCGTCGGCCCTCAAGAACTTTGGCACCAACGCAAAAAAGGGCTCCATCCGAGCAGAGGTAGCCGCGCGCCTCGATGACAAGCGGTACATACACCCCGCCTTGTCGTCCAAGTTGACGATCCCAAAGGCCAAGTCGCCGCCCAGCCAGAATCCTTACTTTGACTTTTGGGCCTGGTCGTGCCGGAGTCTCGAGTGGTGCGGCCCTTGCGATTTGTCGGATCGCGTGGCCACGAGCCACCACGTCCTGCCCATCTTCATGCACCACTTTGGCTGCGCGACGCCCTCGCACGAGAGCCTCGAGGTGCTCAGGCTTCTGGCAGACGGGCGCCCGGTTGCGGACATTGGGTCTGGCAACGGCTACTGGTCGTTTCTGCTGCGGTGCTACGGACTGACGGTGCATCCTGTGGACAATATGCAGAGCGAGTGGCGGGTCAACTGGGTCGACGACACGACCGTCACCGACGGCGTCAAGTGGCTGCGCAAGAATGGCGGTGGCAAGGACATGGTGCTTCTGCTTGTCTACCCAGTCGTCGGCGGCGGCGTGGGAGGAGGCAACGAGGGGGCCTTCACGCGCGACCTGGTCAAGGCCTTCCAGGGAGACACCCTGGCCATCGTGGGCACGCAGAACGGCAACGGATACACGGGGTTCAGGGGCATAACAATGGACCAGTACATGGCGAGGGAGCACGAAGAGTGGACGCGGGTCGTGCAGATTCCGCTGCCGAGCTTTGCGGGCAAGGACGAGGCGCTGTACGTCTTTCAACGCGGGGAGAGGGCTCCGTCCAAAAAGTAAGGTAGATAGATGGCTATTGAACTCGACGAAGTCACGACGATGGCTCACGTTTTATGTCGTTTTATTCGGTGCCGGATCGTTGTCTTGAATGTATAACTTAGATCCCTCCGTATTCTGTCGAGCCCGCTCATATGCTCTCGCGTGTCGTGCCCGTACGCTCAGAGTCGCAAGCGTAGACGGCAGAGAGTCCGAGGTCAACTCTCCTGCCAGCACATTACGTTTACCCCGCATCGCCTTCGATGTTGTTTCCACCATCACAAACTCGCCGGCGACTGATGCCACGCGATTAATCACAGAGATGCCCTGCAGGACCGGGCTCCCCGAGAGGCTGTGCTGCCGCTCCCGCAGCCGCCAGGGGCAGCTCCGCCCCCAAGGAGCTCCACCTCGGAGGCGTCCAGTGGCTGTTCGGACGGCCCGCGGGCTGTCCCGTCGACCGTGTCATGGCCCCGTCTTTCCCGACTTCCTGTGCCGTCTGCTCCCATAAACCGTCCGAGACTTGAAGCATGCGAGTCTGCAGATGGAGCTTTCAGACGCGCACTTGCATCAGCGCTGCTGCAGCCCTCTACCGCCGCGCAGCGCCATTGGCTGCGGCCCCTTGCCCGTTGTTAGCGCCGGTGCGCCCGGGGGGCTGGTGATGCGACTCCAGGCGCTACGAATCCACAAGGCCCGTGTCAGCGCGCCGTTAGGCGCAGAGCCTCAGACCTGCCGCGCGAGCTCAGCTCGAGGAACTGGCTTTTGCCATTCTCCTCTTTTGTCTCTCCCTTCCCAGCCACTTCTGGTCTCGGCCGGGCTTCAATTGAGCCTTCGCAACACCACGACTCCAGCTTCGCCAGACTGACGAGACCTGCACCGCGACCCCTCTCGTACCCCGCAACACCATGTCTCTCGCTGTCGACGGCGGCCGTCGCGGCGCTCGCGACAGGTCGAGGTCGCGTGATCGGCGTGACGACCGCGAGCCCGTTACTTCGTACGCTGATGTGCGAGAGCCGAGCTATGTGTATCCCGAGGACGACCTCGACGACCGATACAAGTCCAGCCGCCGCCGAGAGCCAGCTCAGGGAGGCAGCGGATTGCCGTATCCTGCTGGTGGAGGCATGGACAGCATGCTCCCTGGAACTCAATCATTGTACAGCTACGACGATGCGCAGCCCATCTACCGCACCGCCTCGCCACCGCGCGAGTCTTCCTATCGCAGCTCCAAGACGAAGCTCGATGCGGGGAGTAGCCAGCTGCCTGGATCGTTTCCCGAAGACGATCGCCCCAAGCGAGATGATGACAAGGATCGACGTGCTCGCTTTGCCGAGCCGCCACGAGACAGAGACCGGGACCGGGACTCCAGATACGGCAGGGAGGATGCGAACGAGCCTCGCATCCGCTACGCCGAGCCGCCGCGAGACAAGTACGCGGGCAGCAGTGACATTTCAGACAGCCTCAAATTCTTGCCGCAAAAGTACAGCCGCGGGTACGGCGACGATGACAAACCTTCTGGTCGCGACAAGGACAGGAAGAGTGACCGTCGCTCGAAAGCAGACCGTGAAGAAGACGACTTGGCATTGGCATACGGGCGGGCGCCCCGGGCCGAGTCGCCGCCTACCTACGGCAGCTACATCTCTGGCTCTCAGTTGAGTGAGAAGCGCTCGTCCAAGTACGACCGAGATGAGGATGACAAGTACCGGGCCAGCCAGGCTGAGGATAGACGACGGTCCAGCCCACCCCAAGATGCTTACGCACCAAGGAAGTCCCAGCGTGACTCCTACCGGGACGATCCTCGAGGCTCAGCATCCAACGTTCTAACTGTTGAGCCTCCCAACCGCGAGCGCGATCGGTCTCGAGACCGTCGACGGGACAAGTCTCCCGGACCATCTGCTCTGACGGTTGAGCCAGGCCGCAAGGAGAGGGATAGGTCCAGGGATCGACGAGACAAGTCTCCCGGGCCGTCTGCTCTGACCGTTGAACCAGGCAGCAGGGAGAGGGACAGGTCGAGGGATCGACGAGGCAGCGCCAGGGACAGGTCGCCCCAACCTCCCACCGCTCGCATGTCCAGTTTGAGTGTCGACACGGGCCGGCCGACGAGCCTTTCTCTTGCAGCAGCCCCTGGCTCGCCGCTCCTCGAATCTTACCACGGAACCTACCAGGACTGCTCGCCCATGCCTTCGCCTCTTCTGCTGGCCTCTCACGACAACGATACCAGAGTCATCGACGCCCTTTCGCCACTCAACTCGGATGTCGAGGGCGATGGGAAGAAGAAGAACCGACGCGCGCGTTTCCACGACCCGGAGGACATTGCCTCGACGCTTGCGCGAGCTCTGAGGGGCGACAGGCAGCCCGACACGGAACCCTTGGTCGAGCTCCTTCCCAGCCTCACCCACGAGCAGGTTATGGAGCTGCGCGTCGAGTACAAGCGCCTCGTCAAGACCGGCTCCGAGCGCAAGGGCGTCAACGTCGCCAAACATATTCGTGCCCGGCTCAAGGACGAGGACTCCAACCTCATGAAGGCCTGCTACTCCGTTGCTCTGGGCAAGTGGGAGAGCGAGGCGTACTGGGCCAACTTCTGGTATCAGGGGGACAAGACGCGGCGCGAGCTGCTCATCGAGTCCCTCATGGGGCGATCAAACTACGAGATCCGGCAGATCAAGGACTCCTTCACGGACAAGAAGTACGACAACAGCCTGACCAAGTGCATGAAGACGGAGCTCAGGGAGGACAAGTTCAAAAAGGCCGTGTTGATGGTGCTGGAGGAGCGCAGGATGGAGGACTACGACGCCTACGGGCAGCGGATCCCTCTGGACTACAAGCTCATCGACCAGGACGTCGACGACCTGCGCAGGGCCGTCAAGGCTGAAAAGGGCGGCGAGAGCGCCATGATCGCCATCGTCGTCAAGCGCAGCGACACGCACCTCCGCGCCGTGCTCCAGGAGTACGAGCACCACTACCGCGCCAACTTTGCCCGCGAGGCGCTGAAGAAGAGCGGCAACCTTGTCGTGAGTACCACCCCTCTCCACGTACACCCCGATGGGATGGGAGCACCGCTAACAGTCATCTCAGGGCGAGCTCCTCGCCCACATCCTCAACGGCATCATCAACCGCCCCGTGCGCGACGCCCTCCTGCTGCACCACGCCCTCACCGCGTCCCGCAAGGACGACCTGCGCCGCGAGCTGCTCATCTCGCGCCTCGTGCGCTTCCACTGGGACGCCGCCCACATGCAGGCCGTCAAGAAGGCCTACCGCGACCGCTACGGCCGCGATCTGCAGGACGCCGTGCGCGAAGCCACGAGCGGCCAGTGGGGCCGCTTCTGCTGCGAGCTGTGCATCGCCAGGATGCCCGACGACGTGCGGAGGGTCGAGAGGGTCGAGATTCCCCGATGAGTGAGCAGCTTTGCCGGGAGGGATGCGGACTTGGGTTTGGGTTTCTTAGATATCGGCATCATTTTGAATGAATGGTCAGGTCAAATGGGCACAATCGCGACGCAAGAATGGATGCGAACGAGGATACGAGCTTTTTATCTCGGCTGGCTGGCACACGTAAGCCTCAGCGTTAATTAGATACCATATCGATGCATCGTCTGGGGTTCATGTTGCTCGGCCATAGGCATCTTCTCCTGTCTTCACTTTTTCGACCCTTTGCCGCCTCGACCTGCTTTCCCCTGCCCTTTTCCACCGCCCTTTCCCTTCCCTGCACCACCGCCACCACCTCCGCCAGTGCCCCCAGCCATCATGACCCGTACCTTGCCGACAGGCACGCAATTAATCACTTCCTCCGCCTTGAACCCCTTGATGAGCTCTATCTCACGAGGCCACATCCTCTCGCTGTCCCGTGACGCCTCGTCCACGGCGCCTTTCCTGCTCGAGTCGGCCTTCCACCGCTCGACAACCTCTTTCACAGCCTTGCCCTTCTTGGTTGCGCCAGGTTGCAGCTTGGCCTTGTACTTGAACTTGCCGAGGGCTGTCCACGGCGCGCACACGGGGATGGCTTCAAGGATCTCGTCTCCAGGGAGTGGCGTGCCCACGAGGATGTCAAGGGATGTGTCCTGTTCCACCTCGCCGGCGTCGCCCAAGTCGATGCTCTCGTCCATCATGAGGCGCCGAGCCTCCTCGTGTTCGGCTGTTTCTTTTTGCTGACGCTGGTGTTGCGCGCGACGACGGTTCTTGGCAGCCTCGAGCTCGGCCTGGCGCTCCGCTTCGGCCCTGGCCTCTGCTTCAGCTCTCTGCTGACCAGCCTTGGCGCCGATGAGTGCTTCTGCTGCGGCTCGATCTTCCTCGTCTTGATCTTTGTACTTGTTGGCGATCTTCTTCGCCTTTCCTTTCTGACCGCGCTTTAGCGCCGCCTTCTTGCTGCCAGCAGAACTACCGGCCATGGATGGTGCGGCTGCGGAGACTTTTGTCGGAATTTCAGATGTCTCTGTCGCCATCTCGGACTGCCCAAGATCCTCAGACTCAGCCTCAGCGGGCTCTTCTCCCGTTTCTTTTTCGGCAGAACTATCGGCAGTCGGCTGTTCATCGACGTTGAGTTTCGCAATGCCTTCTTCAGCCAGTTCCATGCCATCATCGGATTTCTCAGTGTCGTCAAAAGCTTGAAGAGGGTTTTTTCGACCGGCAAAGCCACTTTGTTCTTCGTCTGATTCATCATCACCTGAGAAGTTCTCGGCGTCTTCCTCACTATCCTTCTTCGTGTCGTCCTTCTGAGGCGTCGACTCATCGTTGTCTAATCGATCCCCCGAGTCTCCCTCGTGCAAGCGATGCTTAACATGCTTTGCCTTGCTCTCCTCGCTAATCCTGAACATAATGCCAAGGCCGAGCAAAAGCTGTGCAGGAGGCAAAAATTTCTTGCTCCCTCGCACTGAGAAGCTCCCCATTGGCAGAAAGTCTCCAGCGGGAGCCGATTTCGACACTTGGTCGGCGTTGACCCACCATGCGCCCATGCCGGCCTTAGATTCCCATGCATCAGACGAGCAGACCGAGAGAGACCCAGCCTGTGTTAACGTTGAGGGAGGGATTGGCGCGTCCGGCATGCTTGGGTTGTTCTTGATGATCACGATTGGCGCGCCGCGCAAGTCTGCATGACAATACACATCGCCCTTTCGCAGATGCTTCCTGTAGAGCATCTCATTCTGCGACGCATCCTTCCCGGCCAAGACCAGATATCCGTCAGAGGAGATGAACCAGATAAACTTCTCAAACCACAATTGCTTTCGAATCGGCTGTAGGAGGGCCTTCTCCTGTTTCAAGCCCTTCTTGAGGTCTTCATTTATCTTCTGTTCCGTATTCTTGAGGGCTCTGGCTGCCTGCAGCTGCGTCTTTTCTTGCTTGACAGCCGCCGAGCGTCTCTGCTCGTGGTATTCTCTTGCGTTGCCCCAGGGGCTGATACCAAGGTTGATTTCCACCGACAGGGCCTTGTCAGCCTGCTTGGTATTGCTTGATCCTGGCCTCGCCTGCTCTTCGTCATCGTCTGATTCGCTGTCGTCCGTTTCGAATGGGTTTTCGTCCTCGTCATCATCGAATTCTTCCTCCGCAAGCTTGAGAGTCATGAGGTTCTCCGCCAGATTGAGAGGAAGAATGATAATCTCTGCGACTGGGTTGTGTCTCTTCTTCTCCCGTTCTACCAGCTTGCCAATGTCCACCCAGTCCATACCCTGTGCAAGCAAGCCATTGATCGAGTCCATGGCCTCTTGTACTCGTTCCACGTTCGCTTCAATGGCAGCAGCTTTGCGGAAGTTCAATGTCTGCACTTCTTGCAGCCCTTCTAGCCGCTTATTCTGGTCTTGTTTGGCGGCGTCGAGCTTTCTCCTAGCGGTGGCTTCCCTCTCTGTTAAGCGAGTTTCCAGTTTTTGACCTTCCAAAGATGAGAAGAACTCATCGACCGTCTGATTGTACCCTTGGAATTCGAGAACCTGGATAGTGGGATCATCTTTGAATTTCTGCGGGAGAAACGGATGAAAATCCTCGTAAAGGAGGTCGTCTCTCTTCGAACTATCACCATCTGACTTCATCTCCGACGGCTGTCCATTTCTCTGTTTCGCAAAGATATAACCTGTGCATACAGATGATGCAGTTATGTCTTGGACCATGCTGCGGGCTTCTGAGAGCAGCCGCACCAGTTCGTTCAACAACTTCTCGTCTTCAAGTACTGCCGCAGGCTTCAATGTTGTGTCGAAATTGTTTGCTTGGAGGGTGTGGTCCACCAGAACCGGAGGGATTTCAGTTATTGAGACGGCAAGGCTCTTTCTCAGGTCGCCACCTGGCTTGCCCTTTGGTTTCTTTTCGGATGAAGAGCTCGCAGCAGCAGCAGCCTTTGTTACGGCAGACTCCAGTGCATCCCGAACTCTGTCCTTGGACATTGCAGGAATGCCGCCGTAGTTTTGCCTGTTTTCCAACGAGTATTGCAGGCCAACTCGCTGCGGCTCCTGACCTTCGCCCTCGGGGACGTTTCGCGCGATCGTCAAGATTTTCAGGTCGGCGTCGGTAAGGATAATATTGCCACTCTAATAAAGACATTAGCTCCTGCTCTCGCAAGACGAAGTCTCCAGAGGGCCATACTGCGAAGAATTCCAGGAAGAGGCGGTACGCGCCATCGCTAAACTGAAACTCAAGCACCCTGTCGGTGCCCACTTGTGCAACAGACGTCAACCGCCTTGTCTTGAGGAACTTCCGTAATCGAGCTACAAAGGCCGAGGGGGAGGCGGCGGTCGCGCGGGCGAACTCCGTCAGATGGCATCGGAAGCCAGACTCGATAACGAGCTGCTTTTTGTTGTCGGGCTTGGCGAACTTGAGAAGCAGGATCTTGGAGGAGAGGTCATAGGCATTGGCTAGTCGCAGGGACACCAAGCTCTCGTTGAGCTCGTGAGCGATGACCTGCGCAGCTGTTAGTTGGTGACAGCATGCTCAGGCGCACCGAAGCCTTCTTTACCTTGACGTCCAAGGACGAGAACCGTTGCTTCATACTGGAATGTACTCGGCGCAAGACTTGCGAGACAATGCAGCGGCTCGTCCCGAAAGACTTGTGTGATCCAGAATCTGAAGATTCCGGACCTGAGTCAACGTGGGGCTGCCTCCATCGCGGGGCAGGTGCAAGCAGCGCTGACTCCTTCCGGTGACGACATGGCGTCACGTGCGAGCTGTGGACTTTCACAGAAAGAGCTGAGCTTGCTCTGCGCTTCTCTCCTACAAATCAAAGACAAGCCATTGCTACGAGCACGCTGAGCTCGTTGCTGAGACGTGAACGACTAGGAGCTAAAGATCTGTCCCACAGCCGATTGGCCGCCATGGCTTGTCCATGAATCGCAGTGCAATCATCAGCACGAGACTGCGACGGCGAACAGGGGACAGCCGGGCCGGGTGGTCCCGCAACGTTGATCGGGTGGTAACATCTCCAGCCGCTGCTTGCTTCAGAGCTGTCGTTTTCTCAGTATGGGCAACAAAGTCACAGGCCAAATCATCTCCCCTGGCCGAGGCAAACACGGCCGCAAGTGACCCGCTTCATTTGCAGACGCGCTGCCGAAACTCCTCCGCACACCCCCGTGGACAAGACGCGACTGACGAGGATTATGATCAACGAGCCGACCATCCCCGCCACCAACCACAAATAGCCCCTGGAGCTAGGGTCCAGTGTTGTCACAGCAACCCGGGGTCCCGGACCTCAGCTCTGTTCTACTCGTAATCGCTTGGCGCTCCAGACCGGCACTTATTTCGCAAGGCCATGTTATCACGCCGTTGAACAACGATGCCTCGCGACGTCGCTGAGGGACGACCAACGGCGTCACTCGGCACGTAAGGCAACTATCGTACCTAGGCTTGTGGACCAAATCGGCAAAATGCAGAGCCCAGGAGGGTTCTAAGCTTGACGCGCAAGTCAACCTTAATGACCGTCGCGGTCCAAAATGCCAAGCCACGCTCCAGGGCGATGCGGTGGCAGGTGGCAGCGTGTCGATATCATCAGTGCGTTTGCATAAGATGCTGATGCGGCGAAAGCAAAACCCCAATGGCGGCTGCCCACGACGCCACGTACCGCGCAAGGGGCCCGCCTGGATGCTGCTCCCTGCGGCAACGGAGAACACGGAGGCTGTCGAGAGGCTGGAAATCGCCGCGGCGCCTGATGTCAACTTGCTATTGGGAGGCGATTGTCGCCCAGCCATCTACGGAACACACGTAGCCCGTATAGACTCCCAGCCCACCTGGCCAGCCTCCAATTTGCATTTTCCCTCCGGACACAATGGCCTCGTGTTGAGCTGTGCTGCCGTCAGAATGTCTGAGACCGTCGCAAGTGAGCGGCACAGTCGTGGCCCCCACGACTGGCTCATCAATACTGGGCTTCCCCGTGGCGCAGACTCCAGACCTCCGCCTCGGAGCCCCATTGGCATGGAGCATCGCATCGAGGATCCAGCCCCCGAGCAGCTCCCGTTGGCTCCGAGGAGGCAGGCTTGGTTGGGCTCTGGCACCTGCAACTGCAGCTGAGGACCCAGCGTCGCACCGGCACAAGCGTAACGGATGGCGCCGTTTGGTCGATGAGACGCACCAGGCCGGTGCTCCGGTGGAGTCAATATGCAGGGCTATGCCGCTTTGGACGCGAGTAAACAACAACCCCAGCAGTTGTAAACACGAGGATTCAATAGGGACACCCTGTTGAACAACACCTGTCCACGCAACAGCGTCTCTCATCCAATCCGCCCCCCGTCCTCAAAACCCATCGCGCCTCTGCCGCCGCTCTCTCTCCCTCGTTCCCCTCCAATTATCTCCATACACATCACAGCCAGACAAGACAAGAAAGAAAAGACTTCCAGAGGCATCCCCAAGCCCTCTCTCTTTTCTCCTTCTCTTCGACTTTTGTTTCTTTAGGAACAGAAGCCAGGGAATTCTTCTTGTCTTCCTTTCGTGCTTGCTACGGAGGGTTGTGAGAAGATTCTCTCGCGCCGCAAAAGTCGCCAATCTGGACTTTGAGGCTCGCGTCCCCGTCCCCTTCAGCATCTTCCCGTCGACATATCGGGACAGCGAAGCGCAGACGGCCACCACCCAGCAGATCCACGAAGAGGTTGACATCAAGCTCCCCAACAAGCAGCCAGCCGGACGGGAAGGTCAATACTCTTCTTACACCGCCAACGTCGATCTCCCTTCGCGTGGAGAGCACCGCTTCAGTGAAGAAGAGGTCCGTTACACACGTGAAGAAGAGCGTTACCGCCGTCCCGGTTTCCAGCACGAGCAGTACGTCAAGGACGAACGCCGGTATGTTTTGCTCCCTCTGTGTTTCTCTCGCTCTCTCCCAGCAGCCTCTTCACCATGCTCCTTTCACTTGCTCCCTGCGCTTCCCTCGCTCCACCCTCGGCAGCCTCGTTTCGTTGGAAACGCAGCAATCGATGCGGTGTGACGAGACCCATTCATGCTGCAGGCGCACCTTGCTCCGGCTGGATCCATGCGGGAAAGGCACCCCGGTTCAGGGGAGAAGGGGACCCCAGTTCCCGGCTCGTTGACCCAGAAACCATCACCTTGCCCAACAAACATGAGCTGCATCAACTGACATCCATCCTCCGAACTTTAGACCTGCGCGCAACACCGAGGTCACCGACACTCATATCCAGATCGACACTCACAACCACCCTCACTCAAGCCCCATCGACATTGCTGAGCGTGAATACCGAGAGCGTTTCCGCCCCCAGTATCACACCACCGTAGACGCCCCTTCTCGGCCTCAGTACCAGTCCGAGCACATCCACGTCGATCAATACACCGTCGACGGACGCACTGCCCGACCTACCTTCAAGGAGGACATCAAGATCACCGAAGAGACCGTTGAGCCTTCCCGCTTCAGCCGCGCCGAGCAAAAGTCCAACATGGGTTACTACGACGAGGACGGTAAGAATATCTGTCCTTTTGACGCATGTCCACTACAGCTGATACTGACTTGATGAAAGGCCACTACCACTCCTTCCGCCACGGGATCCACAAGCTGGCCGACAAGATTGTTCACCCTCACCATCACCATGGCCACCGTGAGCACATCGACGTGGATATCCACGAGACGGTGTCGGCTCCCCGTCCCCGCGCGGGCCCGAGTGACTCGTATCTTCCCAACACGGTCACCATCCCCTGCCATCACATCCGCCTGGGCGACTTCCTGATGCTGCAGGGCCGACCCTGCCAGGTCATCCGCATCTCGACCTCGCCCGCCACTGGCCAGTACCGCTACCTTGGTGTTGACCTCTTCACCAAGCAGCTGCACGAGGAGTCGTCCTTTATCTCCAACCCTGCCCCCAGCGTTGTTGTGCAGACCATGCTCGGCCCTGTCTTCAAGCAGTACCGTGTCCTCGACCTGCAGGACGGCATCGTCGTTGCCATGACCGAGACTGGCGACGTCAAGCAGTCCTTGTCGGTCATTGACCAGTCCAACTTGTGGGCTCGCCTGTCCAACGCGTTCGAGTCTGGCCGTGGCAGCGTCCGTGTCCTTGTCCTCAATGACGGCGGCCGTGAGCTCGCCGTCGACATGAAGGTCATCCACGGCTCTCGCCTGTAAATCATCGCGTCGCGTTAGAGATGCGTCCACGATCCACTGACGAGTCACGGCAATTGTTCCTTCCAGCACATGCGGGAGGGAAATTATGCAGCCCTGGCGCTTGTGAAAATGAGGTCATTGGATGGTAGCAGCCACGCTTGGAATCATGGAATAAATATTGGACAGATATATTTGATAGGATTCGGAGTCTTTCGAGTAGATAGGGCATCCCTGTAAATCGATCAATGGAGAGTCGTTTCGTATCTACTTCGTGTCTATCATTGCGTCTCTGCTTCATCGGTTTGTCTGCCTGCCGTCGAGGTTCTTACACGTGAACATGCTGAGTACTGGAACTTGCGCCGTACTCGTAAGAGCTGAGCATCGGCCTACCTAGTTCGGGAAAGCGTGTTGAAATCCTGCGGGTACGTTGCCCTTGACATGAACTTGAGCTGCCATACCCCGCGTTTTTGATGCGAGCAGGCGATGGCGAATCCGGATGCGAAGCTGTAGCTCCTGAAAAGGACGAGAAGAATGGTATAATTTAGAATCGTATTCAGGTTTTGGGACGTCAGCTTGCATTCTCATTTCAAGCAAACCGATACTTTCATGCTGTATCGTCGCATGCGAGGTTGGTGTCTTGAAGAACACCAGATAAGGTTATCCGAGCGGGATGTTAGGATCTAAGGAGGTTGGCTATCGGCAAGCCACCTGCTTGTCCTGGCAGCTGCTGACGCGTTGTCAAATGCGCGTCTTCTGCACGAGGCCTCTTCTCTTCTTACACAAACTCATTTGTATCGCCCTCTATCCCCCTTACTTACCTCCCAGTCTTTTCTCTTACTCGTGGCTACGTAATCGGCATCTAAGTCACAGCAGGACGACCCCATCATGGGTGGCCAACCGTCGAAGGGCAGCGAGACTGCTGCAAGTGAGAAAGCCATGCTCGACCGCCTGCGCACAATGGGCGTGCACGAGGAAGAAGACTACGTGGAGATTGAGGATGGCAACGAAAAGGGCGGGTTCCGACGACCGAAATGGAAACCTGAAGGGTTGCCCATTGAGGCCGTGGCTGCTCTGCCCGCCGACATCCTTAGGGACCCCAAGAATAGGTGAGTGAAGCGGACAACTGCTGGCATCTCCAAAAGATGCTCATGTCTGACATGTCTCCCGAATTAGACTCGCACACTCTGCGCTGAGCTCGGGCAACCCGCGGCACGTCCTCACCTCGCTGGCCACAGAGGTTGCCGACCAGCAAGTTTACAACATTCAGATCCCTTTCGAGGGGGTTCCCATCACAAACCAGCGCCAGAGCGGCCGCTGCTGGCTCTTCGCCTCGACCAATGTCTTCCGTGTGGCGCTTATGAGAAAGTACAACATCGAGTCCTTCGAGCTCTCGCAGGCCTATCTCTTCTACTGGGACAAGCTCGAGAAGGCCAACTGGTTCCTAGAGCAGATCATTGATACCGCGGGCGAAGATCTCGATGGTCGCCTGGTGCAAACGCTCATGGGCGATATCGCCTCCGACGGCGGGCAGTGGGACATGGTGTACAACCTCGTCGACAAATACGGCCTCGTCCCGCAGACGCTCTATCCGGATAATTGGAATGCCAAGAATACAAGCGTGCTCAACTCCGTTGTCAGGAACAAGCTGCGCGAATTTGCGATGAAGCTGCGAAAGCTGGCTCGCGGCCCAGACCCACTACCGGGGGCTGTTTGGAGCTCAGTCAAGATCAGGATGATGAAAGAAATTCAGCAGATCTTGACCATCTTACTTGGCCCTCCGCCAAAGCCGACGGACGCCTTCACGTGGCAGTACAATGACAAAGATGGCAAAGCGCACGAGCTGACCATCACGCCCAAGGACTTCGCCAAGGATATATCGAGTGCTGAGCTCCGCGTCAACTCGTCCGTCATTGAGAGCATGGTGTCTCTGGTGCACGACCCCCGCCACGAGCCCTTGTCTCTGCTCAGCGTCTCCCGTCTGGGCAATGTCGTCGGTGGCCGCGGCGTCAATTACATCAATGTCGACATCGACACGCTGAAGTCCGCCTGCATCAAGATGCTCAAGGCCGGCCTGCCCGTTTTCTTCGGCTGCGACGTCGGCAAATTCAGCGACGGCATGACGGGCATCATGGACATAGCTCTGTACGACTACGAACTCGGCCTGGGCTCTAGTCTGCTCGGCATGACCAAGGCGCAGCGCCTCCTCGCACGCGAGTGCCAGATGACGCATGCCATGGTGCTAACGGCTGTGCATTTGGACGAGAAGACCGGCAAGCCGGTACGCTGGAGGGTGCAGAATAGCTACGGGGCGGACGCAGGGGCTAAGGGTTGGTACCTGATGAGCGACACATGGATGGATGAATTTGTGTACCAAGCCGTTGTTGATCCGCGCTTCTGCAGCAAAGAAGTGAGGGACGTGGTGAAGAAAGAGCCCATTGTCCTGCCGCTGTGGGATCCCATCGGCGCACTGGCATGAGGTTGCTGAGCCATTCAGATCAACGCGCAAGGCTTCACGGGCATAAGCCCAGCATATAATACCAATGACGGGTGCTGAAACTCGCCTTGTCTAATCCACAACATAAGTCCATCCCCTATTTGCGGGTCATGGAAGTCCATGCTGTTCTTTGCGTCTTCTACGAAATAATCGTAGCATAATGACGTTTTGTCTTTCCAGATACCCGCAGTTCTCTGACAAGAAGTCCATGCGCCTTTCGAGAATGCGGGGGTTCTCATGCTCACTTACACGGGAAGACGGCGGAAGTGCCGAGGCCGCAAAGCACCGTTTCCTGCTCTGGCTGAGCAGCCAAAGCGTTCACAGTTAGTCGAAGAGTTTCGGCCACTGCATCCGAAAATTTTCTTCGTGCGTTTGTTTCCGAGGGGTCCGATTCGGCTAAAACGTCTTCGCCGGGGCAGGCCTGATCCCGGTCTGAGATGGAAACTGGGATCATGGCTCAAACTCGGGTGGGTTGTCGTGTCTGCCCAACCGGGGAAGGGCGAAGGCATGCAGTGATTTATTGGGCATCCGACCCAGACGTCGCAAGGCTGGGCGTTGCGTCCACAATCGGCTAGTGAGACAACGCTGTCAGGCTCTGCGGTCGTACAAAGCTATCCATCGGCTTATGTCGAGGCTCTGGCGATGCTTAGAGTCGTCATTGTTGCCCAAAAGGATCTTCTCTTGGCACCGAAACCGCGTGATGTTCTCTCGTCAGGCTTCAACTCGATGAAACTCTGACTGACATGCGACGAGCTCGCGTCATTTGTGGACGTATTCATACATGAGCGATGCTCCATGACCAGAGTCTGACGGAATAATGGTCGAGATAAGCACTCGGTCAGGGGAATGCTTGGTGGCGATCGCTGGGCTCGGTCTTGGGGCCTCCAAGGGGCAAGGTTGGGTTGGGGCCATCCATGGAAGCCCAACCCTTGCGCGTTGATTGCAAACTCTTGGCTCTCGCGGCTAACCCTGTTGAGACTCGGCTGTAGAGACTTCAGTGGAGCTGCAGCGGATTTCTGTTCGGCGAAATGAGTCCTTTCGCGACGATATCACCAAGGAGGCACTGACAGAAGTGTGGAGGTGCAGATGGCATTCCCCGTCGTAACTGTCCCGTCGCCCTGAGCTACTGAGAGTGCGCGCTGGAACGACTTGCCAAATCAGCAGAAAACTCTGCAGCATAAGGACAAGTCTTCGCTTACTGCAAAATATTTCATCTTGCTTCCCCCATCTTCCATCTTTCATTCTTCTCTACGGAGGGCAGGTGTCGCAACTGGGAACCCGAGACAAAGAACCAAGGAGGGCACGCCAACCCGCGCACAGCATTCGCAGATCCCAGATTCGACAGCGCAGCGTCTGCTCCACCCGCTCGCAGCGAGACACGAGGCAAGTGGTATTACGAACGAAGACGCGCCGTTGTCTTTTGGATTTTGCCAGTGGTCGATCCATTAAACCCAAACGTTTCGCCTTGCTTCGGGAGGCGCCAAGCCAGCCGCGGGGTCCATACCCTCCTTTGCCCAGCCCGGGTGGCAACATCGAAAGCGTTCGGGTCAGCCAGTCGCCGACGTCGTCACCGAGGCCAAGAGCTTCATAGCGAGCATTCCGCGGACGGAGCTATCGAACGCCCGAGAGACTAAGCCTCGGACACACTTGCGCAGCGCTCTCGCCGCAGCACCAAAGCCCAAGGTAACGTTAAAGGCCAGAAGCGTCTGGAGCGGTTTGCGCTTCTGCAAGGCTGCATCGAAGCTCTTCTTTGAACATTCCTTCGAGACATCCACGGGGCAAGGGAAGCTTCAACGCTCCCCACTGTCTCCGAAGCCTCTGACTCGCAGCGCCGCTCCATTTCTGTTGCCAAATCCACAGTGGCACAGACGGCCCGTCGCCGAAGCCCAATCTTTGCCCGTCCAAGGCTAGACAACGGCCCAAAATTCCAGGGCCTCCAGGCAGGGTGACGTCGATTCTATTGTCCCACGGCAGGGTCGAGGCCTGGATAAGGGCCCTAAAACGCCACTGCCTTTGGGGCGTGGTGACCCTGGCGACAAGTCGTCATTCCCCAACCCAGGACACGAGCAGCAGCTGCTGGACGCACCAACTACCGGCCGTTCCCCCCTGCACCTCGCCCTTTCGTTCGTGCAGCAAACCAGACCGAGAGCGTTGTATTCTTGCGAGTCTCCCTTTCTTCTTGCGCCAAAGCCGCGCCTTTTGGTTTTTATATTCCTCCTTCTCCTTTCTTCGATTCCGTGGTATTGAGAAGGGACCATCTCTCTCCGGAACGGCAGACCTGTACCTCGTGTGCGGCTTGCGGCAGCTTGTCTTCAACAACTTGTGCCTCGTGGCAGCAGTGACGACAAATCTCGACAGCCAGCTACCGTGCGCGAGTTCTACCACCACGCACGGTTTACCAAGCACGACCTGCTCCTTAATCCCTGGTCGTCCCGCATAAGCACAACCCAGTTCCTGCGACTGTCCTCTGTCAGCCTTACCCGGGCATTCGCGACGACCCCTCTTAATTGATAATTCGTCCCGCACCAGTTGACCAGCCGAAAACTCCGGAACTCTAAGCCACGAGCAAAGTTGAGGTCATTGTGACCCCGTCACTGACCTAGCTAGCAAGCTGCTGCCGATCCTCCTCTGCTCCTCTCGACCGTCCGTCTACAGCTCATCGCCCCTGGAGGTGGCGGTCGCTTTTGGAGCCGCGCGATCCCTCTGACAGCCAAGTTCGCGAGCACGTCCTGCAACTCGATCCTCAACCGACACGATGACCGACCGCTATCGAGGATACCCACCTCCCTCCCCAAGCCGATCGGCCACGTTCAATGCGGCCAGATCCTCCATGCCCACCAGCATAGGCTACAGCTCCATGTACGCCGGCGATATGCACGTCATGCCAGCGGCGACATCAATGTCGCCGCACTACGTCACTACTCCCAGAGGATATACCACGTCCACGACATCTTCCGGTGTCCCGACCACCACCAGGACGTACGCAGTCACATCCGACAACCGACAGCGCCATGGCGCTCGCGACAACAGCCGCACCAGGCGCTCCACGCTGGATTCGGCTTCCAGACCGCCAGTCATCATCACGACTACGCAAACTGACAAACCGCACGCCTCTTCATCGCACACGCGCTCGGGAAGCCCCATGAGAGACGACTACCGCTCCAGCGATGGCCAGTTCTACACCCAACCTGCCTCTTCTATACGTTCCCGAAGCACTGCTCGCCCATATCACATCGGCTCTGGCAGCGAGGACTACGGTCGTTCGCGGGAGCGCAGCGATTCTTTGCTAAGTCCGCGCGAAGTAGACGTCTATCGCAGCTCTCGGCCGTCTGTGGTCTATCCAAGTGACCCAAGACACAGTACAGCTGCACTCGATTACGGCGACGACGGCTACCAATACACAAACGCGGGGGAGCTGGCCAGATACGACCTCGACCAGACAAAGCCGTCGCATTCACGAAGACATGATAGCGTGGACAGGGGCTACTATCGGCCTAATGTTAATTACAATGCGGATCAGCGAAGCTTCAACGTCAACACGAGCCATGACTTGGGCCGGAACTACAATATGAACACCAGCCGGCCTTACGAGGGGGTCAGAGGAGGTCCACCTCCATCCACCCGTGGTTTCGACAAGATAAACCGGGGCTACGATGCTGCTCGCGACGTTCCTCCTGCTGCTCCTGTTCCGCCAGCGCCCACCACGACGCAACCGGAACTCACAGGGGCGCCTGAAAGGCGGGAGGCGGGGCGACGCAGCCGACCACTTTCGCTTCATCAAGATGGAGCACCTCGGTCATCTCATCATGATGACTTTTACAGAAGTCGCGAAGATGAACGCAGCTTGCGAGATCTTCGCGAAAGGGAACGAGACGTTGAGCGGCTTTATGAACCTCCCCGATTCAGGGATGAAAGCGTTGCGACTCGTGGCTTTGGCATCAGGACGGACCTGCTGGATGTCTCCGGGGACCGCCGTAGGGACTCTCGATTAGAGGAGCCAAAGAAGAGGTCTGATGAAGACCTGGTTCGTGGACCAGACCTTGAACGAGACGAGCGGCGTCGTTCCCGGCAGGCCATACCGGAAGAGCGCCGCGACAGGAAAGAGAGCACGAGGGGGGATGAAGAGGATGACAGGGAGCGTTCTCGCATCCGTGATAAGTTGGCCGCCGGCCTCGGTATCGCAGCTGCTGCTGTTGGCTATGCCCCGGAAGTGAAAGGAGACAAGAAAGGAACAGATACAGGGGAACCACACAGGCGCCGAAGCCCTGACGAGGACCTTGAGCGGCGGAAGCAACCTGAAACCGCAGGCCGTACACCAGGATCCGAGAAATCAAGGGAGCCGGAACGAACACGAGAGCGTGCCAAAGATGATTCGAGAGAAACTTTTGAAGCCACCGAGCGCCATAGACGAGATGCTGAGGCCAAGCTGGCCGGAGAGGCTGTAGTATCGTCTTCAGATTCTGACGACACGAAGCGGACATCCCGACGGAAAGGGCCATCATCCACTGCCTTCAACCCGAATGATGCTTTGGACTTGAAGCAGATCAAGGACCAGCTCGCCGCCATGGAGACGTCAGACAGGGGTGAAGAAAGGAGTCGAGAGAAGCTGTCCATCGACGGCAAGCCACTGTCTCGCTCACCCTCGGCGGAGGAACAGAGGTCTGGCGATTCATCGAGGGACGAATCTCGTGGTCGCGAGCTTGTTGCTCCCGCCGTGGATGAAAAACAAGTTCGAGTTGTCTCGCCACCCAAGGATAAATCGGAGGACAAACCCCTCAAGGGAATCTTGAAGCAGCCACGCGTGCGCTTCCCCGAAGAAGCCAATCCAATTCGTGAGGGCGTCGCGCCTCACAAAGAGGATAAGAAATTAAAGGAGGCTCCAGCTGGTGCTAGGTGGACCAAGATTAACCGCAAAATTGTCAATCCAGAAGCTCTGACGGTCGGCAAGGAGAGATTTGAGGTTCGAGACGACTTTGTCATCGTACTCCGCGTCTTGAGTAAAGAGGAAATTCAGGCATATGCTGCAGCAACACAGGTGCTGAGAGGTACGTTGAATCCTATTACCCTAATTACGAATGATGCTGAGAAGCCAAGCAGAGAGGCGGCGAAACAAGGGCGACGGGGATCGCGAACGAGACCGCGATCGTGAGAATGACCGCGATCAAGATGGCGAGGGAAGTCGGCGACATAGAAGCCATCACCACCGACACAAGGATGAGGACTCGTCCGAGGTAGATGACAAGGACCGCGACCGCAATCGCGAGAGGCGCAGGCGCCACAGAAGAGACGAGGACGATCACGAGCCGAGAACAAGGGACTCGGAGCAGCACCATCATCGATCGTTTCGGGAGCGGGAGCGGGAACGGGAGCGGGAGAGGGAGCGAGCGGCTGAGCTGTAAGATTGAGCGGCATGTTGGTTGATTTCAATTGCTTTCTATACCACGGTAATTAAGGGACATGATGGCACGGCAGGTGGACAGCGTATCATTCTGTATTGTAAGACATGAGTGTAATTTTGGAATTCAGAGCTCGAGAATTTGACATCAACATCTCTGGTGCATATACCGCGTCTCTGTCCACGACATGAGGGTCAAGTCGTTCGCCAACCGAGCGAAGTGAGCAGACAGTTACAAACGACAGAGACGACGTCACCGGTGGTGGCTCAGCGCGGCAAGCGCGCGAACAGCGGCAAGTATTAAAAACAACTCCTAGCGGCTCAGCGAAAACTATATGTGAAACGCGGTTAGCGTTGAGAACTTGTCAGAATCAGGCAAACGCCGACTGCAGCTAAAGCTGAATGAGGAAAGCTACCGTATAAGTATGCGCTGTTACAACCAACAACCTTTCTTTCCACGGGAACTTTTGTACGCTTTTTTCGTGATTGGAACTTTTGTTGGAACTTTTGTTCACTCTTTTCCAGGAACTTTTGTACGCCCTAGCATGATATATACGCGTTAGCACGTGAAAGTCCGAATATTTGCAGAGGAAAAGCAGTTTTACTTGCTGTAAGTGGAAGTTTATTTATGTTTCCTTTCTATTTTGTTGCTGGAGCGATAGGCAGAAGCGTACGTTCTGCTACCCTGAGGGCTTGATTTTGGGAAACGGCTTACTTGCCTCACGTTGGTTGTGGTCATGTTGAGAGAGGGAATATGAGTCGTCGACACGTTGTAGGGAAACGTATAAATACCGGGTGAATCAATGAAGAATTGTTGTTATCAGAGAGTATTCAAGCCTCACAAAAGAGAAAAAAGACAAAGTATCAAAATCAAGTGAGGAAAGAAGCACAAGTTGTCAATATGTCCACTTTAGTCATTCGTCAACACTCAGTCATGGACGGCGAGCAAGCCGAAACGCACATCCCCCCGCCAGTTCAAACTCCAAAGGTGGCGCCGTCTTTCTCCCTCGAGACAAAGTCCTTCAAGCCTCCAACCAAGAACCAACCGATGCGCGTCAGCTTCACCACATCGCCGTACAACGACCGCGGCGACGTGAACCCCATCCATCCGGCGACGTACCTACAGCTGTCATACAACTTCGGCAAAGGCGGGATGGAGATATTCACCCCCAGTGTCATCTTGCCGCGCGACGTCGACGTTGATCGTCGGAACAGGGACGAAAACGACAACGACGATGCGTCCGGTGATGTCGTCTACTCCTTTGAGGTGGGACCTGAGGACATCCCACAGTCTCGCGTGCCCTTGGATAACAACGGGGATGCCCAGGTCACGCTGCATGCGTGGAGGCAGCACAAGCTCCTAGGAAGCCTCGTTGTCGGTGTGGTAAAGGGGCTAGGCTTTCACGGTGCGCCAGGAAAGCCAGGAGGGGGTTTGAGGACGGGTACGAGGAGTCTTCGAGAGAGGTGATGGGTCTGATGGAGTATGTACGCTGGCATGTCACGGTCTTCAGAGCGGTGTAGGCTTACATTAACTGATTTCACGATAACGATATGCAATAAGTTGACCTCTTTGGCATTGCAGGTTTCTCTGTGGCTGGCAACTAGACTCTTCTGATATCGTTGTCTGAGGCCAGAATCGGCTCCATCGCCGATGTCGTGGGCATCCCTTCCAACCAGGGTACCAAGATCAACAACACCTCCTCTTGAAACCCCCACTCATGGTCGACTCCTTTTTCCAATGCACGAGTGGTTTGAGATCTTCCGACCAGCTACACCGAGAGCATCCGTCGGGTCCATTGGACATACTCGCTAGCTCCAATGAACCCAGTTACCGCTGTCGGCGAGTTTACCAGCAACAGCTGGCTTACTTCAACTTTAGCATCTCTAAACCAACCGCCAACCAGGCATGCGTTCATCCACGCCGCAGCTCTAGACAGTCCTGGACATCGCAACGCAATGCTGCAAACGAAGTTACACGAACAAACTCAACCACATGCGTAACTGCCTACGAGCAATGACGTGCCTTGCTTAGGAACATGCCGTGTGCCGAAAACTATAAAAAGCACACTTCCTCCTGATGCTCCGTATTCGGGTGTTGCAGCGGTGCACTGCCCGTCATTGTAGCAGTAGGTCACGCTGTGCAACCACGCCATCAGGAGACACCTGCGGCAGCCGCCCTGCCCATGAGCGGCGCAGCTGCTGTCCCATGTAATACCGAGGCATCACCAAGCCCGTGCTCCCGTGCTTCGTACGAACGTCCTCCGTGCTGGATGCCGTCTTCGCACCTCGAAGATAGATCAATGTGCAGAGCAGGCGGCACGGAAAATAGGGACGGCACGGAAAGTAGCCTGGATTAGATGACGACACAAGCATGTCGATGCCGCTATGACTTCTGAGCTGTGATCGTTCGCAGTCGCGGGGGTCACCCATGTAAAACGTACGAACTGTAATGGCACGGCTCGCAAGAATAAGCTTAAGACGAGCCAGGCCGGTATCACGACCTCTCATGGTGTCCAAAAGCGGCCGCAAAATACACCTCAAGGCATCACGTCCTCCGGTCCAACATGAATCAAGTCGCACAACACTGGATGTTGCCTGCCACCAGATCAAAGTATGCGAGGGCGGCTGTGCCCGATGCCCATCAAATGACGCTTTTGTCCAACATGTCCCGAGGCTGACATGAAACTCAGCCGCTTTGAATAAGATAGGTCATGACAGCGAAGAGACCAAGCGCAAGGTAATGGAGCCCAGCCTCTACTTAGCATCGTCGAGATTACAGCCGCGGCAGACCATGTTGTCGTTAAATCAACGGCCGGCTGACCCGAAGCATCATCTCTTGTCAGACCGAGGTTGATGTTCTCCAGCCCAGCAAGCCCGGGCATGAGGACAGGAGCCCTCCCTCGGCATCTTGTTGAGGAGGCAGCGCGGCGTGCAATTTAGCCCACAAACGCAAATCACGTAGCCTTGCGGCAGCAGATGCACGAGCACCCTCAGCGGCCGCTTTCAGCCCTCCATCCCTTCATCCTTCGCGCAGAGGGTGCCCACCCACACCGGCAACGGCCCGGCATACCGCCAGTCTGTGAGTCTCAGCCCACGCACGTCGGTGCTTCGACCGCCCACGCACGGCCGCACACCGACTTCTGGCCGTGGGGATTGACCGGTCTGTCCGTCAAGCGCGCAGCGGAAGGGGGTGGGTGCAGCTATTTCGGGGCGGCGCCGGTTTGCGTTTGCATGCGACGCCGCCCTCGTGAAGACAGCGAATGAGACACGCGCCGGTTGGCTGGACCGGCACTGAGACTTGTCCGACGCTGTGCCTAACCCAACATGTTGTCAGCCGGACCAGAGACTCGGTTTCAAGGTCCGACCTCGCTGCTGGGTTGACGACAAGTAAGCATCCTTGGTTCCGTGCGAAGCATGTGTCTGCCTCTCGCTGAACTTCTGGATTTGGTTGCGATGCGTCTGAATTAAGCCATTCGATAATGAGACAAGTTTGACCATGACGTGCAGTTTACCCAATGTCCAGCAGGAAATTGCAGTGTTCAACACCTTGAGTTTGGAAAAGATATTACGAATTGGCATGTGTCCGTGGTAGACAAAGCAATGCAGTGACTCCATATGCCATGGAACTGAGCCTCAAACGGCCTGCAGGCCAGCCTTCGTGCTTGGCGCAAGGACGTCGAGATCTGTAACCGGTGAGATGGAGCAAACGCATGCAAGCGCCAAGAGCCCATCCTAGCAATTTGATCATCGGATTGGCAAACATGCAGCCTGCAGAAGGGACGTCATTCAATCCGGAATACATCCATTAAAACACATGCACTTCACGCAAGCCAGTCAGTCATAGGTTTCCTAGACACGTAGCTCAAGGAGCCGACAGCGGCTCAATTGCACGTCATAGAATCCAAGCTTCGATGCAGCTGCAAGGCATCCGTCCCTCGCATTCTCGAATGTTTCACTCACCACTCCCCAAAGGTCCGACAATCGCCTCATATGCAGCGGAGTGGTACCTTCTCCTCCTGCTAGGTCCGAGGCCGGATGCTTGACCGCCGGCCTCCCTCAGGTGGCCCGAAAGAAGCAATGTCGGGAAAGTCGCTGAACGTGGCCTCGAAGCTTTACTCGAAGCATCGGTCAACGGTGGGCTTCGATCAGACCGCAGGTGCCCTGCTTTCCCTTGTTCCAGAAACGGCAATGACCCAATGTAAGCTGTCAGGCCATTCGTAGCGAGCAGGTGTCAGATCCGAAGGCGGCCCAGCACGAGTATCCGTACTCGCGGCCATTCAGCGAATTGCAATTGGCATGAATCGATAGCTTGACGAGTAAGCCACCATGCAATCTCACGTGTCTGTGCTAAACAATTGTTACGGAAAGCTCCGAGGCTAGGTTTTGCCTACGTGCTCGACGGTCCCGTCAAACGCAGAATGGACTAGCTCTCCTTGCGTATGAACGAAGCATCCCAAGGCCGTCGAAACTCGGAAGTCGTTCATGCGCTGCTGTTATTGGTGGGCTGGGAGTGTGAGACGCTCCAGATTCGACATTGACCATGCTGCCCGCTGAGGAGCGGCATGCCGCATTGATAACGGCATCAGGGCTCATGACTACAACGAGCCACATCAAGGGCGAACGGAGTTTGCTCTCGAGGGCAGACAGGCAGCTCACACAACCGTCGTGTTCCCAGCACGCGGTTCGATCTCCGTCGCGCGAGGCTGACGCGCCAAATGCGACGCGCTGTTGTCCCTTCTGTGGAAGCGGGTCAGGCTGCATGCGAGCCGGCGCGAGAAGCTGTGCGAAATAGATACAGGCGGCAGGGGAGTTGACTCGCCCCAGCAGTAACCCTCGCGTGTCATACGTGATACTGAGCTCGATGCATAATGAGCAGGGGGCTGGGGATCCACCAAAGTTCGGGAGTTGCCGTGCAATAGCTTCTGGTCGCAAAGAGTCTTTGACGACCCCGAAACCGTACGAGTACGGACAAATTTAGTACTGCTTATACTCAATTGCTGTCGAGGAGTCGTCAACGGCCCCTTCTCTCCCATCCAATTCAGGTCGCCGAGCTCGAGCGCATTGTTCAAGCATAACCTGTGGGAGGAGAGTCTTCAGGACTTAAAGGATGCCTTCAAGGTGAGCTCGTCTTCAGTTAGCGCCTCAAGAGCGCGCGAAATCGGCGCGTTTGCTTACTGGGAGTGGCGGATTCACCGGCCATGCCCACCTTGTACAGATCCGAACACGCAACAGCTGCTTTCCAGCGAGTGGAGCCGTTTGCCGCCGAGTCAATGCAGTGGCAGCTGATTAAACCAGTATTGCACTTCGTACTCGTAAGCGGCCAGCAGTTGTGAAAGCAGACTAGCTCGGTGAGCCGAAGACCCGCGAGCGAATGCTATTGCTTGGCCAACCTTTTCAGTGGAGTTAGCTGAAGTAGCACGATGCCGGCCGGTAGGCTTGCCCCGTAGCGATCTCTGTCCCCTTTCAGCAGACTCTCTGCAGCAAACAGCCAGAAAGGTCGTCCTGCGAAGAGGCGTGACGTGATGTCTCCAGAGCACAGCCATCTCTGGCTGCGGGAACGGAAATGGCCCTGGCAGGGAACCAAGAAGCTACCCGTCATCCCTTGCCTGGCCTTGCCGACGCTGCCTGTCTTCCCCCACCTTGCTGCGTATCCATCCCTGCCCGAAAGCACACGAGCGCGGTGCCTGGATGTGTCCCAGGCGCAGCCGAAATGGGATGCTGGAGACGGGCCAGGCTAGTGGCCGTGGCAGCGTTCCACAGAGGGCGACAGGGGCGCGTGTGGAAACGATCCCTGGCTAGCACTTTGCTACCGAGCAAGGTTTCGATGGGCTTGAAACGAGGCGTGTCCGCTGGTCCGCTGCAGGACGTGAAATTGAAGGTCCAGAGACGATCCAGAGACGACGGACCAAATGCGGCTATCAGTGGCGCTGAAAGGGGCGTACGAACATCTGCCGCAGCTGTTGGTCCCAACAACAGAAACACGAGACGGTACGAGTACTCGTACTCGTAGGACGAAGCCAAAGGCGATGTTTCTTTGTGCGAGCTGCCGGGTACGATAACCTTGGTTGCATTCATTAATAGCCCCCGTAATCAATTTGCATCCATGTCGCATTCCTCCGCAGTCAAGCATTTGCTGGCAGCAAGATACCCGTGCTTGTACGAGCAAACGCAACGGCGGTACTGCGAATAAGCGGAGAACCCTTGATCACGCAGTAATTGACGCGGTTTCGTGGACAGGAGACGGCAGATGCTTCAGGAGCTCGAAGTTTGCGGAAGGTGGTGACATCGGCGACTCGTGACTGGCTGGCCGTCAGCGCACTGCGCTCGTCGTTTATGCCTCATCCTCCTTGAAATAGATGACACACGGTCGATCTTTCAGTTGGCTTGCCAGAGATGTGCTGGCAGCGCTCGTGCCACCCTAAGCATGGGTGGATGTCAATTTCCTTCCCAAAATTCCAGAAGCAAAACTACCTTGATCGATATAAATAGCATATGGGCAAGGTACGGAGAAATCGCGCAGAGATCCGTTTGGATCAGCTTGACGAAAGGAGAGGTGCGCCTCCTGATCTCGACAGGGTGCGCAGACCCGCTGCAGAGCCCTTACTCGTACTTTCCCGCAGCGTCCGACCAGGGACGTTGCGGTCCAAGCTCGAGCTCACTCCTGGTCGGCGATAATCTGGGGTCAAGGCAGCGGCTTGGTGCTTGACAGGCCCATGTACTGTTCGGACCCGGTACTAGTAGGCAACACGCTGGAAATCAGGACGTGCCAACGGGTTGGAGTAAGATGCGCAGCATTGCTTGCGTTACCCCTTAATCCCACAGCACATATCCGTAGAACGCCATGGACAACTGGATGACCTCACTGGTCGATCGTCATCCAAAAGTACCTGCCTGTCTGGATAGTGTTGCCTAGCCAGGCTCATCAGATAATGTGGTCGGCTTATCAGCACTTTGGTGGCGTGAAAGTGCAGACAGCTCGATCACTTCTGGTGTGGCTGGGGGCCAGCCTCGCTTTGGCGCCAGGTCTCAAAATGCAATACGGATACCCTTACGTCCGTGGTATGCCTGCTTCGATCGCGGGCCGCGAACAGAAAGAATCGGTGCTATGGTTGATTGATTAGCGACCAATGTGCCCCCGCGCGAAGTTGATGGCAATATGATTCCAAGCTGCCATCTTGAATTCCGCCTCCAGAATTGTGTTGTGCACGGGCCCTTTTCATGTCGCACCCGCTTGTCCTCTACCTGCGTGTGCTGTGACGAACGCGACGGGAAGTGTCCCTCAGCCATGGCAAGCTCTTTGGACAGCTTCTAATTACGGCGTTGCACTGGCAAACCAGTTGGCCTCGAACGAGGCTTGGGCACCCAATGCGGCTCAGCAACGACGTTGGGGTCTCCACCGAGCAGTGGCACCAGTTACCAGTTGGTGCGCAGTTTGGTGTCGTCGAGCGCCATAGCGGAGCACACAGCCGGCGTGTCCGTACTTGGCGAGTCATCGCCAAGTCCGCCATCGTCGTCCTGTGGACCGGTGAGCAGGAGGTGAATGAGGAAGTTTATCTTGCTGGCGTGACGTTGAATGCAAGGCTGCGAGCAACTCCTACGAGTAACGCGCCGTGACTGCGTCACGCAGCCAGGGCCCTGGCCGGCTGCCGGCTTGTTGAGCTTGTCGGGCTTGCAAGGATTTGGCCTCTCCACTACCCGCGTGGACGGTCTGCCCCTCCCCGGCCTGGCGGGCCTCCGCACTCTGCCCGGTTGTAACTTTAACCTCCCGGGCAGCGGGGATGCAGCGAGCGACGCGTGCCTGTCCAGGGCCATGTGGAACACGGCGCTTGAACCCATCCAACGCAGCAATGTGTTGCAGTCAGCCCTACGGGCCGCAGCTCGTCAACACGACCCTGCTGGCGACGAACCCGTTGGGCAATCTTGTCGATTACGAGTTTGTCTGCTCAAGTAATTGTGCCGGCCGTGGGCGACAGGACATGTGTGGTTAATTACCGGAGGGTTGGATGGGGGTGACTGTGCATGCGCGTCCTCAACACGTGGCCCAGAAGCGTGGAAGCCACGCAGGTTCTGTCGCTTGTGCTCAGCACACAAGCGCCGACTTTGTCGACCCTCTCCACCTGTACTCGTATTTCGTCGCATTTGGTATTTATAATCTACTCGTCTCGTGTTGTCGTCGTCGCATGTACTGCTTGACCAGAGCTCGGCGGGAGACAGGACACGCTTTGCGCCATGCCCGCTACCCTGTACCCCGAGTTGGTTCCCCAGGGCCCCAACGTGCTTCCCAGGCACCCACTGCCGGCGAGTAGGACAAGGTGGGCGGGCGCAGGAACTGGTTCGTCCTAGTGCGGACCGGTGCGTCGGTGGCTCAGGACCTGACCCCAGCGGCGGCCCATTCCAGGCCACGCACTCCACGTGCTCCGGGTGCTAGTGCCCTGAATCGGTGTCACTCCCCAGCGACCTCACTTGCCCAGACTGAGCCAGGCGATGGAGCCAGGCCCCCCTGTTGACATATCCTCGGAGAGGTCAAAGTTGGGCTGCGACAACCGGAGCGCGATATCAGATCGGATTGAAGGTGACGATGAGAGATGAGAGAGGGGCAATTGGACTGGACTGGCCGCTCCCTTGACGGCGGCGCCGGCATCAACCCGCCCAAAGGGAGGACCAACACGAGGCGCCCACCTGCCCGACGCCCTGGTGGGATGGAAGAGGCAGCCCGCAAGAGGCGCGTACGACGAGAGTACTCGGGAGGCCTGCGGGGTACGTACGGATTCCATGTACTCGTAACTGCGCTGGCGCCGAAGAAGTGCCCGCGGAGTGACTGATGGATTGCTCCGTCGTCCGTGGGAGCAGGAGCGCCGTCAGCGGTGCGGGTCCAGCGCCTCGCCTGCAAATCTCCTTTTCTCTTCTGGGGGCTGCGATCATCTCGACCAAACCAGCGAAAATTTTGCAGCTAATTTCTGGACCTGCCAGCTCGGGGGCGTGTACGTACGAGTGCGATTGCGAGTACCTCATTAGGTAGCTTGCTTGCTCGCCTTTCGTCATTGTTGCCGTCTGCCGTTCCTTTTCGGCCTTCTCTTCGGACGCCGTCTGCTGTCCCCAAGGTCCAACGTCGCGCGCCACCCGCGCCACCAGCCGATGTCCCCGTAACGGCAGAAGTCCTGTTCGCCTTGTGTCTCGGACTCGAGCTGCTGCTAAGAATAAGGCTGTCCGTCCGCTTGAGGCAAGCATAGGCGTTCCAGCTCGGCTCTTCTGTACGTGTTCCACCTGTCTGTCTCGCCCCTCCGCCGCAAGCCTGTTGGTCTCTGTTAGCAAGACCCAGTGGCTTCTCTGGGCCAGGCTATCCCGACTCAAGTCCTTCCATCCCTGCATTTTCTTCTGCTGCACTCTTCCTCCGTCTTCCCTCCCACATGCGAACAGACCGTCATCGCGAGGCTGTCAGTTTGGAACAACGTGTCTGATGGTGTGGCCAAGGCTTGAAAGTTACCTGGACAGCTGCTACTCCGTACCCCTGCACACGCGTCTTGCCAAAGCTTGACCTGCGCGTGGGCTGCCGCTTGACCCTGTCCAACCTGTTCGACGAGGGCCGACCCTGCAGAAACCTGCGCATCACCTCGCCGTCAACATAGCTGCACGGCTTCTGCACGGTCGTTCAACACGCAACGACACCGACCAGCTGAGCGACTTCAGACATTCATTCAGAGCTGCGAAGCCGAGAACCACGCGCCCCTTCATCTCGGAGAACCGTCGACTGGGCCTCACTCGCCGTCGAGCGGCCCAATCTTCAGTCCGAAGGATCAAACGAGCGCGCGACTCTGCTTATCCTCGCGCGACACTGCAAACTCGACGGCGCACAACACTGCATCTCGCGCAGCCGAGCCGCCGGACAGATCGAGGTCTTGCCGAGACGACGTTCGACGTTGAGCGCGCATCCCGAGCAAACCGACTTGCAGCTGCTGCCGCTTCGCATCGCGACTCTCCAGCGGGAATCTCGCCGCGCAACGAGGTCCGCCCTCCAGGCGTTTTTCCACGCCATCCATCGTTCAGGGTCTAGTGCTGACCCAAAGCCGCCAACAGCCCCCTAACGCTCGCCGACTCCACCATCCCAAATAGGAGGAGGCCGGTACCTGAACGGTTCCTCTGGCTCCAGCCCCAATTCCAGGTACGTACCCAGAAGCGATCACTCGAGCCTTCCCTTGATGCACGGCTTGCTTTACGACGAAATGCAAAATGATCTTTGCCGAGTCCATGCCCAGCCTCAGGTTTGAACTGCGCACTCTTCTCATCTCCTTGGGTATTTTCACTGCCTGCGCATGTGCGTGCGTGCGTGCGTGCGTCGCCTTACCCCCTGGCCTGTCCTCGGCGTCGAGCCGAACCTTCGGAATCACATCCCGTCGACCAGGCTAGGAGGGGAAAGGCCATCAAGTAGGCTGGGGCCTGCCTTGCTGCCAAGTCGACGCGGGCGTTGCATGAACCTGGCCAACTGCTTCTGCCAGGCCTACACGGACACGCAGGGCTGCCCTTGTCGCGCCAACTACCGCATCGCCTCATCGCTTTGTATTCATCGCTCCCCCTGACGTTGTTCATTAGAGGAAAGAACGATTAAACTAATCCTTGTTGACCTCAGAGCATCAACGCAATCGACTCAGCCTCTTGCTGTGGACACTGAGGGTAGTCTCTTCTATTCCCTTGAATTGACTCGAGGTATGCATCCTCAACTTTTGAGCTGGCTCTTTCCCCGCCTCCGGGGTATCCGAAGCTGTTTTCGACTGGCCCGATGCTCGCAGAGATGCTAACTATATCACAAGTCCGCGGCTTGTAAACATCTACCAGTCCATCCGTGACTCGGGTTGAGAACATCCTTCAATCGCATAGCTCAAGGCGCGCATCTCGTTCAGGTTGAGAACATTTCGCGCGTGATCAGGTACGTTCAGCCCGTCTCTGCACGATGGCGAATTCGATGGTCGACTTCCGCATCCCCTTCCCCTTTCCTATGGTGGGCGTGTTTACTCTGGAAGAGCATGGTCGCGTTTCGGTTGATCGCGAAATCGTCGCGTGTGGCAGCGGAGATTCCACTCGCTTCAGTCACCGCATGAATGATCCTGTTCCGGTGGTGTTAGTTGAATGTTTTGCTAACCATGACTTGACGCAGAGGTTCAACTCGACCAATCCTCAGCTTTCAGGCCATTCTTTGGCTGCATACATACTGGGATTCGCCGCAAAGGCAAGCATCTGACAGCCCCACGGCTCAGAATCTAGCGACTTGAGAGGTAAACCCACGCCTGCGCCGTCGTCTTGACAGCTTGCTTTCATCGTGGAGCTCGGCCGAACCCGAGCTCACAAGTTGAGCGAACATTGGCTAACCTGTAAGCCACAGGACTGCTCTCTTTCCGCCGTTTTCATGACTGCAACAATGGCCACACACCGCCAGGTTCGCGGGCATTTTAAAGAAGAGCCCGCCTCTGATCCGGTGAGTTTACTCTTTCTTGCGTCTGATATCTCATCCCAACTGCAGCTGCCGAGTGGCTTGCTGTGACCGAGAAGCCCCATGCCTTTTGACCGCACCAAGGTCTAGTTGGTGTTTTCACAAAGTTTATCAGCGAGGAGTCTAAGTCCACCATCACCACCATCGTCATCAGCGCTGCTCAGTGGCATGCCGAGGTTTGCCTTGTGTTGAATTGCCTACGCATGCAGCCTCGAACGAGCAGTACCTGCAGGCCAAGCAGGCCTGTCGCAAGCTTGACCGGGTCAAGACAGTGGTGGGTTTAGCAGGGTAGCTCCTGTTTCACCACTGACTAGGGTGCCCGCATACGACCGGGGGGTGGGTCGTCCCGGCGTGGTACCACGAAGCCGACCTCCAGAGTGGGAGGACGGTGTCGGAGGGCTGCAGCCTTCGCGTCAGCTCTCGTCATTTGCCCACAAGTCAGTGTGCGACGAAGCGGCAGTCCATCGGCCCGCACACGCCTCGTCCTTCCGGCAGCGCGACGGCTGGCGAGTTGCGAGCTGAGCACGGCGCAACAAGGAAGGAAATCGCTGAGGCGCCGACAAGCTCAAGGCCGCCAGCGCGGTTGCGAGGCCGTCCGAAGGAAAAAATCGTCTTCCATCAACGTCGGCTCAATAGTGCGCCTGCAGCAGCGACGACAGTGGGCCGCAACCACATTTCACACCGCGATACTGGATGGGGTGTGTTCCGGCACACGCGCCTATTCCGCTCCACTGGAGAGACGTCAAAAGCGACATGGGGGAAAGACCACGCTGGTGGAGATTTGCGAACGTCCTCCCAACGCGCTACCTTTCACTGGCCCAGCCAGTCGCAGGGCGTCGCTGTACCCCAGTGGGGCCATGGACAATGGCGGTGGCTGTCGAAGTGCGCGAGCCAGAGCCGAGACGACCGCCGACAGCGTGATTCATGCCTGTCTTGCCAGCTGTGGCTTGGCGCCAGACGCAACACAAGATCCTCGTCGAGCCGAGCGGTTCAAAGACGGGCGGACGAGTGTCGTGCCCGCCTGGGACGAGACGGAACGGCGAGCTTCTGCTGGAGGGAAGCGTGGAGTGCGCGAGCAAAGCTGCCTCTTGGCGTGCGTGGGGAACCGCCACTGCTGGCCAGAGGACTCGGCGCCAGCCGCTCGGCCAGCACCAGAGTCAGGTCCGGTACCTCGCCGCGACCGTTGCGCGCTTCCGCTGAAGCCACTGCCCGCGCCTCTCGCCCTAGCCAAACTCTCATCGACGTGCCGTTGCGAACGACACCTCGTTGCAGCCAGGGGGGAGGGCCAGCAGGACCCGTCCCATGGGGGCTGTGGGAATGAGAGTGGTGGCCAAGGTGCCTTGGCTTGCTTGCCGCCTCCGCTGCCGTTGCCTCTGCTCTGCCGCTCGACAGCCCATGCACACCGCTTGTGGCCCAACGACGAGCAAGCAGGCTTCCCAATCCCGGGCGAATCCTGGTCCGCGAGCTAGCCCCGGCTTTCGAGTGCCTCATTGGGCAGCTCCCCCTAGGGATAGCGCTTCCTGGCTCCCCGGTCGACTTGGTTCATTGGTTGTTTAATCAAAGGCTTCAACCCCCTGTCAGCTTTTTCCATGCGCTGGCTCCCCCCCGGCCTCTTCTCCCATCCCACCCTCAAGGGTCCCCGGTCACTACCCGAGCTCCCAACGCACCCCACCCCCTTGTCGTCGAGTTGCCCAAGTCAGGATGGACACATGGAGCCAGCTGTTGCGGCTTGATCTCCCGAGTTCTTCTGCCCTGAGCTTCTTCACACGGTCCCTCAATCTTCACCGATGGCGCTGGCTTCAGCTCGGCCTCGACAAGTCCACGCTGGCAATTTCGCGTCTTGCGCCTCCCTTCCGCCTCTCTGCCGTCGCCTTGGACCGGCTGGGACAGGATCTGGGCCAAACACGCGCACCCCAGGAACTTGCAACCATCCGTCCCCACACATCTTTTGCAGTGCGGTACATACATTGTCAGCCCATTGCATACCCACTTGGGATCCCACCTTTACTCCCATCCCCATAGCCTTGGTTCAAATATTACTTGCTCCCCTGCCGTTCTTCATCTGCGCCACCACCCCGTCGTCTTCCGCCTGCTACCGCACCGGCGTACTCCCCTCATTATTTCCCTAGCCGTGGGATTCGTCGTACCTGACCGCAAGGTTCTGAGCTGAACTGCTTCGCACTCACGAGCTCTTCCTCGCCTCGTGCTCGACTCTTGTGTCTTTGGACACCTGACAGCAGTTACCGCGGTACATTACCCCCCACATTCTTTCGTCTGCCCAGGTCGGCGCTCTTTCGCTGTAGTCAGCGGAAGCAAGGTTGTTTTATCAACGAGCTCGTTCTGGGCCTAGCACGCCTCACCCGCGCAATCCCAGTTCTCGCCAGGGGGACGGCGGCCCACTCCGTCCAAGCTCCCCCAGACGCTCCAGGGGGGCCAAATAAAACATCGACGCGTCCTACCTCACCTTGTTTCTTGAACCTGTTGAAGCTCTCCTCCCATGTCGATGTCTTACTGATGCGTCCCGTCTCTATGCAGCATCATACCCACCACCAGCAACAGGGTCCTCCGCCTTCGCAGCACCTTCACCATTCTCGACCGCCGAGCATCGTTCACCAGCACCAGCAGCACCATCCGCAGGGCCACACCCAGCACCCTCAACACCAACAGCACCAGCAGCAACAGCACCCGCACCAGCAGCAGCAGCAGCCTCAACCGCCGCCGGCCCAGCATCATCAGAGCGCGTACTCGTCAACCCACTCCCTCCCACAGGCTTACCAGGCCGGCAACCAAGGAGCGAACACCCAGGACAACCTGGGATACTATAGTCACCCGAGTCCCTACAGCACGCCAGGCGCCAACAGCGGATATACGTCCGCCGGTAAGCTCTCCGTTACCGTCCTTGACCTTTGTTGGACATTCCGTGCGTTATGCTGACTTTTGCAACCCAGCAGACACATCCGACATGATGGCCGCCGCACAAATGCCACGACCCCCCTACCCTCCCATGTCATACCACACGCCACAGTCGAACTCGCCTGCCTCGGTCGCGTCCCCTTCTCAGCATGACCAGCACAGGAGCATATACGGCCAACCGCCGTCGCAGCATCTCCAGCAGTCCATGTACTATCAGCCGCAACCGCACTACCAGTCCATGCCGCCGCATCCAGCGGCGTCGCCGTACGCGCAGCATGCGCATCACCCACAACAGTCCATGACCTCCCAACCCCACATGATGATGTCGAACACGGCACCGCAAAACCAGATGGCACAGCACGCAGCGCAGCATGCCCAGGCAGGCATGACGGGCAGCCCGCGACCCAAGATCGAGCCCCAAGTTCCCGTCCAGCTTCAGAAACAGGCCCAAACATCTCCGATGCCGCAAGCGCAACACCAGCAGGCCGCTCCGCAGCTGCAGAGTCCCGGCAACCAGGCCGCGGGTGTCAATCCGAACGCTGCTCCGGGACCCATTCCGGCGACCACCCCTCTCGTGGTCAGACAAGACGGCAATGGCGTTCAATGGATCGCTTTCGAGTACTCACGAGACCGAGTCAAGATGGAGTACACCATTCGCTGCGACGTGGAATCCGTGAACACCGATGACCTGTCGCCTGAGTTCAAGCAGGAGAACTGCGTCTATCCCCGAGCGTGCTGCCCGAAGGACCAATACCGGGGCAACCGTCTGATGTACGAAACAGACTGCAACCGGGTGGGGTGGGCTCTGGCGCAACTCAACCCGCCTCTGCGCGGCAAGCGAGGTCTTATCCAGAGAGCAGTGGACAGTTGGCGCAACAGCAACCAGGACCCCCGACTGAGAAGCCGACGAGTGCGCCGCATGGCCAAGATGAGCACCCGAGGAAAGCAAGGTCAGGGAACGCCGACGCCGCACCCCGGCGCCGCTCACATGCCGGGACCCAGCGGGCCGCCAGGGATGCCGACCGCTCCCCCCATGGGTCCGGGTGGTGCGCCTACCATGGGCAAGCCTGGCCTGAGCAACATGGGACAGCCGATGCACCACCATGCCGGGGGCCATCCTGACGCAGGAGCCCCAGGTGGAGGAGATGAAGTCGGTATGTTCCACCAGATGTGATTGAGACCTCGCATCTGCTGCGTTTGCACTGCTTTGATTTGCTTCCTGCACCTCGATGCACCTGACTGCACCGCACAGCACCGCACCGGCTCGCGCCGCCGTGCTTCTTTGATGATACCAACTCCTTCGTCCTCATCCCCTCTGTTGCAAAAAAGTAGTTTGCACTTCATTTGTTGTGTTCTTTCGGTTCCCTTATTTTCCTTTGCCTGTCTCTTTATTTCTTTGTCACGTCTGGGGAATGGGCTTGTATCAAATCTTTCTGCTTCAAAGTCTTGTCCTATATAGCATGGGGTCTACGCCGATTGTCGCACCACCCTCTCCCACCACGACGACAACACAGCGTGCTGCAGTGGCGAGAGTTTTGAGATGAGAAGAATCCCCTCTGATTGTCACACTCTCCTGTACATTATCATAAAGTCGCACTCGGCTGCCGCTGCTGTCAAGTCTTTTGCTTTGCTGCTGGTTTGCGTGCGACTTTTAGACGAGCTCAATCTGCCTCTTGGCTATAAAAAGTTGCGCACCTGTTGTGGCAGACAATAATTTGTCCTTCAAAGTCATTTCATGGTTTCGTTGAACCACGAAAACGACCTTGGTCTTGGACTTCGAGACGAATGGCATCTCACCCCGATCACACCACGGCAGAGTCGCGTCAAACAAGTCTCATGGACAAACTGGGCTAACTTGTTTGTTTGTTGAGGCAACGGCAATTCGTACGAAGATCAACACCACCACCATCAAGCGCCCATTACCCAAGGACATCAGGGTGGCGGCGGCGACGTGAGACAAAATCATGTCTTCACAGGGTATGGTGGTCAAGGCTACCCTGCCGGCGCCCAAGGCGGGCCAATGTCTCACATGGCTCCTCGCGCGGGGGGTGCGATCCCGACTGGCCGGAGTCACAGTCGAGCCAACGTAGACGGCCCCGATGGCCTGTTTCCCGACATTCCTGAGGCGAAAAAGCGCAAGTTCATCCTCGTCGAGGACAACGTGCGCGGCGGGCGGCTCCGCGTGCGGGTTACGCTGGACGGCGTCGACACCAATGAGATTCCGGACAGCTTCCGTAAGGGTGCGAGCGTGTATCCACGCAGCTACTTCGCTCGGGAAATGCAAAGCCCTCCGCCGAGTGCAACCGGCTCGCGATTCTTTGCCGACGACGCTTCTGACGACGGGATCCAGGAGACGGAGGGCCGTGAGGCAAGCCGTCGCCGTGGCTCAAAGACCATGGCTGAAGTTGTGAAGGTGAAGATGGCCGAGGGGCAAGACGGCGAGGCCACGATTCCGAGGATGAGAAAATCAGGCCGCGGCAAGGAGGTCAGGCTCAACGATCTCGCATACCGCATGGCGTGGCTTCAAAGCCGGGTGTTTGCCGGACGGACCGTGTTTCTCCAACGAGCTTGTAAGTCCTACGTAATGGAAGAGCGTCCGTGACGGTGCGTTCGCATGCTGACTTCGTTCTCCAAGTGGATTGCTATCGCAACAAGACGC
This sequence comes from Tolypocladium endophyticum, assembly GCA_024339985.1. Lineage (NCBI taxonomy): Eukaryota > Fungi > Ascomycota > Sordariomycetes > Hypocreales > Ophiocordycipitaceae > Tolypocladium > Tolypocladium endophyticum. The sequence goes on from JALHBW010000069.1 coordinate 313,430, forward strand.
GGGCTGCTATTGAAGGCACCATGCAGGACGTCACTGCCGTTGCGCCGCATTTCGAGACTCGAGCCGGCAAAAGGAAATGGGATGACCGAAGGAAGCGGGGAGAAAAGAACGACGACGACGACGAGTAGAGTGATTTGCTGCAGATTTCATCCTTTCTAATTCTTGTCCCTCCTTCTGACTTTATTCCCGAGCGTCCGCGGCTCGTTGCGAGCTTCGCAAAGCCGGGGCCTAATTTTCTTGCCGCTAGAGTCTGCGAGCCTTGAGTACATGTGTTTCTATCGCACGGGCGTGGATGTTCTTTGACGGGGGGTTCCCGAGATGGAAGACTCACCCGGGCTGTTCGCTTCGATTGGTTGTTGTCTCGACCCATATACCACCAGCTTGGGTCGGCAATATTTCGTGCAAGCCATTTGTGTGTATATCACGGAGTGGAGGTGGATTGATAGATACTCAAGAGACAACTTAGATGCGCATTTTTGATACGTGTCTTCTGATATGTGTTCTGCACATCCGAATGCGCAAATACGGCATTTGGATACGATAGCAATCTGTCGAGGCAGCCTGCCTTCGATTGACCGTGATTGAAGTCGTTGGTAAGCGGCGGCCAATCGAGGACATGGCTACGCAAATTGGGTTGCCTTGGCTGCGGGAACTGGACGTGCATGCTGCAGCCCTGCAGGTCAAGAAGCAAGCAGACGAACTAACGATGATCCATGGAGGGGATCGCAGGGAGCGGGAAGACGGACGGGGGAGGGGGCACTCCAGGGTCCAGACGGGGGGGCCACGATGCTGGCTTGACCTGGGTTCAGATCTAGCGCAGCATGCCAGCCCAGGCCACCACGACGTCGACATGGGGTGGGCGAGGCAGGGCAAGGCATGGCATGGGCACGTCGACGCACACGAGCCTGGCATGCACACACGGCTGGGTTCCACATTACATCTGGCGCAGAACAGGCCGGCCTGGAGAGCCGCGAGCACACGCGCTAGCCGCGAGGCTTAAGTGGACTGCACTGGGGCTCGAGGCACCGGCGAGTCTCCTCTTCAACGTCAGGCGTCGGGGTCGCTCTGGAGAAGTTCGATTGCCCGCGCGACCGGACGCCGCCTTCGCCATTGTGCTGAGAAGGGGCGCGTGCGTCTGCGTGCAGGTAGCAGCGGCCCTGCTGCCCCGACCTCTGGCCGGACTGCGTGGTGGTGCAAGACGGCTGGTGGGTTATTCACGAGCCGACGACGACGACGACGACGACGACGACGACGACGACAGCGAACGCTCCCGATCGAGGCGACAAGACCCCAACCGTGGCCATGGCGCACCGACAGCGGCCGCAGCAATCTCTCGGCGGCCACGGCGCCAGCTTCCCGCCGCCGCTCTTCGTCGCCGAGCTCGAGGCCGCACCGCTGCCCGGAACCGTTGCTACCCCGGACGGCGGCGTCGCCTTCGAAATGTGCGGCGAGTCAGCACAGGCCAAGGAGCCCGAGGGCGAGGCCAGGCGACGGCCGGTGCAGGCGACCGACGCTGAGATACCCGCGCAAGCAAATCCCTGGCCGTTCTACCTCGAGGACACGCGCCCTGCGGCAACGGACACGAGGAGCGATGAGGAAGCGGGGGACAAGGTAGCAGATGCTGCGCCGGCAGTCCCGTGGCCGTATCACGGGCCGCCGCTGGGAGAGGATGGGCCAAGTGCGACGATTTATCCACAGGCGGCGCGGCCAGCATCGACAGCAGACGGAAGGACAACGAGCGAGGAGACCAAGGCAGAGGGGGAAAGCGAAGAGATCACGGAATCGCAAAGAAACGACCGGCAGACAGGGACCGAGGACTACACGGCATCAGACTATCCCGCGCCGCTGAAGCTCACCCGGCCGCACGGCACGTCGCCTTTGGCCTCTGCGTACAAGCCGTACTCGCCGCCTCCTGAAAGAGAGGCCGCCGAGCATGCTATACCGGTTGGGCCCTCGGCCGATGGCACCACGAGGCTTGCGTACCGGCCGTACCAGCCGCCGCCCTCGCCGCCGCAGGAGCAGCGCCCTGCTGGCGTGGTGGGAACGGCGCCGCATCATTTTCATGTGCCCTTGCAGCAGGGGCCGAGGATGTCGAGCCCTCCGCCTGTCCCCATGGAAGCATTGCCGACATCGACGGCTTCGCCTCCAGGTTTACCGACATCGATAGCCTCGCCATCGGCGGCCACGCCAACGGCAACGTCACTATCAGCGGTGCCCGTTGCCGCTGTTGCTGCTCCTGCTGCTGCTTCTCCTCCTCAACGGCCGTCCACTGCGTCTCCGTACCCTTCAACCGCGAGCACTTCTGCTGCGAGCTCGTCCGTTACACCGACTGCACAAACCCCTCGGCCGCATTCCACAGCTCCGACGACTGCGTTGCCTCACACTCAACTCGCTCCTCAACCTCAGTACTCTCCTCAGCCCTACTCTCATGGCGTCTCCCCTTTGGCCTCGCCCTCACCACCTGTAGCAGGCATGGCGGCCGTATCCCCCATGTCGGATCATCCCACGCCGCCGTTGCAAGCGCCCTCGCCGGCAAACCCCAGCTATCATGTCCCACAGCCGACGTACGCCGCATCGCCTGCTTCAGCCACCTCCTCACCCTATCAGTCGCCTTCAGAGCAGCAACCGCCGCGGCCGCAGACTCATCATGCCATGCCTGGCCCGAATATGTCACCGCAGTATAGCCCGCTCTCGCCGCCGCCGCCATATTCGTACGGAGGTATGCCTCCTCCTGGTTCGCAGCCACCGCAACACTCACCGTATCATTCGCCTCCGGGTCCCTATCCACCTCCCTTCCCAACCCAACCAACATACGCTCACGGCCCGGATGGCAAGGTGGCTCCGCCTCAAGGCACACATCATGCTCCGCCCCTCCCGCCGAGACCGGCACCGGGGCAGTATGGCGTGCCCCCGGTTGGCTTCGGCGGCCCCGTCAGTGCTGTGGCATACCCGCCGCCGCCAAAGACCATGTATGCCCCTGGGCAGCACCGGCCGCCCCTCCCGCCGCGGTCCGGCGGCTCCGGGAACCTGTTCAGCAGCAGTTCATCGGCGCGCAGGTGGCTCGATAAGACGAGCCAGGCGCTCGAGAGTAAGCTCGAGGCGGTGCTGCTGGGCCCGTCGGGTCCGCCGCAGCAACCGATGTACGTCCATGGCCCGCCGCCTTCTCTTCCTAACCGGGGGCCGTCAGGGCCGCCGTACCAGGGCGGGCCGCCGCCTCCGAGCTGGCACTCGGGCGGAGGCGGGCAGTCTCCCCCTGCAGCCGGCCGCGGGGGCCCTGGACGTGGAGGGACGCAGAGGTATGCTTGACGGGGTTATGGGAGTTTCGATTTCGTCCAAGACACTATTGTTAAGTTTCGCGACATATACTAAAGCGGATTCTGAAAGCCGGCCCTATATGAGATTCGATTATTTGTCGTTATTTGTCATGCTATATGAGATATTTGCAAAGAGGACGGAAGCATTCGGTTAAGCGGGCGGCATAGAGCGATGCTTCACTTTTTATTAAGTACATTTCATTATCTTGATGTTGGATGCCTCTACGTATCGTCAGGTCAATTCCTGCTTGAGACAGAGAAGATTATTTGAAAAGGTGAAGTCCGCACCGCGCGTGACCAGCGTCGGCGAACGTGACGACGGGGATCGGCAGCATCCGAGCCTTGTCACGCGCACTACCTAAGAAGAGACAATTCACTCACCGCTCTCGCTCCTTTGAAATTCCTACGAGCGAGCAACTAGCAGACTGCACTATTAGCCACTGGAGGGCCAAGGCGAGTCAGCTGAGGGAACGCTGGCCGCGGCGCGTCGCTTCAGCCGCACCAATGGCCCCTCGGGCTTCAGCTGGTGTAAGCGACATTGAAGGGGCACGAACGGCCCCCGTTCGGTGTTTCTGGCTGGTGCGGCTTCGAACACGCCCGAAACAGTAGCAGGCTGGCCGTGCATTTCGATGCGATGCATGCGCAGTGACACGACGAGTAATACCTGGGCTGGGCAACGGTATTAAGGAGTGGGCTTTTTGAGGCGGCATGTCGGCAGCTGAGTCGTCGCGGAGGAGGTGATCCGAGATGAGAATGGCAGGGCACCAATCTACCGAGCAACCTGGGGCTCACAAGCCGATGGACGACGCAGTCGGCAGACGCTTCAAAGCACTCTGAGTCAAATTGCCGCCCCGAACGGTCTCGGATTACTTCCTCATCTGGAGCAGGTTCGACATGCTGCGGGGACGCCCAGGTGATGAGGTGCATCACCAGGTCCGTTACCGCCTGCCTGCCCGTCTCGGACCGGCTAGATGGGCAAATGGCACAAAGTCGATATTTCGTGCTGCCTGAATGGGTGACACACACATCTTCTCGATGAACACAGTACCTACCGCACTTGGCAGACAGGCAACGATGGTCCGAGGCGGGCCAAGGCTCCTTCGGGCTGTGCCGTCGACGGCTGGCCACCCTATCATTTCGCCTGGCCTGCGGGTGAGGGCCGTACCGGCCTCCCAAGTAGGTAATAAGCCGCAATTGAGGCTGCGCAAGGTTGCAATGGGACGCGAGCGGTGGACAGGCTGTGGAGCGAGGCACTCCGTAGAACAAGCTCCAGAATACGGCCGGTGGAGCTGTTGATGCCCGATAGAAACGGTTGGCGACGTACGAGCAACTTACTCCTTACGGAGCACTGTCCGAGACACCAAGCGGGTCTGCTGGCCACCCAGGCAGGCAAATGGACCGTCAAACATCCAACTTGCCACTTGACGTTTTATCGAAAGATGACGGGATCTGAGTGCCGGCGAGATATTGGGCAGAGAACTTGATGGCTCCCGTTCCGACGCCGGAAATTTCGCCGCCAAGCTGGCCCCGGAGGCCATGCGCGAGCCAAATTGGCCATCCCGCCGTTATGCATATAGCTCGGCTGATTCAAGCGCAAATTATAAAATCATACGGAGAAGCGTCTGTCACGAGCACTGTTTCCCAATCCGTATTAAATCTGACGTTCTGAGTTCCAACGGCGAGGGCATGGCTATATCATTGCCTCGTATTGCACTGTAGAATAGACGTCGAGTGTCGATGAGTTGACGATGAGGTAGGCGGCGGCGGCGGGTGACGAATCATGCCGTTGGACAATGTCAGTCGGTGCACGCCTTGTAAGCTCAACAAACTCAATCAAGAGACTCGCACGCAGGCACAATAGCGGTTTGACCGAGTCAGTAGACGCAAGCGCTCGCGGACAGGCGACGGGCAGGGCGGTGAGGTCATTACATCATCACGAGCCTTTGGCTGGAATACGCCCTCCGCCAGACATCGTGTGGCTAAATTTACACGCACGCAGCGCCGAGCGATGCTTTCGCCTACCACGCAGCAGCGTAAAGGGCGCATCCAGTCATGTCGTGGCATCGTCAGCCCGGCTTGCCTCATGCGCACCTCCGATGTAACGGCGCCGTCGGTGTCCGAGAGGCATAATCGCGCCTGAATCGTCCGCGGCCCGCCCTGGATGCACCTGCGCGACCGCAGCGGTGCTGGCGGACCCGGCATCAGGCGCGCCTAGAAACTCACTGTAGATCGATTTTAACTCTGGGCAGTCTGGGAGGGCTTCCATCAGGCTTCGCAGCCATTAGGCCACCCGCCTGCTTTCCGCCATTGGCGTCATCCGAGCCGTCCGCCGGCACCTCGGCCTGCAGGGCGCAGCGCATCTCCGTAGAGCTTGGCGCTGGCACTGTTGGAGCGCGAGATCCACGGTTGGGCACCACCTGAGGCAAGGCCCAGACCAGCCCCCAAGCCTGACACGGGCAGGCCGTCGACAGCGGTGCAGGCGCTGCCGGCGGCCACTGGCGGAGCGCTGGAGCGCACCCGCGACAGTGGCCAGCAGTGCCCAGAGCGTGCCGGAGTGGGCCTGAATTCCTTTTTTCCCTGGCTCTTGCCGGGCCGAGCTCCCCTTGCCCTCCCTCATCCCCCTCCCTGGAGGACACCCGGCCACCCCTCTTCGCCTCGCCTCTCTTCCTCCTCGTCTCCCTCGCTCGCTCCTCTTCCTCTTCAACCCCCCACACTCCATTGCCATCGACGACCCCGACAGAACATCCCCTCTCTGTCTGGAAGCCGCTCACGCATCTCCCCGACCCGACGAGGCATCATCCGACGCCTCCGATCGCTCGACCATTTCACTTCTCAGCCCCCGACCCTTCGTCCGCGGCAGCCTCAAGAGCCCGAGCTTGAGCGGCACGGCCTTGCTCCCCGTCACCGCCACCCCCGTCAGCCGTCCGACAGCTGGGAGCGCTGCACGCACAACGGGCTCTGACCGCCTCCCACGTCTCGATAAACTCTCCGTGCAGGTATGTGCCATACGCACCTGACGATCCGTATCCCTTCCCCTTTGCAGTTGTCGAGCTACGCATTTTGCCTTCCCCTGGTGGACACGTTCAATTTCCTTTTCATTCCGCATCATGCCCGTGGGCCGCTGCGCTGAGAAGCCTGACCGGCCACTCCCTGGGCCGGGCGCTGTGGGTGATCTGCACAGGCCGGACTTCGCCCGGTGGCGTTGGCCAGTCAGAGCCTGCACAGCTGCCCACACTTAGCCGCCTGCCAGCGCCTTTTCTTCCACCTCGACCCATCATCACTCGTTCACCCTTCACCGACCCGTGCTGACCTGCTGCACAGCCGAACAACAGGGCTTGCACTTCCGAAAGGTAGAGCGCGATATAACTCACGAGTCTGCTTCCTTCCCTCGTGGAACGAAGCACTCGCAAATCCTCCGCGAGCATGACGACCATGGTAGGCAATCCCCCCCCACTCTCAACCCTGCCACTCCCTTCTGCAGACGCAACTATCGACCGCCTGGATGCCGGAGACGCAGAAAAAGACGTAAAGGAGTTGAGTCAACTCACTCCAGAGGCACTCTATGAGGCTGCGTCTGTTTACAAAGAGACGAGTCTTGCTCCACTCAGCATCCTGGCCATGGTGGCCGCTGCACATTTCACTGCCGGCCTGTGCGACTTGACGTATGGGAACACACAGACTGACTTGACTATCCAGGATCTCCGCGTGGGTAACAAATACCGCATCGGCCGAAAGATCGGTTCCGGCTCCTTTGGCGACATCTACCTTGGTACCAACATCATCTCTGGCGAGGAGATAGCCATCAAGCTCGAGTCGGTCAAGGCAAAGCATCCCCAGCTTGAGTATGAGGCCCGTGTCTACAAGTCGCTTGCCGGTGGTGTCGGCATTCCGTTTGTCCGCTGGTTCGGTACCGAGTGTGACTACAACGCCATGGTTCTCGACCTCCTCGGCCCCAGCTTGGAGGACCTCTTCAACTTCTGCAACCGCAAATTCTCTCTCAAGACCGTTCTGCTGCTCGCAGACCAGCTCATCTCCCGCATCGAGTACATCCACGCAAAGTCGTTCATTCACCGCGACATCAAGCCTGACAACTTTCTTATGGGCATCGGCAAGCGTGGTAACCAGGTCAATGTTATTGACTTTGGTCTGGCCAAGAAGTACCGCGACCCCAAGACTCACTTCCATATCCCTTATCGTGAGAACAAGAACCTGACGGGCACGGCTCGTTACGCCTCCATCAACACCCACTTGGGTGTCGAGCAGTCTCGCCGTGATGACATGGAGTCTCTCGGCTACGTCATGCTCTACTTCTGCCGCGGCTCTCTCCCTTGGCAGGGTCTCAAGGCTGCCACCAAGAAGCAGAAGTACGACCGCATCATGGAGAAGAAGATGACGACCCCGACCGAGGTCCTCTGCCGTGGCTTCCCCAACGAGTTCGCCATTTACCTCAACTACACTCGGTCCCTCCGCTTCGATGACAAGCCCGACTACTCCTACTTGCGAAAGATTTTCCGCGATCTGTTTGTCCGCGAAGGCTTCCAGTACGACTACGTCTTTGACTGGACCGTCTACAAGTACCAGAAGAACGCTCAGGCCATTGCCCAGGCCGCCGGCCAAGCCAACCCGGACGAGGACGACAAGGCCCGTGCCTCTCGCGCGGCAGCCACTGCCGGCCAGAGTGGCGCCAACAAGCCCAACGCGATTCCCAGCTCTCGCCGCAAGATGCTCGAACGTGGATCTGGTGCTGGCGTCGACACTCCGGACACCAACCGCGCCATTGGCGGTAGCGACAGGATGTGAGTGTCTGACCAGCCCAGCCCAACATAAACCATTCCTTGTAAGGAATTCATTTTCCTCCGCGTGTTTGGTGTGCTTTGATACCGCTGGCCGATGGGAAAATGTGCTGACAACTATTGGCTGACTCAGTGGACGATAAATAGGCTACGCTCTGCTTCAAAGGGAGCGACCTATACCTCTGGCAGCTACCGACCGAAGTGATTTGCCACTGGCCCCCAACTCCTCTCATTTGCGGGACTCGAACCGACATGGCGGCTCAGAAGCTATAAGAAGCGCCTATCTTCGACTTTCCTGTACGCCTTCAATCATGGGCAACCCCGAGCGGCGACTTGAGCGCCCGCTTCGTCCACAGGTTCCGGGTCGGTTCGTCGAATCTTCTCGTGGTCGCACCTGTTCTCCTTCAACATTTCCTACGCATTGCTTTATCTCGTTCTTCGACTTTCGACGCATCTTACGGCTCTCTTAACGCATGGCTCGGATGATTCTGGATGGCATTGGTGCGTCAACGACGGCAAGCTTGCTTGCATCCGTTGACGGCCTTTCCGCCTTCTGGACCCGCATCTGAACGGCATGTCCGGTGATCTGCCTCGTTGGATCACCGCGCACCCACGGGTCTGTGGTAAGCCACTTTTCTGGGGCAAGCCCTTACCCGTGAGGCTGTTCAGAGGCCCTGCAGTCGCGAGATGCCCGGATGCAAACGACACCCTGGGTGTTGATAACCACCACCATCCTACAGGGCTCAGCATCAGTCGTTGCGGTACAGCTGCGTTGCTCTCTGAAGGCATTTCCTTCCCTTTCTTTCATCACTAATACTGCACATCGACATTCACACCTTTCGGATTCTTATTTTGGACTCGCACCGCAGGGTCACGGCCTCTGGGGTGGCACCAGGTGTTGAGAAGCCAGGCTCCAGCTGCTGAATGGCCCTGTTCTGGACGCGCCATCGGGCGCTCATCGATAAGACACAGCTCCCGCCGATACCTTGTCGAGGTGGTCCAGGCAGGCTCATCACGCAAGGTGGCATCATGGTATCATTTGGGACTTCGCGTGGCAGCGTCGCGAAGTTGGCTTTCCAGGGATCCACTCTTCGAGGCTACGGGTTCTCAACGACTCGGGCTTTGAGCGCATGCCGTGACTCGGGTCGGCTTGTAGACTCGCGACGCCTCGCGCCATAGTTATTGGGATGTATGGACAGTCAGGCCGCCAGTCTAGCTGACTATTGACGCTCGACCTGGGAGAGGCGGACCAATCAATGGGATACAGGAAGCAAACCAAGTAGCATACGTCAGGCAGTGTTTGAATTTGATCGTTTGTGTTTCGTCAAGCTCCCGGGATGTGAAGTAATTTTGTGCAACAAAGCTGCTGCGCCATGATCAGCCGCGCCAGGGAGAGTGCCATGATGAGGTCGCGTGAGGGTTGAGTAGCCCGACTCGGGTAGCAGGGTCACATGTGTGTGGCAGCAGCAGCTGCAACGGTAGTGTGCGATGGAGGCAGGGTCCACGAGTCAGCCTCGGAGCGTGGCAGAGGCTAAGGTAGTAGTTTGGGTGGATGAATATATACAGTTCGTCGTGACCGGCTTGAGAGTTCGTTCAAGGGTAACTAGCTATTTGAAGACGAGCCCACGCTCGATTCCCGGAGCTGAGGTTATCCGACCGTCTAGTCACCTTAAGCCAGAACCTGCTTGATTCGACCCCGCGTTGGGAACCCCATGAGGTACAGGTGCCTGATAATTAGTGACAGTTTGGGCCACAGTGCAGTCGCCAGCCACACGTCCTCTGCCTGCCGCAGCCACCCGGTGCAACGCCCGCAGTGACAAACCCCCCCATCACATCCCGCCGGGCATCGGATTCGCGCCCTTGCATTCTCAGATGGCGACGTCGACAGCCGTCGACCTCGACGCGCCTGACCGGAGCGCAAGCATGGCGCCCTCGACGCTCGACCTGCTGGTGCTCACCTTCAACTGCGCCAAGAACCTGATCAGCCCAGGCGTCTTCGCAACCCACCTGCAGTCGGCGTTTAGCCAGAATGCGACGAGACTACCCGATCTCGTCGTCTTGTAAGAAACTCCCGGTTCTGGCTGGATGGGCCGGGCATCGGCGCGGACCGCCTTGTGCTAACACTGGCCTTTTAAAGCTCCCTGCAGGAAATCGCACCGCTAAGCCAGGCTTTCATCGGCGACTACTTCCTCAACCCGTACGTCGCACGGTTCGACGAAGCCATCAACCTCGCTGCGTTGCGGCATGCCGGCGAGCGAGATGCCCACGTGGTTTCGGTAACGCCGACCGAGGCGACGAGGAACGGGAAGAGGCAGTACACGCTGGTCAGGGCGCACAACGTGGGCTACACGGCGATACTGCTGTTCGCCCGGGACGCGACGAGCCTCAGGGACCTGCAAGAGGCAGAAGTCGGTTTCGGTGCCGCCGAGATGGGCAATAAGGGCGCCGTTGGGCTACGGGCGACCTACAACGTGGGCGACGGTCAACTGTCAACGGAGCTGACCTTTGTGGCGACACATCTGGCGGCAATGGAGTGGAACCTGCCGCGGCGGAATGCCAACTGGGCCGCCATAATGCGCGGACTGACGTTTGAGAACCCGGAGACGGTGGTGGACAGGATCCGAAGCGCAAAAGGGACCTCGTCGCCCGGCAGCTCCGACGACGACGAGGCCTCGGAACGTCGTCGTCTGTTGCAAGACGAACATCATAGACAACACGCCCAGCTGCAGAAGCAGCTGCACGACATATCCGTCTACAAGCCGTCGTCGCACCTCTTCGTCGCCGGCGATCTCAACTACCGCATATCGACAGCCTCTCCTCCCCCCAACGCCGCCTTCCCGAGCCTCGACCCGGAGTCGGAGCACTACTACCCGACGTTCTTTCCCTTGGATCAGCTGACGCGCGAGCGGGCTGCCGGCAGGACGCTGCATGGGCTGGCCGAGCACGAGGTGCGATTTCCACCGACGTACAAGTACGACGTGCAGCCGCCCAACGGCCGTGAAGAGGTGGAGATTGAGGTGCCATGGAAGTTTGCGCCACACCGCTACCCTGGCTGGACGGACCGGGTGCTGTATCTCGACCTCCCGTCGTGGGTCAAGGCCCGCCGCGATGCGCCACGCATCAGCGTCAAGGCCTACGACGCCCTGCCAGTCCTTCGTACGAGCGACCACCGCCCCGTCTACATGCGCGTCGATGTGCCCTTGATATCGCCCAGCGACATGGCCCCGCCAGCCTCGCTCCTCCAGAGCAGCGAGGCTGACGGCTCGGCGGACCCGCGCGTGCGTCTTCCCGTGGAGATCGACCCCGAGGCGTGGGAGCGGCGCAAGGCGGCGCGTCAGAAAGAGCGGGCTGTGGGCTGGAGCATGTTCCTCTGGAGCACCAAAGAAGGAGCGTGGATCCTAGCGACTCTGCTGGTGGCGGGATTTGCGGTTTACTATCTCTATCAGACGGCTTAGTAGAGTAGACGCAAGATGATGGTTGATGCGAGCATTTTGAGTCTCATCATCTGGCGTGGGCAGGGCGGGATTAGAACATCACAGGCGAAGCGGCGTATACACTGTGCATATGCATGATAGGCACGAGTTATGAGCGTGCAAATGATAATTCTCAGCCATTATGAATAGGCCGCGATGAGAGCGTACATGATAATGACAATATGCCTTGTGCTCTTGGTTATGACTGTACAACGGATCTTCCAATATTACAGCAGCGCCGTCGCAACCAGCCTATGGGGTTGGCGCCTGAAAACGCCGTGTAACGGGGGCCTCCTATATCCAAAAGAAGAATGACTCGTGAGCAATATGTGATGCCATGCTGTGAGTGCCTCCTATATACTGTGGCGGCCACCTTCACGCCTTCTCGAGTGTATTGTCCGAGCTTCTCTTGCACCAATGCCAAAGCGCCGGACTCAAAAGTCTTCAAAGTACTTGTCGTACTGCTGGGCCATCTCGGGCGTGTACTCGGAGCGCTTGCCGTCGTCCTCGGGGTAGGTGTCGAAGCACTGGGCGTCGCCGGGATATCGCACGGGGGGGAGGATGGGTCCCTGGCGGCGGCGGTTCAACACGTCGTCCCAGTTGATGCCGCGGAAGAACGGGTGGGCCTTGACGCGGGCGGCACCGCCGCTGATGTTCCCGAGGCGGCGAGAGCGGTCGACGGTACAGAGGGCGCGGATGAGGTCTTTGGCCTCATCTGAGACGGGCGGGTCGTGGGGAAAGGTGACGGGTTTCTCGACGATCCTGGCTCGGTTAGATAATGTCTCTGAGTGGTGATTAGGGGTAACCTACTGCTTGTAAATTTCGATGGGATTCTGGTGCCAGAAGGGCGGGTAGCCCGTCAGGAACTCGTAGATGAGAATGCCCAGGGCCCACCAGTCGACGGAGGTGGTGTGGCCCTTGTTATGGATGACCTCTGGGGCTAGATACTCGGGAGTGCCGCACAGGGTGTAAGTCTCGACGGGACATTCACCGTGGCGGCCTAGACGCTTGGCGAAGCCAAAGTCGACGAGCTTGATGTGGCCGTCGCGGTCGAGCAGCAGGTTCTCGGGCTTGAGGTCGCGGTAGGCAACGCCGCCCTGCTGCTCGTGCAGGTACTCGAGGACAAGGACGATCTCGGCGGCGTAGAAGCGGGCGACGTGCTCGTCGAAGCGGCGCAGCTTGCGCAGGTAGCTGAAGAGCTCGCCGCCGGGAACGTAGTCGAGCAGCATGTAGAGCGAGTCGCGGTCGGAGAAGGAGGCGAGCAGGTTGGTGATGAAGGGGTGGCCGGCGACATCGGCGAGGACGGCGCGCTCGTGCCGCACGTGGTCGACCTGCTTGAGCTTTATGACGTCTGTCTTGCGCAGGATCTTGAGGGCGTAGACTTCGGGGTTGGGTTCCTGGTCCAGGGGCGTCGTGTCGGCCGCGGGACGGACGAGACATACACGGGCAAAGGTGCCTGCGAGGGGAGAGGTCAGATCCAGGGCTCTCGCGCAGGTCGACAGCAGCAGAGGGAGAAAATACCGGTGCCCAGCGTCCGTACGAGAGCGAAATTGTTGAGGTCAAGCTTGCGCGTCGGCGGCAAGGGTTCGGCGTCTTTGCCGCCGTCACGGACATGGGGAGTAGAGGACCCCGACGGCAGCGCCCCGGCCGACTGCGACTTTGCGACCGTGGCTGCCATGGCAAGGCCTCTACGGGAAGAATGTGAAGGAACTGACGCCGGCGGTTTTTCTGGCCCAGGGCCCTCGCGGCTTCGCGCAGCTCCTGGGTGCTGGGTCGGTGAGATGCGACTCGTTTCAGGTGCGGTCCATGGCCGGGCGCCGTCAGTCGGTTCGCGAGAAGCGGATCCCGAAGCAAAGCCGCGACGGAGCGCTTCGGAGCGTCAAGACTCGGACCAGTCTCGTGCTACAGGGCCAATTGGACCATGGCCGGGGTCGCGGCGACGGGTGCGGGCGGCGCGCGGGAGGACGGGTGCGTGCTGGGCTGCTGCTGTCGTCGTCGCTCGTCGACGTTCGTGGGAGAGGGCAGCTCGATGGACGACGGCGGGGGAGGTGACGGGACGGAGGATTCTGGTCGAGGCGAGCGGCGTGTAAGTGGTGACGGTTGGTTGGTCGGTCGAAGCCGGGCGATGGGGCCGCCGCCGCCGCTGGGCGGGCAATGACGCAACCGGGCCCTCGTCAGCAGCGCCCGAGGCGTTTCTTCACCGGGACGTCACACGGAACTTGGCGTGCAGGCGGGCGGTGCCCCATGCAGGCGCGCGAGGGCAATGAGTAAGGTATTAGTAGATAAGGAGACGCGGGCACGCACCTGTGCTCGGAGGAGATGGGGCGAGGTGACGGCTCCGACCCGACCGGGCGGGGGATGGGACACCAGATGCGACGACGACACGTGCTCGAGCGATGGCCAGAGACGGGACAAGCTGAATGGCCCGGGCGAGGTGTGGCCGTTGACAAGGCCACGGTACAGAGGCTAGAACCGGCTTTCACGATTGCCAAGCTTGCACCTTGCCCGGCGCGCCCCGGGAGGAACTACAGTACCTAACGTTGGCAGTAAATGGTCCATCACGATACTTAACATGGCACGGGCAGTGGCAAGGCTTCTCTTCCTGTCGAGTTCATCGTGTCTATGATCTATGGCCCCGAGCGCCGATGCACGGGGCGGCCCATTGACAGCATCCCTGGGAGAGATACCCTCCTGCTCTTTGCATTTAACATTCCCCGTCGCTGCTATGAGAGCGAACACCGTACATTACGGACATACTCTTCTGCCTCTCCACCAACCCACCCAAAGGCCAGCCGTACCATCTCGTACACTAGCCCTTCATCTGCCAGCGGCATCTGACCGAGTTTGGTAAAGCATGCATGTATCCTTGATGCTGGGCCGTCCAAGACATCAACGAATGACCCTGCGAGAGTCCGCCCTCCCTTCTTGAGATCCTTCTCGGCGCTTTGGAACCCTCGCCTAACTATAATGGTCTCGAGTGTGCACCTGCTGCAGGACATTCTTATATGCGCAGTGGCCGGGATCTACTTATACAAGTGTCGTTACAATGCAGAGGCCGCAGTTGAGCCTTGTCGTGTACGGTATACCAGCACTTTGCAGTAACTATTGGAGCTGTAGCCTTCATCACACCCACCATCCCGAGAAACTGGACCTGGCGCTAACACGGCCCGTCTGAATTGACAAAGACTGTCCAATTACCAGGGGACGGTGTTAAATGGATGCATGTTATCCCAAACACGGTTTCATTACTCCGTATGGCTCACTCAGTGAATCTAAACCCTACCATTGTCCTAAGCCGGTGCCTCAGGGTCTCCCAATTACTTCACCATTTGCAGCTGTGGCAGAACCGGTGAGAATGGGCCGCAGTCCGTCAATGTTATTAGTTGTCCTTTGTGTCTCCCTCTTGCAGTGGTTCTAAACACATGTGATCGTTAGTCCTCAACACTGGACTAGGAACACAAAGAGCGTCAGCGATTCACCGTCCAGGGCTCCTGAGCTCGAAATAACACTTGAAACTTCCTCCGTAATATTCTACTTCCTGTTCCCGGCCGGCACAGTCGTAAAAGCCCGTCTATGCTTGCCCCCTTGCCGGTGTAAACAAAGGCAGTCTAGGGTAAGTGGGTTTATACCAGCCATTCCGCCCTTTGTTTGTGATAATAGGGGACGCCTTGCAGTGACGTACCCTCCCCTCCTCTGGCGGCCCGCAGGTTGCGGAGGAGGAAGCCGAGCCAGGGCGCACTAAGCGGGGCCTGAGGCTGCGGCTCTCAGGCACCTCGCACGTCCGCCCAGCTCGGCGCGTCAGCACTGGCCGCAGCTCTCGCCCACCTAGTCTCCATCCACCCATCCATCCATCGTATCCATTCCATCAACCGCCACCTCCTTCGCCCACATCCTCCCTCGTTCAAGACGACGCAGTCTCCCTCGCCAATTGTCCTCAATACTCCTCCGTCGACCCTCCCACCGAGCAGGAATCGCGGCCGCATCGCCCGCCTGACCGGCCCTCCCCCCTGCGTTGCACCCGCGATGCGGCGTCGCTGACCGAGACGGACACCGACACCATGTTCTCCAACTTGACCAGCTTCGTGCAGAAGGCCCAGCAGCTCATCGACCCGACCCAGGGCCTGAATCTCTCGAGCTCCGACCGCAACCCGTCCAAGGCGTCGCTGTTCCAGAGCCAGTTCCGCCTGCCCGCATCCCAGACGCCGCTCTACGAGATCAATGCCGAGCTGACCATCCCGCCCTCCAATGCCACCCGCGGCGACAGGGACACGGAGCGAGGATGGCACTACGCCGGCAAGCTGCATCTTTCCGAGGCCTTCATGTGCTTCTCCACGACGCCCACCAGCTTCACCCAGTCGGCCAGCACCAGCACCTCGTCCGCCTTCACCGGCCAGACCCACGGCGCGGGACCGAGCGGCAACGGCTTCACCTTCCCGCTTTGTGCCATCCGGAGGGTCGAGAGGCTCAATAGCCAGAACTTTCAGGTATGCCTGTCACCGTGAAGCATGGCTCGCGGGTCAAAATGCTCTGATGCTGACTACGGCCCAGTTTGCGCTCGCCATCACCACGTGGAACGGCCTCCTCGTCGACAGCTCCAAGGACGGAAGCAAGGATACCAAGGACACCAGGGAACAGCGAATCACAATCCACCTCGCCGGAACCCGGCAAGCTTGCGAGCGTTTTTGCGATGGCCTCAAGCGGGGCCTGAGGGCTGGCGTGGGCAACGTCGGCAGGCTGCGAAAGGTCGTGGCTGAGTGCTACTCCGAACACCTCCTCCGCCCAGAAGAGAGGAAGACGGCGAACCCTCCTGACGCCGGACTGGGCATGATCTTCCGATATCCTGGCGACCCCAAGAAGCTGCGGGACCGCGCAAAGATGCGACTCTGGGCCGAGTACCTGCGAGACAACGGCCGGAACTTCACGCTGATTCGCCAACCGACCTTTCACAAGTTGATCCGGGTCGGTCTGCCGAACCGCCTGCGCGGAGAGATCTGGGAGCTTACGTCTGGCTCCGGGTACCTACGCCTGGAGAACCCGACCTTGTATGCCGACACACTGGCCAAGT
Source organism: Tolypocladium endophyticum (assembly GCA_024339985.1). NCBI lineage: Eukaryota > Fungi > Ascomycota > Sordariomycetes > Hypocreales > Ophiocordycipitaceae > Tolypocladium > Tolypocladium endophyticum. The sequence continues at coordinate 330,075 of JALHBW010000069.1, forward strand.
TTGAGGGCCAGGAATCGCTCGCTATTGACGAGATCGAAAAGGACCTAAACCGAAGCTTGCCCGAGTACCCCGGCTTCCAAAGCGAGGATGGAATTGGCAGGCTGCGCCGAGTCCTGACTGCCTACAGCTGGGTCAACGCCGATGTCGGCTACTGCCAGGCCATGAACATTGTGGTGGCGGCCTTGCTCATCTACATGTCAGAGGCTCAAGCCTTTTTTCTTCTCTCCACCCTCTGCGACCGCTTGGTCCCCGGGTACTACTCTACCACCATGTATGGCACGCTTCTGGATCAAAAGGTCTTCGAGTCCCTGGTCGAGAAGACGATGCCCGTTCTCTGGGAGCATCTCGTCAAGAGTGACGTTCAACTGTCGGTCGTGTCGCTGCCCTGGTTCCTCTCGCTTTACGTCAACTCCATGCCCCTGATCTTCGCCTTCCGCGTGCTCGATGTTTTCTTCGTCGAAGGGCCCAAGGTCTTGTTCCAGGTCGGCCTCGCCATTCTGCGGATAAATGGAGAAGAGCTCCTGGATGCGGCGGACGACGGGGCTTTTATTTCCGTCCTCAAGACGTACTTTTCCAGGCTTGACGAGTCCGCCCACCCCAAGTCGGAGAACCCGAAGCTGCGCGCCGTCACGCGCTTCCAGGAGCTGATGGTTGTGGCTTTCAAAGAATTTTCAGGTATAACGCACAGCAGCGTTACTGAGTTGCGGTTGAAAAACAAGGATGCGGTTCTCAACAACATTGAAAATTTTGCTAAGAGGACGGCCATCCGGAACCTGGGCCCCGACAGCAAGCTGCTTGGCACGGACGAGCTGGGGGCGCTCTACGATCGGTTCTACAGCGTGCTTTACGAGCGGCAGCAACGAGACCGTATGATGCAGGAAGAGCAGCGACGAAGAGCCAAGCCGAGTAGGATGCGGGCTACTGACATTTTCGCGTCTGGCCCCCAGAGCGAGGTCGAGAAGGGCCGCGTTGGTCTCGGCCCCAGTACCAGCCTCATGGACTACGACGCCTTCCGGGAGTTCTTGGCAAGCATGTCAAAGTGGGCAATCTCCGACTCTCCAGGCAACTCTAGGCGGGAGACTGGCGCAGACACGGACAAGTACGCAAAGTTTAACAGCGCCAGGAGAGCTCCTGACGTGACGGCGCAGTGGGGGGATGGTCCTGTGCCTGCCGAACATGACTTCCTGCGACGCCTATACAAGAAATGGGACGTGGATGGCAACTCAGCCCTGACGCTTCAAAACGTTGTTACCGGGCTGGCTGGGATCAAGGGCAAGCGTGACATTATGGGAACCATCACCTACTTCTTCGAACTCTATGACGACGACGGTGACGGCAAAGTGGACCGTGAGGGCATTCTCCGGATATCTGAGGCCCTACTGTTTCTATCAAGACGTGGACTCGATGGCACCCTGAGCCCCAGCGCCTCGGCCATGGCTTTGAACGGCGACGCAGGCAGTTCGCAGGAGTCCCAAGGTAGCCTCCCGACTGGGACAACGACCAATGAGCGATTCCTGGGCAGCGTTAGCGCCTTCATCCGACGGTGTTTTGAGTATGCGGACCCAGACCACCCACAGAGTGGGGACAACGACAAAGACGAGCCGTCGACAAACCAAGACGGAGCGGCCGACTCAAGTGCGTTTGCGATTGGAGATGACGAGGACGAGGAGGACTTGCTGGGGCCCGAGTCCCCGTCTGGTTCCCCGTCGAAGGCGACCAAGGCCAAGAACCTGTCTGTGGCACAAGACAGCGACTCTACAGGGAGTGGCAATGACACATCCCGTCGCAGGGTGGCCTCCAAGGCCATGTCAGAATCTGCCAACGCGGCCTTGGACCCGGCACATCCCCTTCACATTACCTTGCCGACGTTCAGGATGGTCGTCTTGGCCGACGAGCTCCTGGAGCAGTTCTTTGAGTCCTCGTTCCCTTGTTCGTTCCACGTGATAGAGGGATTGCAGCAACCGTCTGTCGCGGCAACGTCGAACTCGCTGACAACCTTCTCGAGCCTGGGCTTTGGCGCAAGAGCACCGATTCTGACGCAAGGCGGTCCGCCAGGAGCGGGGCGAGGTCTCCGTGGTGTGTTGGACAACATCGTGACGGACGGGATGCGTGTGGCCACAGAGGTGCGACGACGCATGGAAGAGGCGCAAAGGGAGCTGGAGAAGAATGCCCTGCCGGGCCAGAAGCCAGATGAGGACGAGGAAGACGACGACGACATTGGCGTGGCCGTGGGGGTGAGGGCGGGCGCTGAGAGCGCCAGCCAAGACATTGAACGACGGTCGGTCAAGAGCACGGACCGCGATTTGCTAGAGGGCCTCGACGCAGGGGCAGGAGCACCATCAAAGGATCAGGAGCAAAATCTGATAGACATGGACCCTGGCGATGGAAAGCAGCGGGCCGAGAGTCCGGCCACGTCGGGGACTGCGGTGGTGGAATTTGAGGGGTGAGGACTTGGGCACGTGGCTGCTTGTACGACTTCAGGAAAGACGAAGGATATGGCGGGATCTGTCTGTTCTGACGACGAGATGGTAGACGGCATTGAACCTGCTGTAAGGAAAAACTGTGCCAGCGTGTACAATGAGCTTACGGAACAATGAGGGTCGACGTAAGTGACTGTGGCAACCAAGGGAGTGTGCGGCGTGCATGTCGATGAGACATTCGGAGTTGACGTTCAGGGGCCAGCAAGGAGGCATGGCGAGTGACAATGACAGCATTTCACGCTTTTCCAGAGACAGAAGCCGTCGTCCATCACGAAGCAGATGAGAGCAGCAGCGGCAGCATAGCTTTATACGCAGCGAAATGTTCACGTTTCTACGCCAAAACCTCTTTTGAAAGAAGGAGGACCCTGCCCCGGATCCCTCAACAGCAGGTAGCTCTCCGTCTTCACTTTTTCACACCCACCCGCGGCGGATGACGGGGGAACAGGCTCAGATGTCGTAGCCTGAGCGGCGCATATCGGCGAGGGCCTTTTCGACGACGCGGCCGTCGGCCTCAAAGGTCATGCGCCCAGGGGCGTCACGGGCGTCGACCCACACGAGCTGCAGGTCCTGCTCCCAGACCTCGCGCGTGTCGGAGCGCGGAACGGCCGTCGAGTCGCCCTGGGCGGCGTACCAGAAGACAAGCTTGAAAGCGAGGGTGCTCCTGCAGCGATGGGGGGTGACGGCGAGGGGCTCGCAGTTGGGCAGCCAGCCCGTCACGTCGCCGACATTGTGGTGGCCGGGGTCCAGGGGAGGCGCCTCCGGGCTGAGAAGCATGTCCGCCGTGGGCGTGGCGCGCGTGGCGACGAGCAGTGGCAGCGGCTCGAAGGGCAGGCCCGTCTCCTCGCACGTCTCGCGCACCGCCGCGGCGTGCAGGTCCTCGCCGATGTTCTTGCGGCCCTTGGGCAGCTGGGTGATGCCGGTGGCGGCGTCGTGGAGCAGCGCCACCTTGCGGGCTGACAAGTCGACGGGCACGCAGCCGCACGAGATCATGAGGCCCTGCGAGGGAACGAAGCGCAGCGTGAAGTCGGAGGCGGGGAATTTGTGCGCTCCTGCTTCGGTGGTGGTGGTGTTGATGGCGGTGTTACCGGCGAGCGAAGAGGGATGCTGCTCGAGGGTGGGCGCCATGGTCAGTGGTTTTCTTCTTGTAGCGATGAGACGAGCTTCGAGGGTCCTGAGGCAGATGCAAAGACGGATGGATGGACTAGAGCAGACTGCCGTCAAGAATTCTTCTCTTTGTATCACAGCTCGACGGGTGCCTGCCTCGTCGCACGCCCAGGTCCCGTGATGACAAGCCGTATGCACGCCAACACAAAGTGGAAGCCGCCGTTGAGTCATACTTCCCGAGTGCCCGGGCCTGGGGCGCCAGGCGAGATTCAGCTCGCCGAGGGTAGGGGCGATATGCATGCCGTCCAGCTGGCGCTGCAGTCACGGCGCCGCCCGCAGCGGTCCGCCATGGTGTAGTGGATTCGAGGTGGGAGCGTGAACGCGAGTGAGAGTTCGGAGTAAGCACGGCGGCATAAGCCCCGTGTTGCCGGAGCGGGGCGGGTGCGGCGATTCACGGAGTGGATCGAGGGCCGGCAACGGATGGGATGGGGTTGAACTGAGAAGAATTGGGCTTCTGAGGAAATGTACCTCATGATGCAATGGCCGACTGAACACTATGAGTCTTGCATAAACAGATGACGCCCCTTGCGCGTTGCAGTTCGCCCATGAGCCTTGATTGGTTACGGGAAGACATCTAGCTGGGACATCAAACGCCACAGCCACGAGGGAACCTCGAGACCACGCGTCTGTCGTTGCCGAGACTGAGCCGTGCGCCCGTGACGAGGAAATCGAAGCAAGAATGGTGCCATGTCTTGATGAAGGTATATTGTGTGCCGGCGATGACAAAATAAGAAGTGCCGACTCATCACGTCCAGGATGCCTCGAAACGGAAGGCGGGGTGTGAGTGACGTGCTTGCTCGCCACATCAGCTGCCATCGCGGCATCTTGAATTCGATCAAACCCTGGGCTCGTATACCTCAGGCGATCCCCCAACAACGCCACACCTGAGAATCCTGAAGCCAAGCCATGTCTTCAGTTCTGATTGTAGGCGCCACGCGCGGCCTCGGCGCGAGCCTCATCAACCAATACCTCTCGCGAGCCGGCACCGTCGTCTACGGCACCACGCGCTCCAACATCGTCCCCAGCTCGTTCCCTGTGGGCATCAAGTGGCTCCCGGGCCTCGACCTGATGGAGTCCAGCGCCGGCGACAAGCTCGTCACGCTGCTGCAGCGGGCGCACGCGGAGCCGCTGTCGACCGTCGTACGTCTGAAGCCAAGCCGCTCTAGCATATATCGTTGCTCCGTCTCACTTCTCGGCAGATCATCACGGCCGGGCATTTCACCACTGAGGACCTGAGCGCCGACAAGGGCCCCAATTGGGACGAGGAGCAGCGCATGTACACGACGAGCGCCATCGCGCCCGTCTTCCTTGTCCACCGGCTCGTCCGCGCCGGCTTCCTACGCCGCGGCGCGCGCGTCGTGCTCGTCTCCTCCGAGTCCGGCAGCGTCACCCTGCGCCACGAGAAGGAGGGCGGCGGCAACTACGCGCACCACGCCAGCAAGGCGGCTCTCAACATGGTTGGCCGGCTGCTCAGCCTCGACCTCAAGGACCAGGACATCATCGTCAGCATCGTGCACCCGGGCTTCATGCGCACTGACATGACCCGCGGCGTGGGCTTCGACAAGTACTGGGACGAAGGCGGCGGTGAGTCTCAAGCATCCTCTGCGCCCGCAGCTCGTGGTTTTGGTCTCCGCTGACGGCTGTGATGTAGCGGTGACTCCCGACGAGGCTGCGAAGAGCCTGATCGAGTGGACCGACAAGCTGGACATGTCCAAGTCTGGCGAGTACTGGGCTCCAAGAGGACCGCGTGAGTACCATGCAGAGACTATGCGCAGCCCGACTTTCTAACAACTTGCATCAACAGGTGACATCGGCACGGCAGAGCCGGTCCTCGGGCAGAATTTGCCGACGCCACTGCACCTCCCTTGGTAGATAATCGTGTCTGATTTCTTTGCTCCATTCAACGACATTCAGGCATAACGACGATGATGCAGGAGTGGAAAGGACGGGTTAGATCCCGGCAGATGCCAGCGGGAGCCGATGCGACGAGACGTCCGAAATGAACGATCAATAAAACCGCCGTAGTAGCTCACCAATAATGCCATTGTTCAGATGGGTCCGCAGCCGCCCGCCGTCCAGTTAGCCCCAATGCAGACAGATACCCTTACCCTGCCCCCTCAGATTTGGAAATCTTATCTGGCCGCATGCAGAGCAGAGCCCAGACGCAGCATTGCATGAGTCTGGACGGAACATGTGCGTCGGTGACGCATGGCCCAGAGAGGAGCCTGTGTGAAATACTCGCTGCCCTCAGACGTTGCGATGACATGGAGGCACACGCCGCCTTTCGACATTGATGTCTGCGTGTCCTCGTGTTCAAATGACCTCACAAGGGTCAAGCTGCCCTGGGCGCCCCGCAAACCCCTGAGCCCGGCAGCCAATTACTACCTGCACGCAAAACACTCTATGAGCTCTTGATAGTCCATAGTCCGTCAAGGGATTTGTGAGAGTACTAACGCGTATCGGCAAGTAAGCGTTGCCAGAGGCGTGGACGGATAAAGTCAGGCAGTGACACAGAGTCGAGCAGTGTGAAGAAGACAGCAGGTCATTAGTAGATTACTCCCGCTCAATGGTTATATTGAATGCTTAGATTGGTCACCGAAGATCTGGCTATCCACCTAGAGGAAAGACTGTAGTATACATATTCATCCAGCTCTTCTTGATCGGTGCTGCTTACATAGGTAGTTGTGGTCGGGCTGAGCTCTCCTGTCTTTGGGATCCTCTTCGTCGTTCTGCCATGTCACGTGACCCTCATCAACCCCTGTTCTCATTGCGGTCGTCAGGCCTCCCTGTCGGCCTGGCCTTTGCTAGTTCGCAACAGTGGGACCATGCCATGCCATCGACCCCTTTGTTGGAGTCGCAACAGCATTCGCCGGCAGATACTTTACAGTCGCAACGCTTCAACTTTGACCCCTTGGTTCCTACCTCGGATTCCCTTTTATAGCGACCGACTGAGTAAAGCTTGAATGTGCTCGGCCGAGAAGGCCGAGCTCGTACTTGAACAGCAGAGCCCAGGCGTGCTCCCAGCACCTTGTCCACCTACCATGCCCATCCGCGGAGAAGGCCCAAGAAAATTAAATTATCTCGACGAGTTCATTAGTCGGTAGTGCCCTTTGACTTCCCCCGCCCCTGATCTAGGCCTGGGGATGCGCGCCGGAACAGCCAGAACGGGAACCTAAATAGCCTACGGCCCTGTGGCGTCGCTGGGTCGGCTGGGCACGTACGAGCACGCGGGCTCCACTCCGCTGTTCAATGCGTCCATCTCAATTCTCGGGGTGGGTTCTCTGGCGACCAGGCCAGCTGCTGGCGTCTGCGCAAGCCCCCGATACTTACGTCCATACCTAATCCAACTCTCTCTGCTGCCCAGTAATTCAACGACCACGACGCCAGCAGCCGCGGCAGCACCAGGGGCTCGCTCGTGCTAGCATTAGTAGACCCTGACCGAGCCCTTCCCGTCTTTCCATCGCTCCCATCGCTGCCCGCCCGCCTCTCTGCCGACACAACATCACGCCTCGAGCGCATCGCGAGACGCCGCCTGCGAGTAGCCGCCCACGGACCGCCCTGGCCGTGCTCGTGTCCGTGATCCATCATCCGTATCCTCCTCCGACACTGCCCCCGTCAGCTCGAGCCGCCCGCCCGCCCGCCCGCTCGCGAACCCAAACAGGAGCCCGCTGCCGTGGGACAGAGCCGACCCTAGCCTGCGGCATCGCCAACCAACCGTTTGCCTGCGCAGCTCCGTCCCGCCTCGTCCTGCTCTCTGGGTTTCAGGCTCCCGACACACGCATTGTCGCCGCCGCCGCCGTCGCCGCCGCAAGAATTTGCCATCCTGTTCCCTGCCGACCAGCATCCATCGTCTTGCCGATCGTCGCGCCCATCACGCTCAGCGAGCCCCCTTTTGGAGCCGGGGGCCTCGGTCGACTCTTGACCACTTGACTGGCCCCGCTAGCCCGTCATCACTGCCGGCCCAGCGATCGCATCGTGTTCCGCTGGCATGACACTAGGCCTGCCACGTCCCAGGAATTGACCACGGCCTGGAGCTTTGCAGCTCGCACCTCGTGACCGCCAACCGACAATAGCATCGTCGTCTTCATCGTCATCTCAGCATAGTCCACACCGTCGGCCAAGATGTCGTCCTCACACCCCTTCCAGCAAGGTGAGCCGCCGCCCCCTCCCCTCCTCTCCGGGCCCCAATTCCATACGTCTTGAGTTTCTGGTTGCACCCTGGCCGCACCCTCTCGCCCTCGCTCCCTCGTCAAGGGAGTGACAACTCTGGATACGACCCGTCTTCCCCGTATCCTAGTACAGCCAGTGCCGGCATAAGGAACGCAGGGACTGGCACGCTTTGGCGCGCATTGCCATGGGTCCCGCCATCACCCGCCGTCCATATCTACTCGGCCAGGCCCAGAGATTACCGTGTTTCAGGTTGCTTGTTGCTCTGCACGATGACCTACTGGCGTTATCTGCACATGGCCATTCGCTGATCACTTTCTTCTTGAACAGGCCAACAGCCGGCTGGTGCACCGCCCGCTGGCCTTTCGCTCAACCTTTCTTCAAACAACCCCTTCCGCAACCGTGCTGCCTCGCCTTCGAGCATCGACGCCGCCTTTGCCTCGCCGGGTCTTGCCTCGCCGAGCTCTCCATTCGACGACCCTCCTCCCCGGCCGCTGTCGCGAAACCCCTTCCTCGACCTACCCGCGCAGCCCGCGCAGCCCGCCACCGCCATGTCAGGCCGCTCCGAGGCCAAGTCTCTGTCAGCAGAGGAGATCTTTGTATGTCCAGCCTCGCCAACTTGCCCTTCTCGGTCTCCCGACCGCTGTTCGCGTGCCACCCTCAACTCATCTGGGGGACTACACGGCTTGACTGTCAAACGGCCTCCGTCGACATCTGTGAACTAATCCGATCAAATTACAGGCCTCTCTGACTCTCGACGAAAAGAGCCTATCTGAGAAGCCCGCCGTCGCTCCCCCTACGCAACGTCGGCCTATGGATCGCCAACCCGCAGCTCCCAACCGAGGGGAGAAGCCGGCGCTCGGGAAGCCTCCCAACCACCGCCCGACGCGATCGCAAGAAGAGGCGCTGAGAGCTCGCAAGCCACAGCCCAGCGGGGGCCCCCGTCCAGGCCCCTCGGACTCTCCCCAACGAAGACCCCAGCGTCGCCCGCGACGAAATTCGGAGTCCTCAGTCTTGGACCTGAACGCTCAACCCATCACCGAGGAGGAAATGAAACTGATCGAGGCCAAGCGAGCGCGCGATCGCCAGCGTCGCGAGCGTGAGGGCCGTGCATCGGGTCGTGATGCTAAGGACAAGAGCAAGTCGGGCCGGCCCAGCCGTCGACTAGACATCATTGATCAGCTTGACGCTACTAGCATTTATGGAACCGGATGTATGTTGATATTACCCCTTGAGGCTCGGTCCTCGTTTACTGAACAACTGCCCAGTATTCCACCACGATGGCCCCTTTGACGCTCTGAACCCTCACCGGAACCGACACAGCAGCCGACGTGCACCTATGCAGGCGTTTCCCAAGGATTCCCTCAATAACTCCCTTGGTGGCGCAGGTCCGCTCAATCAGAATCCCGATCACTCGGTGTTCATGGGCCAAGGGAACGACGAGGCATTCCGAGACTACGCCGGCGCGAAGAACAGGAACGGCTACAATTACCCGGCCCCTTCAACTGGCGAGGCGGCTATATTCGACCCAATTGCACGTGGAGCCGCGGTCCATGGCGACGAGAGCTACGGCTTGGGCACCTCGACGTTCCTTGAGGGTACACCGGCGGCGAGAACGGCGATTGCCAAGCGTGAGGCAGAGCAGGCACAGGAATTCGCCGAGGGTGGCCTGCAACGCAAAAAGTCACTGGCACAGCGCATCCGGCACATCAATAAGGGTCCGCGCGGGGATTTTGCACCCTCGGGCCGTTTGACGAACCCTGAGGGGGCATACGGGAAGCGCTCACCAGACGGCATGCAAACAGGCACCAGTGTGGGGTCTGATTCGAATCCCTTCTTCAGCGAGTTTAGCAAGGGAGGCGAAACCATTAGCGTCAAGCCCCGGGATGGCACCAGGTCACCCATCAGCCCCCCACCCGTGCCACGTCGGATGTCTGGCGGAACACTGGAGCGACGAGCGACCACTGACGCGACGTCGCCTTCGGAGGATGCTCCGGCCAAACCGACGGGGATTCTGGGCCGGATGAAGAGCTTGAAGGGCGGGCGACGACCCAGGAATGCCGACAATGGCCAGGGACCGGGTCCTGGAACGGCAATGTAGTTGCTCAGAGAAGCACCACCGAAGCGTGTCGCCCACATCGGCAGACTGGGGCAGATCTGGCCAAAGGAGGAAAACTGACTACGCATGAAATCAAATGAGAAACGAGCTTGGGACTAGTCTGCTCGGATCTCTCTGGGATGGCGGAACTCGCAGCTTTTGAGTGCCGAATGCAGTTCTTTGATGACAGGTGTAAGCGTCATCTGCTCTGCTATATACAGGCTATGCGATAAGAGTCACGGGCTCCCAACGTTAGCAAAATCGGGAATGAAGATGCCTTGACGGCAGATGGACCGGGAGTTCCCAGCTGCTGGCTCTGCTCTCGCCGAGGTAGAAGGGTAATTCTTGTTCAATACTTTGAAATGCTTTGTGACGGAGTACGATGGAAGGTGGCGCAATGGTTGAGAATAACCAGGACAGGACATTATTTGCCAGAGAATTCCTAGGCAGGCTTCTACGAATAAACCTTGTTGTCATTGTCATTCCTCAGGGGAAAGTTACACGATGCGTGAATGAACTGTGCAGAGATGTGGGGTTGGTTTGAGGTAGTTTGGTTGAGGCCTCGGGCTCCAAATATGACGCCGACTCTTAGTCGATGCATACACCAGCGCTTCATTGACATCACTCCGTGCTGGTCAGCAGTCACCACGCAAAACATGTCGGGCGAAGCCCTCAACCAAAGCAGAACGCCGACGGAGCGGAGGACATCGCTGGAGGTTCAGTACACTTTCCGTTGAGCTCTAGGCCCGCCCACCTCCCTTCAGCCATGGAGGCACCGCAAGCCTCGCAGGCGAGCTCGCAACACTTCCCCCTCGAGCCCCTGCCCGCGTCGACCCTCGTGGCCAGGGAAGTGGCGCGCAGGAACGAGGCGCGCGCCCTGGGCCCCTGCCGTAGCGGATGCCCGCAGCTCGACGACTACGTGCTGCTCGGCGGCGGGTTCGAGAGGGGCTGCGTGGTGGGCGTCAGCGCCGAGGACGAGGACGCGTTTGGCCTGGTGGTACGTTCTTCCGGTCCCCTGTTTTGCGCCTCCGAAGCAAGTGTGGGTTGATATGCTAACGGCCTAGATAGCTGGGCGTGCAGGTGCTCGTCCGCGCGCTCCTCGACGACGACGAGGCGACGGCGCTGGTGGTGACGCCAAGGCCTCAAGGGGTGTTGCTGCGGGCGCTGCGGGAGAGCCTCGCGGCGGAACTGCGTGCGAGGGGCGTGGATGCCGCTGACGCGTCTGGTGAGGCCTTGGCGAGGGCGTGCTTGGAGAGGGTGATGCTGTCGTGCGTGTTTGACCTCGACGGGCTGTGGGAGGCGCTGGCCGAGCTGGACGCCCCGGCAGAATCGCCGCCGTCTTCGACGACTGCTTCAGCGGCGGCGGCAGGTGAAGCAACAGCAGCAGCAGCAGCGGATCATCGCTCAGCCAAGTCGCCCGTATCCGAGATCCAGGATAGTCAGGACGAGGCGTCGACGCCGACGCCGTCACACTCACACTCACCGGCAGCAGCCGCGTCGCCGCCTCGTCGCGCGGCAAACACGCGCCGCCAGCCCAGCGTCATCCTCATCACGCACTTCTCGACCCTGCTGACGAGCCTCTTCACGCAGCGCGAGAACGCGGCCGCCCACGCGGCGCTGCAGCTGCTCAGCACGCACCTGCGCTACCTCTCGCGGAGCCTGCCGTCGCAACCGCTCGTGCTGCTCCTCAACTCGACGACCTCGTCGACGGACGCCGCCGGCGCCTCGGGCGGCGGCGACGCCCCGCGCCGGGCCAAGCAGCCGCTCGACCCGACGCTGCGCTCCGTCTTCCACCCCGCGCCGTCGCTGGGCTACGCGGCGCCGCCGGCCGCGCTCCTGCGCGCCAACAAGCCCAGCTTCGGGCTCGTCTTCGCCCAGCTGCTCGACCTGCACCTGCTCTGCGCGCGGGTGCCGCGGGCCAAGGAGGATGCCGACGCTGTGTACGGCGCGGAGACGGCGGCTGGCGCCGCACAGCGGCACGAGGCGGCGGTGAGATATGTGACGGTCGTGGAGGTGCTGCTCGATGACATGGGCCTGTGGCAGGGCAAGACGGGCCACCGCCCGCGGAGGGAGCAGCGCTGGGCGGCCGTGGACGTTGTTGATGGGCGGGTCGTGGACGCCTTCGCGAAAAGCGAGAGGGTGTATCCCGAGCTGAGGCTCTCTGCAGGTTTTGGCGGCCGGAGGCCTTGACACAGAGGCTCAGGAGGGGACCTGTGATACTGCTTAATATGCCGGTACCAAAGTCAAGGAGCATCGTAGAACATGGGGCGCGAGGCAATGTCACTGGCATCACTGTCACAGCAGAGTATTCCGAATCCAGACACGCGCATATTATCGTAGCCCGCCATCCTTACAGGCTCGATCAGGCGCGCACTTGGCCGCTCAGTTTCAAAAAAATGCCATTTGATTCACACATCGCTAATCCCTTCCAGCGTACAAGCGACCCGTTGCCTCCTCACGTCCGTCTTCCCCGCCCCCCCCCCACCGTCCAGCTGGCCAAGAGGTGCAGCTGCGGAGCAGGACGCGTATTAAAACTCGAAAGATAACAAGGAACCATCCGACGACGCAAAGCACACACTGCTGCAGCGTAGCTCGAAGTCGGTACACCACCTCGCCACGGTACAATCGCTCCCTCGCTCTGCAGCCCCGGGCAACTGACCCGAAAGGCGCACTTGTTCTTCCCCTCGCTAGAAAGGCGACATACGGAACAATGCTCGCTGCAACAGTCTCCTCTTTCCAGTCGACGACGGCAGCGGTGGGGAGTAAAGCGACGTGCTCGGGTCGGGGTGCCATCAAAAGATACAAGAAGAGTTTCCTGGAAGAGATTCTAGTCTAATTGTGTTTAGGAAGAGAGCAGCATAAGAGCGTGGCTATCGTGGGGATGTCGTGTTGTTAACATGGGGCGGGGAGGCCGCGGCAGGCGGCATCTCCGACTTTCGATTGGTCTTCCAAAAGTCGATGGCCTCAACCACGTCTTCACCTCGCTCGTCCTCGTATGCAAACAAAATCTAAACATCGTCAGTGACAGGTCGTAGAGAGGGGAATCCCCAGCCGTAACACACCTCATGAGTGCTGCTATGAAGCATCCGGATGTTCTTATGAGGCACAATGTGAACTGCGCCGCTTTCGATGTTGCGCAGCTCGATGAAATTGGCCTCAAATGCGAGGATCCAGGGGTAGCTAAGAGCAAAGCTCTGCGGGTTGCCCTCCCAGTCGATGCGCCACTCAGGGCGGGCTCGCCACCCGTTCCTGTTGACGAAGAACGAGAATTCTGAGTAATTGAGGAGGAACTCTCCATTAAGTCGTTCGATGTGAATTGGTCGGACCCCTTCTTTGCGCGCGACAAAGTCGAGCGATGTGTCAGCCTGGTCAAGAAGCGACTGCGTCTCCAGTGTCTCGAGTGACACCACCTCGAAGCCTCTAGCGCATGCGACGCAGAGCTTCGACTTGAGGAAGTGAACCGACGATGACTCCGTGGGAATGTAGAACTCTTTGAAAGGCCTGAGCTCGTCTTGACCACCAGCCATAAACTTGCCCAGTCCCTTTTGCTTCTTCGCCTTGGTCATGGCATCGTTTGGCTCAAACACCTTGATGGTCGTGGATAGTGCCGAGGACTTAACACAGCACACGAGATGTCTGCCCAGGCAGATTCCAGTCTTGAAGAAGCTGCAGTGATTCTGGATCTTCTTTGGTCTCTTAGCCAAAGCAGGCTCGTCGGGATTCAAAGCAGACAGCGAGTACGACTGCAGCGTCTTGTTCGAAAGCACTAGCAGCAGCTGGTACTCCTCCAAGATGTCAATCTGGGTGACGTTGGTAGTCTCCAGCACTCTCCTAGGGACCTGGTCCCGGTTCTTACGGTCCGCCAGATAGACGCCGTTGTCAGTGCCAAACAGAAGCTTGCGCCCGCCATCTATCTCACAGTCAGCACAAGGCTCTTCGTCACCAAAGTTGGGAGAAAAGAAACTTACCGAAAGGCGTAACGCAGTTGATCTGGTTGGTGCCAACGAAGAAATTGCTAGAGATGACGGTCGTGTTGAAGAAATCAGCGCGACTACGCAGGCGCTGCTGTGCAGTGTCGATAAATTCAAGCCACTTTTTGCGCGCCGACTGGTTTGCCGCGTAGAGAGTGAGTTCGTATCCGGCTTTGCCCAGATGGCGGAAGGTAATTGGCCACCCCTCTCCCTTCTTGGCTTCTGCGTTGTTCGTCCTTATCGACGGTATCAGGCTTGAAGACGAGCGCTTGATGCCTTGGACAGGAATGACCTCATCCATCTCGCGGATCGCAAGAAGCTCCAGCGGAATGGGGCGTCGATAAGCCTTGATCTCTTCGTTCTTCCCATTCTGCTTGATACGCACGAGCAGGACAGCATGGTCGAACAGGAATGAAGTGATCTCTGAGGGATCTGTAGGCGATTTCTTCAGCTGGCTCTTAAAGACAAGCTCACGGCCCTCCTCCGTGAGTTTAAGGTCAACCCTCTCGTTAGGTCTGAACCTCAGCTGGTCATGAAGCCGCCTCAGGTTGAATCGATTCTCCGCCTTTCCAGACTCTTCGTTAACTCTTCCGAGAAGGTCTCTGATCATAGTGAGCACCTTGGGGATGTCCTCTTTGTCAGAGTTCTCGCCCTCGGTATACTTCAACACGTTCTCGAGCAGGAGTGGGTAGCGGGCGAGACGCGTGGTGGGCTTGGTGAGATAACCGTTGAGCTCCAGCTTTCTCGACTCCTTACGTCGCTCAATCTCGTCCACGAACTTGCCAAAGAAGGGGTTGACGGCTCGTTCGTTCTCAAACTCAAACTTTCCTTCCAACTGCCTGGAACCGTAATATATGAACGGTTCGAACTGAGGCACGTACTGGAGGAAGATGTCGCCAATGTTGTGAACAATGGGTTCCTTTTGCTGTCGAATGGTCAAAGAAGACGCGAAGCCAGAGCTTACATTGTGAATGCTGGGGTGATCGATGATGTTGCTGAAGATATTTTTGACGACCTTCTCGCGGCGTTGCAACGGAATGGGCGACGCCTTCGACCGCAAAGGTAGGATCCAGAAGTCACGAAGATACTCCAAGTCCTTGACAAAGTCGCGCTCGGTGTAGCAGATTTCCGAAATGACTTCCTGCCTCTTTTTCTCCCTCTCGCTAACGGCGTCTGCAATTTCCTTGGGCACCGAGTTGATCCAAAGCTTCTGCTCGTCAGTCTTGTCGACCTCGTCGTCATTGACGTTTGCAGAGTCTTCCTTGCGAAGACCAGGGCCCATCTTCAAGTTCAACCTAGACACTTGCTCCAATCTCCTAGGGCATGCTATGGAGTAGCAGAGTTGGTCTCTTGTGCAAGTTGGCGAGTAGCACTCCGAAAGCAGAACAAAAACACCGTTGACGGGAGATTTGTCCTCTGGCTCGTCCATCAGGTTTTCTCTGAATTGGTACATTTCCGACTGCGAGTCTCGCAACCTATGTTCGTACGTGACGTCGTGAAAGAACTTTTGCGCGTCCAGAGCCCGACCGAGAAGCAGGGCCAGATTTCGATCCGTTGTCCGAATGATGTAAGACAGGACATCGACCGCTTCAGAGCCGCTGAAGGCGTTTTTGTAGGTAAGCTCGTTCTTCGTTCGGTCCCCTATGATTATCTTTCGACGGAAGCACTCTGCCACTTTCGAGAGCTGAGCTGGATAGACAAGGGGTGGCCGAATCTTAGTCGCGGTGGCGGGTCGCTCACTCTCCACCGATTTACTCCTAGAAGGGCGCTGGACGAGCGTGGAAGAGTCAGACTCAGACGCGGTTATCGTTGGCGCGATGCTAGAAGCCATTGACATCGTCCTGGAATGATCAGGACCAGTCATGGACGAGGCCATGCTCGTGGTGCGGGTTTGCGAGCCCGGGGCACTTGGATACCCTCCATTCTGTGTCGGATAGCCATTGTTCGACATCGGTGCCTCTGCCGGAGCCCGTCGGTTCGGAATAACCCGCCCGCTCATGGTCTGGTGGGCGTCTCTGTCCTGCGGATGATACGTGCCAGTCATGGACATGCTTCGGTCCTCGTGTCGTTCTGGGACCACTCTCCCCTGAGCTGTTGTCCTCGCCGAGCTTTGGGTGGTGCTGCTACTATACTGGGCATGTCGAAAATGGCTGGCGGGAGATTGCTGGTACGAACTCGGCGGAGGGTGGTACATTTGCGGGCGCGGCGCAGAAGCGAGAGACTGGGAGCGATAAGGGTCGCTGTTCAATGCAGGCCCGGGCCCGCCCTGGTAGCCGTGGGGCCTCTGCATTTGCTGATATCTCGCCCCAGCAGCCTGTGCCGGGGGACCTCGAGATTCGAACCGCGGAGGAGCCGGGGCCCCCGGGCCAGGATAAGGTCTCCTGGCCTGCTGCTGATACTGTTGATGCTGCTGTTGCTGTTGCATGTACTGCGTCTGAGGAGACGGCACTTGGCTTCCAGAGGCGGCCCGCTGGCCGGGATAGTACCCGCTCGCATCGCTCTGCCGGCTTCTCGCGTGCATGGAATCGTGCTCGCCGTAGTAGCCATGCTGCTGCGGCGGAGGCTGCCGCGGCGGAGGCTGGCGATGGGGCCCTGAGCCTGAACCCATCGAGGACATGGTCTGCGTCCGGCCCTGATCCATTGCGGGATGCGAGGACGTGGTCATGGTCTGAGATCGCCCTGGCGGAGGAGCGGCGCCAAAGATGTTGGAGAAGGCGGCATCTCGCTGGTTGTTGGCATCGGGGTAGCCACGTGGCGGGCGTTGTTGCAGAGCTGCTCGAGGATCATACGGGTAATCCGACATGGTGACAGCTAATGGCGAGGGAGTCCTCGGTCAGCGGGCACGCAATTGGGAACGGCGTTGAAAACACCTCAGGCAGGGCAGCTTACCGTTGAGATGCCTCGAGGGCCGCCAGCAGGCAAGAGATCAAAATCGTGGCAGGCCGGCTGTCCTGACAGTCGACGTTCGACGGGGAGCAACGCCACCGTCGGTCGACGTGAGGGATGGCCGTTGCTCTGATTGCAGAGACTGCGTCACCCTCGCGTGGGTAGGGGCTGTGTGGTCGAACTCTTTGTGCCTCGCGGGGCGACGCGAGTGGTTTGGCGGGAGGGAGCAATTGTCGGACGAGCAGCAGCGCTCGAGGCTGTGTCGGGGTCCCTGCCCAAGAATCGTGGCTCGCTCGGTGGCTCGTTCCGGGGGCGCTCGAAGAGAGGGGGCCAAGGCGCAGGACAAGACAAAGCGTGTCAGGACGAGGGCATCCGCACGGGCAGGCAGAGGAATGCGCTGCCGGGCGAGGTGGACGATTGGCGATCGCAAAGCCTGGGTGAAGGCGGGCGCGTGGGTGGTGAGGGTTTGAAGGTTCAACGCCTGAGGTGCTCTCTTAACTCGTCGCAGCGTGAGGTAGGGGGGTGGGCGGCTTGCTCTGCAGTGCCTCTTCTGCTGCGCTGCGCTGGTCTGTTCTGCGCCGTGCCTGGCGGTGGTCGCCCGATTTGATCCAGGCCAGCGAATGAGAGGCAGCGCGCTGCACGAGGCGCCAATCTGAGCCACTGACGGATGCCCTTCAGGTCTGTTGATAGCAAGGGTCGTAGGGGATGCCGACGCCGGGAAGCCCGTTTCTCGGGGGCCTGCACAGCAATGCAGCGCCAGGGTTTGCGCTAGCAGCCGTTGTTACGGTATACCTGCTTGCCACTGCCGGGCCGACGCCGCTGGCAAAATCCAACGATGCGCTGCAATCCGAGAACCGCTCTGGTTCACTCCTCACAGTACCTACGTAACCTTGCGTCCCACCTCCCAAAGGCTCACATGCAAGCCGTAGACAGAACCTTGCGAACAACTGTGTCGCTGCCAACAGCCAAAAACATCCGAACTGGGTACCCCTACGCCGCCATAAGGGAGATACTGGAGGCCGTTGCGCGTAGAATCGGGCCCAGCTCTGTAATGGCTTAGCGCCATTTCGAGACGGATAAGGGGAGCTAGGCGGTCACGTGTTATGTCAGGAGGGCGGCGGCCGTATGATTGGCTGCTATGACGCCAACTCGCAACCTGGAATCTAGCTCTCGCAGCCTGGACCTGACGACGACTTCGTGCTCCAAGCTCCATCAGGTCGTCAACCTCGACACCCGCTGTTCTTCCTCCACCACCAGCAGCGCTCCTCCGACCACGATGGATTCAGAGCTCGCTCCCAAGTTCGCCCCCTTCTTTGGGATGGTAAGAGTGATTCGGCATCGTCAAGCGCAAGCGTCCAGGTGCTAACCCTGCTCGTCACAGGCCGGCATCGCTTCCGCCATGGTCTTCGGATGTAAGCCATTCTTGACCTGCTTCCCCAGCGCTCCGTCCAATTTCTGAATCTGATATAGCTATCGGCGCTGCATATGGTACCGCGAAGTCCGGCATCGGCATCGCTGGCGTGGGCACATTTCGACCGGACCTCATCATGAAGGTAATGCTTGGCGCCGAAGTCCAGATTCAACGGACACCAGCTTTGCTAACGCCGTGAGCAGTGCCTGATTCCCGTCGTCATGTCCGGAATTATCGCCGTATACTCGCTCGTCATATCCGTCCTCATCGCCCAGGACTTGAACCCGCCGGGCAACGAAAGCTACTCCTTGTTCGCGTACGTGGCATACGATTCCACTTGCAGTCAAGCGTTTCGGTCGTCTAACATGTGGCAGAGGTTTCATGCATCTGGCATGCGGCACCGCAGTCGGCATGACCGGCCTCGCGGCCGGCTACTGCATCGGCATCGTCGGCGACACTGGCGTGCGGGCCTATATGCAACAGTCCCGGATTTTCGTCGGCATGGTTCTCATCCTCATTTTCGGTGAAGTTCTGGGTCTCTATGGGTATGCTCCCTTTGACAACTCGAGTGGACCTGGGCTAATTCACGCAGTCTCATTGTGGCCCTCCTCCTCAACTCACGAAGCAAGGGTTGAACAGCATACGGAGGCAGTATCGGCAAACAACGCTCGTGTGATGTGCAAACCGCACGCGAAACGAGCGTGCCGTCGTCACACAGCAGGAGAGAATGTCTTAATAGCTGCATGGGGCATGGCGTTATGGAATATGTACATTTACGACGACAGGTAGAAGTCAGACGAGCGTGTTGCACAATCAAGCTTACACTGGCAGCTGGGTCGCGCATACTTCCGACCAACCCGTACGTGCAGGCACGCCTACTTGCCAACAAGGCCAGGCAGGTCTTGCTTGAATTGAATTCTCTGTTTCAACTCTGTACCTATACCGCCCAACTGCGGCTCTGCATGATGCAGCGCAAGATGAGTGAGAGACAGGAAAATTGACCATGCAGCTCGTACCCGCACTTGACAAAGAAGCGGAACATGAAGTCGAGATGACTGCAACAAAGCCTTGAGAAGAGAATGCACCGAACAGTCCACTCTAAACACTTGCGCCGTGAGATGAGTTCATGGTCACTTCAAAATGCGTCAGACAAGGAAATAGTCACCGGCCGAGGAAGAGCCTGCATCCAAGACCGGCCATCAAAGCACGGCCGCGAGCCTAAGGCAGCAGACGGCCGCCAATACGTCGCATGAACCTCTTGCGCTGGGTGTTGTCGACCTGCTGTCGAAATCGGTTCCAGCTCCTTTGCCTCTCCTCCCAATCCGCCATTTGCGCTGGCTCTCACGTTAGAATCCAATAACAGGTCAGACTTGGGTTGCAGGATGATCTGTACTAACATAACAGCCAGTCCCACTGGCGATCTTCTCGAATAAGGATGTCGTCGCCAGACTCACGGGCAAGTCTTTCACGGCGCGCCTCCGCCGCGGCGACCTCGCCAACGAGATAAGGGTCCTCTAATGGTCTAATATCATCCACGCCAGACGTCTGGCTCTCCAAAGGCCGGTCGACGGGCTTCGTGGGGTCGGCGGATCCATTATACCTGCCATCCGTAATGCGTCTTTCAGCTACGTTTCGGTAGTGGCGGGCTGCGACGGCGCTGTTGGCAGACCACGTTGGAATGCGGAAACTAGGCAAAGGCATGGTTGTCTGCGAGGCCGGTGGAAGGGGTGGGAGGCCGACTTGCGCAACGGGCGTCGAAGTCTCGTTCCGCGCTGGGACGCTGGCGGCCGACGAGGTGCCCGTTCTAGGAGCGTACGCGGGAGCGGCATCGGCATTTTGGGCGGTGGAGTGATATGAAGGCGCATTAGACACTGCCGACAAATCGTGTCAGTCAGGCTTCCTCACGTCGCGTGAGTGGTGGCTTGATGTGGATTCATGTCGAGATTTGGATGTAATCATCAAGCAACGAGAATAGGCTTCTCACCGTACGAGGGCGCAGCAGAGCGCACCGATGCCGTCTCAAAGTCATCGTGACTGTACCGAGGCGTGCAGATAGCCCCCGTCATAATGGGCAGATGAAATATACCAGTGAGCCAAAAGTTGTAGGTGAGCGCACAGAAACACGGAACCGTCCGAGCATCTGTTCAGATACCGTGAAAAGCACAAGTTGACCGCAAGCGGGGAGAGGTTGTAGACTGTTGTGTGAGTTACAAGGATGGCTTCGAGGAACGGCGCACGGAGGTGTTGCAGAGTTCGCGAGGTGTCGCGTCCTCTGTGACAAGTAAACCACTACCGGATGAATTGCCGGATTATCACGGGAGACGGCAGGGAGACGGGCGTCCAAGAATGTGAAGCTGCTATCGTCTAAGGTATGTGCGGTAGCAGGACAGACGAGCCGTATCCTGAAGAGGTGGCAAAGCGAGTACACGTGAGATCGAACCAAGAGGGGAGGAGTTTCTTATGCAGCACACAGGCGGCAGACGGCAAGTGCGGAGACACAGCAACGGATTTGTCGTAAGCGGATGCGGCAATAACAACTTAGGGATGCAGATACGAATACTCGCGGAACAAAAGCGCGGTGCTTGGTGGAGGCGAGAGACGATGACGACGAGAAAGGGAGAGGAACGTCACACATACGCACGAGCACGCGAGAGATTTGAAGTGGCATAACCCAGCCACGGGGTTGGTCCGTCTCTGACGCTTAGAAGCAACCTTGAAGAAGAAGCAAGGAAGCTTTCGGGGTGGGCAGAACCGGACGCCTTTCTGTTAGCCTGCGAGCATGGCTTCACTTACAACAGGCAGCCCGCGGCGGGGTAAATCGCTATCTGCACGTATGGCAACCAACCCCAGCAGCCACAGCCGCTAGACACCACGGCTTGGCGGGGTCCGGCTGTGCATCATTCGCTGCAGGTTCCATCCACCCAGGCCCAGAGTAGGTGTGCTGGGGCGTCCGTAATGCCGAGCTCTTGGCAGGGAAGTGGAGGAGGCCGTGGATGGAGCTCCAGCAAGCACCGTGAGGGGAAGAGGGGAGGGAGGGGCTGTGGCCGACTGCCCGGTGCACGCATAACCACCGCAAATAGCAACGGCTACACTATATACGGAGTAAAGCCACTCACCAAAGACGATGCCAAAACGTCGTGTTCCATGGAAACCAAGGGCATCCAGGCGCACCTCATGCAGTCTCGTCAGCTCGGTCCGCGGACACTGGACTCGGGCCGGTGTCGGTGGACCGTGATGCTGTGCTGCATATCGCGCCTTTAGCCGTCCGCAGCAATGAGACCACAGACCCGCTCCCGTGTGCCTTGTTTCTTGTGCTTGTGCCAAGTCCAGCAGTCGCCGTTAGGTGCCATCGAGATGATCAGCAGCCGGTCCAAGTCCTCGTTTTCTTGCACTGCCATCTGTTCCGAGGTAGACACACTAGATGTGCTTCCCCGTGCAGTACATGTCCGCGTGAGGCCTGCGGCGACCACGCGATCCCAATGCAGCTGCATGGACTCGGCCTGGGCCTGCATACGCTATCGCGAGCCCGAGGCCGCAGCCTAACATCCCCTTTGAGCGAGGCTTGGGCCCTGCGGTTGCCAGGGGCTCGGGCGCGCGGAGGGGTGCAGCATCCCGAGAGGTGTGGAAGCCCCGGGCATCACGACTTGAAATTCGTTTTCGCCAGCGCCCATCGTTGATGAACACACTCAACGGTTTTTCTCAAAGCTAGGCAGAACTGTCAACGTAACGACCGATGCAGGGTCCATGTGCGTGTCAGTGAGGTAGTATTGTCCAGTCCATCCGCCGTGAACGGTGTGGCATCCCCTAAGCCGCTCAAGGATACGCACCCTCCCATCGCATATATTGGCCGCCTGTAGCGCTTACAGGCGTCCAAGGGAACCGATCCGGGATCTCAGAGGCACCCAACCAGCTTTTCGCCGACGCTCGCAAGAATCTCGCTAACTCAGATGAGCCAACACTTAGTCGCGCCAAGATGCCATCTAAGTTTGACCGTTTCAGGTGCCTCGTTCATCTACGAGGAGTCCCCAAAGCTTCGCTGAGTGCTGCGAGTCCCAGTCCACCGGTGACAGTCGTGATCCTTGCGTGTCATATCCACAATCAGACGTCAAAATACGTCAGGGAATGGCTCGGTGCATGACAAAGGCAGCAAGAGTCGGTCAAGGGTGATACTTGTATATCACGCAGCATGGGAAGTTCCATGGCCCTTGCTCGGGGGACGCGAGCGATGCTGTGACCCGCCGGCTAGCTGCAGTGCGCGAGGCCTCCCGTTCCCCATGCAAGTACTTGTCAGAAAGACAACTTATACACAGACTCAACCAGGCACTGATATTGATAAACCATCATCTACTGAAGTTAGCTTCAAGCACGAGTAGAACCAGAAGTTGTGCTGGGCTCGAGATGCTAGGAGCCGTCGGCTGTGCCGTCCAGGGTAGTCTAGCAGTGATGTTCGATTTGCCGGTCAGAATGCGGGGCAACTGGTTAAAGAGGTACGTACCGGTCGCGTCTGGCAACGCGACTTCTGGTTCGTCCTTCGAACAACGGCGCAAGAAAGATAGAGTTGTCGAGATCAGGCCAAGGTCAACTTTCAGGAACCCAGTGTCGATTACCTGTACTCAACCAGCACGAGCACGGCAGATTGCACGACCGCATCAACGCCAGGCTCGGCGCGAATCATCATCGCGATGCCGACACGCGTGTCCCATGTCTCCGATGATGAGGGCCGGGAAAGCCAGTCGCCGTCGCCATCGCAGGCAAGCCAGAGCCTTGCGATGAGACAACGGTCCGAAGCGCGCAGTGCCTCCGGGGCCAAGAGGAAGCGCGCCAACACGACCAACGGCAACTCGACCCAGCGGCGAAGGACGGCACAGCCAGAGGAAGACAGCGACGAGGACTCGGCGGAGGATGTGTACGATCCGGACCAGCCCGTTCAGGAGCGCCGCACGGTGCAAAAGGGCTATAGAGATCTCCTGCGCGACATTACCGAAAACGGCGAGGAGTATCTGAACAAGGATTCATCCGGCTTGCACGAAGCGATCCTCAAAGCCGACGCCCTATCCAAGCAGCTGAAACAGACAACCGAGGCAACGATCGATTCGCGATTGCTCGTTAGCACGACGGACCTATCATATCGCAAAACGCTGCGCCTGACACAGGGCAGTCTGTCTCAGGGAATCGACGTCGACGAATTCGTCTCAAAATGCATCACATACATGAGGCACGGAGGTGGAATTGCTGATGACGATGCGCCAGAGCTCTCCAGCACCCAAAGGCAGCGTCGGGCTACTCGTAGTAGGGGCGATGACGATGACGACGAGATCGGTGACGAGGGAGACATGATGAACTGGCCACACCTGGGACGTTTCGCCTGTCTCCCGTACATACGGCGACCGGCATTGCCTGGCTTCCTTCTTGGACCACTGTCCGTAGAGAAGAAAGCTCGCAAGATTACGAAGCGGAGCGCACCGTTTCGGCCTGATAGCTTGACCGAGACACGGCCAGAGGTTCTCAACGTGGAGGACCTCGCCAAGAGAGAGAATGACTTGACTGCAATTTGCGGAAAGATCCTGCAGCAGTTACAAATAATACAGGCGGACACTCAGGAGACGGTCGCGGAACTGATAGATGACGACATGGACGACGAGGAGAAGACAAAAATAATGCACAAACATGGGCTTCGCAGCACGGGGGGCATCGACCTGATGAGGTTTGTCGTCAACCCAAAGTCCTTTGCGCAGACCGTCGAGAATATCTTCTACGTCAGCTTCCTCATTCGCGACGGGAGGATCGAGATCGACTTTGACGAATTCGATCTACCTGCACTGGGTGAGTCGTCATTCTCGCCTGGCCTACAAGAGCCCTCGCTAACAACTCTCTCAGCACCGGTCGACCGGGAAGCAGATGATGATGACACAGTCCGCCACAGCGCGGCCAAGCACCAAGCCATTTTATCTATGGACATGAAGACGTGGCGGGAGATTATCGAATCCTTCGACTTGAAGGAGCCTTTGATACCGCACAGAAGAGAGGCGATCAACGGTGGTCCCGGCGCACGGGGTTGGTACAGCTAAGCATAGATGGCGACATGACTGTAGGGATGTTTGTTAGCGCTGGTGGAGTTTCTTTGGCAGAAGTGACATGACAACGTATGCATGGTGCGCATTTACTGTACTTACATCGGTGTATGTTAAAGGGAAGGGACGAACACGGCATTCACTTGGTATGAATAACGACTTCTTTCACGCCTCGTTTCCATCCTCTTTTGTCTCCCCCGTAACTAAAGTGCCCTGCCCTTTGAGTGGTATTGCCGTTGGTAATCCTTGCCGCCGGCATCGAAGGCCTCTGCCGTGAGTGAAAGAGGCAACTAGATCTCAAACAAGTCGCCGTCGGTTCGGAAGAAGGTCATGCTTGGGACGCGCAGGAGCTGCTGGGACTGTGTAAACCATGCAAGGACAAACGCTGGATCTCTGGTATGCAACGGCGTGTCACCGAGCTTGGAATTGTAGCAGTGCGTCTTCAGCACCGCAGCACTCTCCTTGTCGTTCTTCCTTCGACGCGAGCTCCCTTGCACAGTGCCTTCAAATCCTGCCGCCAGCCGAAACCTTCGAGATTGCTCTGATACGTCCATCCCGTGCTTCGCATGTTGGCACCCTGTACGACACAGGCCACTGTTAAATGGCGAAACTCAGTATGGACGGACACCAAAACCAGTCGGAGGACCTTAAGGCCTCTTTCAAGACTGTCACCAACCGGCCCACGGAGTTTGATATGTATGAAGATGAAAGCAAGCTCGCCACTTCTGCGACCCATATCAACACGGATACATGCATGCTGCAAAGGTCGCCACCAAGCTCAAAAAGCTTAGAGAGCGATGATTCAGCCTTCGGAAAATGCAGTCTGCCCACGGGAAACGAGTCTGCGAGCTCGCAAACGCAACCGGACGGCTCCTCAAAGCTGGGGATGCTCGACGATAGGCAATCCAACACTTCCCACCACGATCTGATGAGTTCACAACAAATTTCCAAGACGTGCGAGGAGCTGCGAGGAACACACATACCATCGAGCCCTGCTTTTGTGAACTGGGAGCAACTTATCAGGATTTGCCGCTCTGCCCAACGGATCAATCAGCAGCATCGGACCCAGGCGCTGACGCACCTGGCGGCTTTTGAGCGTACTGAATCTGATTGTTCAAGGCAGCTTTGCCGGCAAAATTCCATTGCTGTCGCTGAACTCCTCCAGTCTGAATATTTCGAGACGATGGAACAAGAACTCCAGATTATCAACAAGCACGTGTCCATATGCGCAGACGCTGCCACGGACTTCCACGCCGAGAAGCGAGATGATAAAAGGGAAGGAGATGAGGATCTCGACGATGCAATAACGATTGCGACACTCACTAAAAGTGCTGGAGAACGGGATAGGACCATTCGTGCGCTGAAGGCAGAAAACTCGGGCCTGACGCGGAAGTTGGACATGGCTCAGAAGGGCGAGGAGCAACATCGGTTGGAGTCGGAAGATACACTCAGGGAGCTGAAAGATTGCAGGAGGGAGTTGGAGGAGTGCAAGCGAGAGCTAGAGTTGCAAGACCGGGAGCACCGCCTTGATAACCGGACAACCGACGTAAAAGCCAAGAGATGCAGCTCGATGCCCTTTGGAAACCCCAGCTTCAGCAGTATGTTCAACGGGCCCAGGGCCATCGATGCCATACCGAATAGCACCGCTGGCCAGATCTCCGACAGCGAGATTGAGGATGACTGGATCGAGCAGCATCAGCCTCTCCGACGTCGCTCGCAGACGGGGCGCGAAGAACAGCTGTCTCTGCGGCCACATCCGCCGTTCTTCGAGGACTTGTACTGGGTGTCTTCGTCTCTGATGGCCCGAGAGAATCGGACGGTGGATTTCGACGACCAATTCGGGGAGGAGCAGGATGGGAGACTCCATTTGACTGCCACCTTGTTGGAAGAAAAGTCAAAAACGGCCGCTTGTACTTCACCTGGGCAGCCCGAACCGATACGCTCATCGATGATGGAGGAGCGATGTGGGATGCCCCGCTCACCTTTTCACTCAAAGGAAGTCAAGCTGAAGATAGCTCGCTCTCTGTCGTTTGCGAGCAACATGCCGAGCGAGACGTCAGAAACAGCACCTCTCTGCTCAACATTGTCAAAGTTACCAGGAGCGTTTCCTTCTACATCTGCCCCTGGTATGGTGGGAGAACGGCAGGAGATGGCACATTTATCTTCTACCGCGGCGAGCGAGAAGCTGGACTCGGCGCGTTCATCCTTCCCGACAAGAAACTCTCCTTTGATCTGGGATTCGCAGCTAGAAACGCAGAGCTCTTCTTTAATTTCGGTAAGACAGCTGTCCCAAGAGTCTCCATCCTTGTTTGCCATAATAAGAGAGCAGGTCCAGGCGTGGATGGAGATCTGGCTATTTCTTTACGCTCTTGCCCTCTATCCGCTGACGGTGCTCGTACGCTTTCTGACCACCTTGTTACCTCTCGGCGAATTCGACCAAAATTCCCGGCTGACGGCACCAGTGCCGCTGAAGCCTCTGCCAATAAAGGCATTGGGCCAAGTCCTGCGACAAGCCATCATCTTCCTCTCTGTCCAGACATACCTCTCGTGCCACCAACAGCGACAGATCTGGCTCGACGCCAATGCCGTGACGAAGATGTATCTGGTGCACGAATACCGCAAGGACACGCGCTGGTGGTGATGGTTTTACGATGTCGACATGGAACTGATGGCTTGGTGCCAGAGATTCGGCTGCTACTCCATCATATTGGCGCAAACGGCAGACCTGTGGGCACCATTTGCTGTTGTGACGTTGCGGAATATGACGCTGAGAGGGTAATGCAATGACTTTGATCAAATTGGAATATCTCAGCAAACTACCCATCATCCAAGCATATCTCGGGCCACAACCGACAATGTATTTGGGTCGTGGATTTCGACGCTTGGAGTTGGGTCGAGAGTGTATAATATTCAGTCCTGTAATGGGTAGCATCTAAAAGTTTCCGTTGCAAAGCCCTTCGAGAAGCGACTAAAACTCTCTTGAACAACCGATTGCCACACAAAGTCGAGCCGACACCCCTGATGTGCCTGCTTGAGTCTTTTCATTGCAGATGGCGGGTCGTCAAGCAGATATCGACGAAGTTACGTTTAGTAGTCGTCTCTTCCCCATCTTGAACTATTAGGATAGGTAACCCACAGTAAAAGCTTCAGGTTCACATAAGGCCCGAAGTATGCTTCACTCCTACGAGTACGACTTTGAGTCGGTGCCTAGGTTTGTCCGGCGGGCCAACTCAAGAGCCAAAATAGATGGATACCAACCCTTGGTCCATGCCTTGGGTGACAAACCAGTGATCCGCCGGCGGACTGGGTTCTCGAAAACTCCGGCCCCTGCCAGTACGGAGTACTCGTAGTGGCAGCCGATTCGGAGGCATCGCCGGACCCGTTGAGCCTCGGCGGGATTTGGCCCCACCGACCCGCCTGATCGGGCGCTATGGCCGGGGCGGGCGTTTGTTGATGTCATCCTTGGATCCAGACGGATCCGCCGGCGATGCTGCAACTTGTTTCTTTCACTGGCTCGAGCGAGCGGCTTTCCTCCCTCCTTAGGGGTGCAGCCTGCCATTATTTGTCATGCTTCGACTGAGCCGCCTGCAGCGCGTCAGGCCTGCCGCCTATGACCAGCAACTGCTCCGTGTCGCGCCACTGCATCGGAGAATCGCTGACAATTGCGACTGTGCTCCAGGACCTGGAACCGTGAATCGGGAGCTGCCAGCTTTAGCTCCCACACGGGGGGCTGCTAAGGTTTGCATCATCGACAGTTGCGACTCTAGCTCCACCACTGAGCGCCCTGTTATAAAAGCTTGTGCCGCATCGCCGTCCCCATCGCGACGACGACATCACACCCTGCTCAGCGGCTCGCTGTTTTCTCTCCTGCTTCTCTACAACCTCCACCAATCGCTTGAAAGCACCAAGATACGCGCGTTCAGCTCCAGCCCGGCAACACCAGCGACAATGTCGGCGGCGCTCATACCAGATAACCCGGAGGACCTCATGGTCATCCGCAACGTCACGCCCAACATCGCCACCTTTTCAGTACCCTTTTCGCGATTTGGCAAAATCAAGATTGGCGGCCGCGGCACCCTGGGTACGACGGATCTCGCCCTGATTCGCCTGACTGACAATGATGCTGATTTCTGCCGCAGTGAAACTCCGCTCCGGGGCGCTCGCCGTCTTCTCGCCCGTCGCGCTCACCGACGCCACCAAGGCCAAGGTGGCCGAGATGGGCGGCAAGGTCAGCTACATCGTAGCGTCAGACATTGAGCATCACATCTTCATCTCCGAGTGGGCCAAGGAGTATTCCGGGGCAAAGATCATCGGCCCCGAGGGGCTCCAGGAAAAGCGCGACAAGCAGCACAACGACCCCAAGATTGGCAGCGACAAGATCGACATCGTCTTCACAAAAGCCAACAAGCGCGAGGTGCGCATTAGCGACGAGTTCGACGCCGACTTCGACTACGAGTACGTCGACGGCCACGGCAACCGCGAACTCGTCTTCCTATACAAGCCGGAGCGGGTGCTAATCGAGGCCGACCTCATGTTCAACCTACCGGCCACGGAGCAGTACAGCCGGGCTCCCGAAGCGGACCGCAAGGGGGGCATCGCGGACAAGCTGTTCCACCGCGCGCAAACTCCCACTGGCGACCTCACGTGGATGAAGCGCTTCAGCTGGTACTTGGCCGCCAAGGACCGCCCGAGCTTCAACGAGAGCGTCAAGAGGATCGCGGCGTGGGACTTCACGACGCTGATTCCGTGCCACGGAGATGTGCTGGAGGGCAACGGTAAGGAGGTATTCGACAAGGTATTTCAGTGGCACCTGGAGGCGAAGAAATGAGATGATACCCGTGGCCGAGGAGCCTATAATACCTGTGAGCGAAGGCAACGGTGCCTCGGTGTTGGTGGCTGGCATTTGAGACTGGGAGTTCAATAGGCATAATATTTAATGAAGTTATATGATGTGTCAACGAATAATCATATACAGTAAGGTCAGGTAGACTCATATGAAAGTCGCACGCGACAGGGTGGCGCTGGGTTCGACTTGCTACAGCGTCGAAAGCTGCCTAAAAGTGACGCGGGCGGGAGCCTCTCCAGCGCGGGGCTGCCTGCATACAAGGAGTTTAGTGGGGCTGGTTTGGCGGTCACATCACACTGCCTCATAGCTCGACAGCGACACCTCGACTTCCTTGACGCGCCCATCGCAGCATCAGCATCTACGCACCACCGCAAGCGCCCCCAGCACTCGCGCCTCTTCCTTTTCGACCCAGAATGACATGAATGTGTCGCCGTCATGGCTGACTACGGGAGAATGGACCCGTTTTCCTTTGCGGGCTCCAAAGATGTCGACCATCCCGTCAGCATCCGCATGTATGTCCCCGTCGCACCGTAACGCGACAAGACGCGCACTTCTTGCTGACTGCTTGGCCATGCAGCATGAACCTGGAGGGTGACGAGCCGCCCGTAAAATACTCAACGCTTCTCGATCGGCCAGACCTACGGCATATAGGCTCGAACACGAGGTAACGACCGAGCCCGCGCGCCTGAATACATGAGAGAACTGCAAGCTAACGGGACCACTGCCAGCCCGTTCTCCGACCTTTTCGTCACGGTCCAGGTCTGGGCGGGCTCCAAGCCCTTCACAGTTCCCGTGCAGACGGCGTACAAACCGTTCCGCTCCGAAAGAAAGCATGTATACCTTTTCGTCGAAAGCAAGGTACGACTGCTAACCGAGTCGCAAACAGGTGGAACGAATGGCTAGAGTTACCCATAACATACAAGCAGCTCCCGGGCAACGCCCGTCTCGCAATCACGATATGGGACTTGTCGCCAACAGGAGGCAAAAGGACACTAGACCATGCCATCCCTTTCGGAGGGACCACCCTGCCGCTGTTCGACGCCGACAACCAGGTGCAAAAGGGCCGGCAAAAGTGCCTTGTCCATAGGCGCAAGCATGCCGATGGAACCGACAACTCCAAGACCCCAGCTCTGATCGTCGCAAAGAGAAAGGCAACCGCCAGGAATAGCGACGTGACGCCGCAAGACAAGGACGCCGAGGAGCTCGACAGAATGGAGAAACTGTTCAAGAAGCACGAGATGGGGGAGATTCCACGCGTGGACTGGCTGGACCAGATCGTCTTTCGCAGCTTTGAGAAGCGTGGGCTGCAGGCGGCCAAGTCGTCCATGAAAATGCTCCAGCGTCAGCGAGCCGTGAATGGCGATGGCGGCAATGACGCCGATGATGACGAAGATACGACTGACGACGAACGGTCGGACCCTCCCGCCTTTCTGCTCAATGTCGAATTGCCGCGGTTTGATTTTCCGGTTGTCTTTGCAGATCACGAATACGAGCCGCCGCCAATTTCAGCGCTGCTGTCCATGTCAGCATCACAGGGCCACATTTCACAGGGACAACCCCAAGTCCAGTTCGGGCCGGGCATCAATGCTGTAGGGGAGAGCCCCGACGGGTTTGGTGCACGACTCATCGAGGTCTACGACCCAGAGGTTGGGCTGAGGGATAACCCGGCCGAGGCCAAGCACAGAAGGCTCTTCCGAAGCTCCCATCGCCACGGCACTCTGGATAAGGATCTGAAGCCAAATGCAAAGGTCCGCGACGAGCTCAACATGATCATGTCGTACTCGCCTACGCACGTGCTATCTCCCGAGGAAACGGATCTGGTCTGGAAGTTCAGGTACCATTTGACTCGAGACAAGAGGGCCTTGACCAAGTTTGTCAAGTCTGTCAACTGGAGTGACCAGAGCGAGTCTAAACAGGCGATCCAAGTTCTTGGTCGGTGGACCGAGATTGACATTGACGACGCTCTTGAGCTCCTCGGCCCATCGTTTGACAACCCTGCTGTCCGATCCTACGCCGTGGATCGGCTACGAAAAGCCGACGACCACGAGTTGCTACTCTACTTGCTTCAACTGGTGCAAGGCCTCAAGTACGAGCACATATCTGTCGATTCCGAACACGACGGCACACAGGATTCATCGCTGGCCAAGTTCCTCATTCAACGTGCTGCCGCCAACTTCATGCTCGGAAACTACTTCTATTGGTACTTGATGGTGGAGTGCGATGATCAAAGTCCGGAACAGGGCATCGACAACCGAAATATCTACCGCAAGGTTGCGTATGACTTCATGGCCGAGCTTGTCAAACAACCGGGGGGCAGTGAGGATAGAAAGACGCTTCTCCGGCAAGCTGAGCTCATTGCCATCCTGTCAAAGATTTCTGGCGAAGTCAAAGTGTCCAACGAGTCGATAGCCAAGAAGGTGGAGCGGGTGAAGAACTTCATTGCGGATCCGAAGAATGAGCTGGTGACCATCGATCCTCCGCTCCCAATGCCCCTAGATCCGTCCATCAAGATCACCGGCGTCGCGTCGGACCAGATCATGGTGTTTAAGTCCTCTCTGAACCCCATCAAATGCAGCTTCAGGACAACCACGGGGATTTCTTACCCCATCATATTCAAATTGGGCGACGATCTGAGGCAGGACCAGCTGGTGATACAGATCATTACACTCATGGATCAACTGCTGCAGAAGGAGAATCTGGACCTGAAGTTGACGCCGTACAAGATTTTGGCGACGAGCACCACAGCCGGCGCCTCGCAATTTATCCAGTCTCAAAGCTTGTCAAGCATTGTGGGCAAGTTTAAAGCCAACCCAGCGTTGGCTTACCTTCGGCACCACAACCCCGACGATAGACAGCCCCTCGGGGTTCGTCAAGAGACTCTCGACACATATGTCAAGTCGTGCGCTGGCTACTGTGTCATCACGTATATCCTCGGCGTGGGCGACAGACACCTTGACAACCTCCTCCTCGCCCCCGACGGCCATTTCTTCCACGCCGACTTCGGCTTCATCCTCGGCCGCGACCCCAAGCCCTTTGCGCCTGTCATGAAGCTCTCCAAGGAAATGGTGGAGTGCATGGGCGGCGTCAACTCGGAGCATTACCAAATGTTCAAGCAGTATTGCTTCCTGGCGTACACGGCACTCCGCAAATCATCGAACCTGATCCTCAACCTCTTCAGCCTCATGGTCCACGCCAACATCCCCGACATACGCCTCGAGCCCGACAAGGCGGTGATGAAGGTGCGCGAGAGATTCCACTTGGAGCTGACCGAGGAGGAGGCCATTGTGTACTTTGGCAACGTGATTGAAGGCACGTTGACGGCCTTTGCGCCCGTGGTGATCGACAAGCTGCACGAGTGGGCGCAAGCTTTGCGAGCGTGAGAAAGCGTGCTGCCCAGTTTATGATACCTTATGAATAGACTTGTCTGCTTTTGGAGGGAAGATAAGCGCGTCTTTGCTTTTCATGTCGTGAGGTAGTATTTCTCGCCACGCATGGTGGGCAATATCAGCTTTGCGAAAGCTCATATAGATGTGATCCCTTTCATCGGCTTGTGTTAAAGCATCAACCCGGTCTACGCCGAGACTTAGCTCTCATAATGCCAACCAGATGCCTGGCCTCACCTACACTTTCTCTCAGGTTGTCTCCATGTCGACGCCATTGCCCTACGCGACATTCTCTCAAGTTGGATCTATTTTTCCTTTTCTTACAGTACCTGTACGCGTAAATACCTGCACTTAGGTATCCCCGAACACAAAAACCCCCTTTCCTTTCCTGAAGCCCTTCAGGCCGTTCTGCGCCGCCCCGGTCAAGGCTGCCTCCTCCGTGTCCCAGTCCCACTTGATCTCCTCGACGGGCACGTCACGAAACTGGCCGGCTCGGATGAGGCCAAGGATGTCCGTAATCATGTGCTTGCGTCCTGTCACGTCCTTCTCGTTCCACTTGGATAGCCAAAAGCCGACGAAGCGGACGTCCTTGAAGATGAGGAGGCCCACGGGCAGGGCGACGGGCTGCTTCGACATGCCGCCGTAGGACACCATGGTGGCCCCCTCGCCCAGGGAGCGAGCGAGCGCCGTCGCCGACTTGCCGCCGACGCAGTTGAGGCCGAGGCCAATCTGCTCGCGCCCCTTGCGAGTGACATCAGCAAGCTGGTCTTTCCATTCGCGTGACAGGAACTGCGACTCCGTCACCACGACATCGGCGCCCAGAGCGAGGAGCTCCTGCTTCAGCGCCTCTGTAGCCTCAGCCGTGTCCCTGTCGCGGATGACGTTGATGCTTCTCAGCCCCCAGAGCTTGCCAAATTGAATGGCTGCCCGCCCAACTCCAGAGTTTGCGCCATTCTGTATGAACCACTGCCCACTACCGACATCGAGTGGCCGCATGCCCAGGGCGGCCTTGATGCCGGCGCTCGGCCCGTACGACCGCAGGATGCGATAAGCCGTGCACGGGTTCACGCTGACGAGCGCCACTTGCGTCGGGGTGAGGCCCTCCTTGTCAACCTTGAGAAGCTGGTCCGCCTCGAGCACAGCGTGCGTCCTCCAAGTGCCGACTTGGGAGCTTGCTGGGATGACCCAATCGCCCTTCTTGAGCTCCGAGGAGGGGCTGCCGGTGGAAAGCACCTCGAAGACGCCTTCATTGCCGGGGACGGCGGACGGCTCGGAAGTGCCGATTAGAGATGTGAGTGGCTGCTTGGATCCGTATGTGCCCTGGATGGTGTTGATGTCGGCGGGGTTGATGGGCGCAGCGAGGGACCGAACGAGGACAGATGACGAGGGTATGGACGGGGAGATGGAATGAGAATGAAGTCTGCCGAGGCTGTTAGACATGCTGCATTTTCTCTCAGCCAGGATGCCGCGCTCACCTCAAGACATCAGAAGGCTCGCCGCTTTTGGAGTAGACGAGCGCCTTGGCTTGCGTATAGCCGTATGGCCCCGACTTGGGCCGTACATCGGTCTTGGGGAGCTTGCTCAAGCAACTGGCTCGTAGCCTTGCGGACGGGCGCGAGCTGCCTGAGGCCAGCAGACGCAGCTGCGGCCCGAGACATCGAGAGCTTGTTGCCATGCTGTCGAATTGGGGCTGCACCGTTCAATTGGCGATGGGATTGATCAGCTCGCAATCAACTTGTCGCCCAGCTGCCGAGGCTGTTGCCGATGACGTTAGTGGGAAGGCTCGATAGTCGGCTAGCGGGGGTGTGGATATGCCGTTGGCGGGGAGTTTCAGGGTCTCGAACAGACCCTGCCGCCCATCTTCATCTGTTAGCATGCCTTTGAATGTTTGATGCGACAGATGCCCTCGAAGTAAGCCGTAAACATGTATTTCTACGGATTGCTCCAGCACCCTGCGACTCAAGCCATCCGATGTCGGTGACGGAAGCTTCCTGGAATTCAATGACGCCTGTTCGCCAAGCTGGCGCTGCGTTGCTGCAAGACATGCAGACAATGCAGCTGTCATTGGGCCTGGTGCATTAGCACTTGGTACCGTCCCGTACGATTAGAGCAACGCCTCATGCCTGCGGGGGTCCCGGGGCAGGCGCGAAAGGAAGCCGTCGTTTTGGGCAGCTCGGCTGGGTCGGACAAGACTGGCTCAACCCCCCTAACCGGACGTCAAATCGCTTTCAACGTCCAGCACGTCGGTGCTGTACATGGTCCGTAGAGCAGAACCCAATGGTGTCCGCTCGCGGCGACAACAACGACTTGCATCTGCACCCCTCGGAGGTGCCTTGCATGGTTGCATCCGCACGGCGGCGATCGAGTACGCCACCACGGGAAAACACCAGCACGAGTCGGACGCCGTCCACAGTGCGCCGCTGGCAGAAGCAATCCGGGAAAGGAGAAGAAGTCTGTGACTATCTAGTCTGCCGAGCGTGCGACGACTTGGCTTTCGGATCGCCCGTTGATCATGGTGCCATGTCTGCCATCTCAGCGTCCTCTCTCATTCCTCGGGGAGACATGTGGAGTGCGCTGCTTGGAAAAACAGGTGCCGCAAAAAGAAATTTAGATGCCATTCAATCTGTTACGAACTCAAGGTACGAGTAATTACCGTGTGGTTTGTACGGAGTAGGTTGTTGGAATGGATTGGCGGAACTAACCTGGCCGGACGAATCTACCGTACGGAGGCCCACCGCGAGCCATGGAGAGCCCATGTTTGCTGGAGCGTCCGGTCGGGGGCCAGTATTCGCTTCAGACAGAAGAGGATAGCGTACGAGGTCACGGCACGAGTAAGGAACTGCTGTGCCGCAAGCAACTCGAGCGTGAGACATGGGGCTATTTCCGTCCGGGCGCACTTCTAGGCCGAGTCCGTACAGTGATTCCTCGGGCGCCTGCCCGTCCTGTCAATGGTCCGCGTGGCGGTACTGGTACCTGAGCCACCCAGAAGCGTGGCGTCGCGAGCCGGCGGCCTGTCTGGGGACTGGAGAAGGCCCTGCGCGCGGCGCCCCCAAGACGCCCCCAGGGCGCAGAAGCTCCCCTGCTCGGCTGCTGCCGCCCGTACTGGTACCGGAGATCACTAACTGCATGCAACAGTGGGCGCCGGCCGCCACCAGCCTCCTCCTCGACGCTGGCGACGGTCACTTTTTCGGGTGCATTTGAGACCCTTCGTCCCTCTCCAGTAGCTCGACTTTCTTCTTCCCGACCGTGCTCGTTGCCGTCGTCGTCCTGTCCCCGCAGTTGAGCAACGGACAAGTGTTGGACGTCTTCTCGACCGCCCCGGCTGCTCTCCTTCCAGCTCATTCCCCAGGACGAGCCAGAGCCCACGTCTTCACGCTATTAAGCTCCCGCCACGCACGCAGCCCACCGCGGGTTACCCACAGCTCCAGTTTTCCATCGATCATCCGCTCGACTTCGCACGGGGTCCCTGATTCGTGCCAACGGAACAATTGCTCTCTCGCCATCTACCCTGACCTTGTGTGGCAGACTGGCTCTTCGCTCCATCATCTTGAGCCGTCAATCCGCTGATTGCTGCTCCTCGCCATCGACACAGTAGCCAGCTTCGGCATCGCTCTTCTTTCAGCCATCATTCCTCTTGTTGGCTCGGCTCTCTTGAGTCTTTGCGGATCGGACGACCTCCTCGGTGCTTCGATCAATCTCCCGTCTTCTTCTCCCTGACTTCTCATTTCCGCCGCTTCGCCGACGACCGACGCCCATCATGCCCTCTCGCCTGAGCAACGGCGCCGCCACGACGACGACGGTGACTCGTCCACGGTTCGAGCTGCCCGCTCTCGACCTCAACTTTGGCAACATCACCGATGGCACCGACATCCCTCCTCCCCCGGCTTCTCCAGTCCAAAGAGTACCCACGCCGCCCCAGACTCCGCCCCCCGCCGGGACGAAGGAAGAGATCATTATCGTGGCCAAGGGGGTAGAAAAGAAGCTCACGACCACGCCACCCAATGGTAAATTTGCCGGGACAAAACGATCGGCGGATGAGGCGCCTCTGAGCCCGAGCCAGGGCAGCATTCGCCGGCTGTTTAGTAGGAGTATGCTGAATTCTAGTTATACAGAGGGCCAATTGACGTCTACGGGGAACGCTCCTGTCGTCAACGGTTCCCGGCCAGCGAGTCGAGGTGCTGCCAGCCTCATGGATGACCGAAAGTCGAAGCGCAGCAGCGGCTGGTTCAGGCGGCTTAGAGGCGGGGATTACAAGCGATCGAGCTTCATCTTCGACGACGCATCGTCAATGACGGCGACGACACTAAGGAACGCTCCTTCCGGACCGCCGCCCCCGATGATTCCAGAGCTCGTCGACCTCGAGAAGGCCGACGGAGGCCTGGACGGCGACATGTTCAAGAATATCAAGTAATAATATTGGATGCCGCACCGATCGGCGTCCAATGGCCTTTTCTCGGGTATTTAAAACCTACTATACCGTTCAAGATTTCCACCTTTGCATCTGGACGAGATACGACGCATCCGAGGCGACCTGCGTTTTTGACACAACCTTCTTTTGATATCTTTTCTTTGCCCTGCATCAGCCGAGAGCCTATCAGAACTGGGAGACGAACCAAGAGGCGGCGGAAGTGAGCCACGAATTAGACGGAGACGTGGTTGATAGCCAGAGTGGCTGATCGACATACCCAGCTTCTTGAGGGCTCATTCATCTGACAAGGGGCCGTTTCCTCTCCGGCTTGCTGTCCTCCTTCGACGCATTTGATATTTTTCTTTTCTTACTCTGTTATGAGGCTGGTGCTTCACAGATTGTTTCAAGCACCATTGCGACGGACTCGCGGATGACACAAGCAGGGAAGCTTGGTTGTGAGATGGAGTTGAGGACTTCTTACATGGCTCAGACAGCTAAATCGTTTACTTGAGTGTACAATCTTTTAGAGGGTCCCGTCTGATGGGCGTGAGCGACAGGAGGAAGGTTGCAGCAGCTCATAGGTGACACACGCATCTTGCGCCCAAGATAGACGGGCATCTAAGCGTGTGAAATTGAAAATTTTCTGCTTCCCACGTCTAGACACAGTAACAGACAGGATTGCGAGCGACAATGCGCACATGAACCGTGAGATGGAACTGGCAACGAGCTTACATGTTGCGCAGAATCAGCCGAATACGACCTGCCGGTGCCCGATCTTGCCGCAGCTTGCCGTGTCCGGATGGGACCTGAGGCACGTTACACCGAGCTTTCCCACGACTTTTGGTGTATTATTGCAGTTGAGGACACAAATCGAGAGCCGTAGTTGGACGGTTTTGTTTCAACGCAGATCAGTCCTCGGCAGCGGTTTTTTGCTCAAC
Source organism: Tolypocladium endophyticum (assembly GCA_024339985.1). Taxonomy (NCBI): domain Eukaryota; kingdom Fungi; phylum Ascomycota; class Sordariomycetes; order Hypocreales; family Ophiocordycipitaceae; genus Tolypocladium; species Tolypocladium endophyticum. Next base: position 367,898 of record JALHBW010000069.1, read on the forward strand.
GACAATCCATAGGCTATGTGATGTGAGATGGCATTGTCTGATGGAAGACGACAGCGATCGTAAGGGCATTCCGATCGCTGATATGATGGACTGACTTGCAGAAAAGGCATTCAGCTTCCGCGCCGAGTTGCGGGGTATGCGATGGGGAGGTCGCAGCCCTTGACTAGTCGCAACTTTGTAGAAGCGTCGTTGATGTCGGCATGTGTTGACCTGGCCAGTGACTGGCGCTGCTCGGTGCTGGAAGGTGGGAGGTGTTGCGCCATTGCTTGGTTTCGGCACACGAAGTATCTCAAAGCCAGTTGCTGATACTGCTTATAAGCATCCTTGAAGAGGAAGAAGGGGGTGGAATGGGCAAGGTAAAAGTATCAAAATGCTGTATTTCGCTGCTGCCGTTGCCTGCTGCTGGCTCCCATTCTGATGCCCACAGCTACTCGAGCCCTCCTGGGCGCCTATTGGCACGCTATTGGCTGCTGTCAAGGGGCAGCGGGAGATCGTCAAGCTTAAAATATCCTCCATTCGCGCTATCACTCTCTCATCGCCAGGAGCGTCGACCTCGTGGAGAATCGTCGGTCAACTGGGTGGGACGAGAAGCAGTCCCATCAGCGGTGACGTCACCGGTCGACAGGAACCGTTTTGGCCCTGGCGCGAGGAAACAAGGTTATCTTATCGGCACGTGCGCCCGTTTTCTCCAGCTCTCCAGCAGGCGTCTCATTGTTTGACAGAACGATAGCCTCACAATCCACCAGCGCAACGCACGCGTGCAGCCGGGCCGTCGCAAACCCTCGAGCAGCGATCGCTCCAGCGCCCATCGGAGCTTCGCACGCTGTCAAGATGATATTGGCCAATCCCTCGAGGTGAAAGTACCACCTCGCATCGCTCACCATGGCGCGCTTCGTACCGCGCGACTCCTTCGCCGTCCCGTCGTCCATACCCAAGACGTACTTCCTCGGCCACCACGCCGCCGGCGCCAACAAGATCAAGGGCCTCCTCTCCACCATCTCCCTCGTCCTCGAGTGCCGCGACTTCCGCCTGCCGCTCTCGACGCACAACCCCACCCTCGAGCGCACCGTCGCCGGCCGCGAGCGCCTTGTCGTCTACACCAAGACGGACCTCGGCAGTGACAGCCGCGGCGCGCGCAACACTCTGCGGCGCCTCTACGGCGACCGCGTCGTCTTCTGGGACAAGAACCGGCCTGCGACGACCGAGGCGCTGCTCGCGCGGCTCAAGGATACGGCGCGTACGCAGGATTCACTGACGGGCCTGCGCGCCCTCGTCGTCGGCATGCCCAACGTCGGCAAGAGCACGCTCCTCAACGCCCTGCGCAGCGCCGGCACGCCTGGCAAGAAGGCCAAGGCCGCTAAGACTGGTGACCAAGCCGGCGTCACCCGCAAGGTCGGCACCGCGGTCCGCATCGTCGAGTCCGAGGACAAGGGTGGCGTCGCTGCCGGTGTCTTTGTCCTTGACACGCCCGGCATCTTCCAGCCCTACGTCGACGACGGCGAGACCATGATGAAGGTCGCCCTCGCCCATGGCATTAAGAAGGGCCTCATTCCCGATGAGCTCCTCGCCGATTACCTCCTCTACCGTATGAATCGCTGGGACCCCAGCCTCTACGCCCGCTATTGCGAGCCCACAAACGACGTCAACGACTTCCTCACCGCCGTTGCGACCCGCGACGGTAAGCTAAAGGCGGGCGGCCTGCCCAACTGGCAGGAGGCCGCCGCCCGTGTCCTCTCGCAGTGGCGCGAGGGGAAGCTCGGCCGCTACGTTCTCGACGAGCTAGGCGACGAAGATATTCGAGCGCACGAGCTGCTGCTGCAGCAGCCACTGTTGAGCGTGCATCAGGCCAAGAAGATGCAAAAAGAGGAGCGCAAAAGGGAAAGAAAGGGCGCTGCCATTGTATGAGACTTGAGGCTTCAGCGACCACACACGTATCACCACCTTACGCCATCGTCCACCGTCATCTCTGTACAGCATCGGACAATCCGCATTGTATTCATAAACTCCACCAAGACTAGAAATTACAATCATGATTCGACTTTTGCCATGTGCCTCCTCCGAGAAGGAACTGCCTTGGGCAGTCTCCCAGCACATCACATAGGGTATATTTAAACGATGACGAGCCCGTTTTGGGCCACAGACCTCGCGATCCATGAAGAGAAGACTTCTTGTCGTCAGATCCGCCCATTACGCCATCGATGCCACAAAATTCCCAAACGCCCGCGGCAGCACCAGCATGCCAGTATCGTACACAAATTCAAGACCCCAGGTCCGGGGACAAGCTGAGGACCCACGCAGCGCAGCGCGGGCAATCCGCCTATATTCGATGCGAAGGTTGGCAATCATGCATAATGGTTCTGCCACTTGACCATATCGCGGGTCAAGACATCCATCATTTCCATGCAACTCAGCGACTTGAAGTTGGCCGTGTCGGGTGCTTCTGGCGTGTTTCCGTTCTTGTTGTCTGCTTCCGATTTCTCGGCAGCAGAATCGCCGTTTGTCTCGTTCTTCTGTGGCGTATCTTGGCCGCTGCTCGTGCCTCCGTTTTCGGCCGCTAGGTCGAGCTGAGTCCTCGAAATGAACTCCATGATTGCGCCAACCCGGCGCTTCATATCAAGCATGCTCATCTTGTTCGCCATGGCTTGTCTGCCCTTCGCTCTGTCACCAGCAGATGATTTGGAGTGGCTTGAGGCATCGTCCCCATTCTTTTGAATGTCTCGAGACATCGACCGTGCTGGAGATCCTTCGTTGTCCAGGTCTCGATCCTTTGTGTATTGGTTCCTCCCCTTGCCTTTCTTGTGATTGCTTCTGGCGCCCCTCTTGTGAGAGGGTGCAGTTGTAGGGTTACTCGTCGGTGGTGTGCCTGGGGGCGGCACCGGTGTCGTAGACTCAGCACTGTTGGGCGGCTCGATACTCTTGGTCCGTACGGCTTTCGCGGCTGCCAAAGGCATCTCTTCTGAGAGGTCTGAGTCTACCGAGAGGTCCATGTTAGTCTCTTGGCGCCCAGAATTCCGTTGTAACACTCACCTTCTACGCGCCGGCGCTCGGCGCGCCCTTTGCGTTTATTTGCGGCTTCTTGCCTTTGACGCTCCTTCTCTTCCTTCTCGGGCTTGTCGCGCTGTTGTCTGGCACTCCGAGCCTTTTTAGCTCCATTGCGTGCAGTTGACTCATCGTCTGTTCCATTCCCGCCGTTTGCTTCGGGTTGCTCAGCGGGCGGAGAGACCGATCGTGAGCCGGTACGTTGTCTTTTGACGCTGGTACTATGTCTGCGACGTGTCAGTAGGGTGTACGTCTTGTTACACGTCGGGAAAACGGACTCTTCACTGTCGCTGCGGCCGCGTTTGACACGCCTCGCCGTGCTTTCTGCCGCGTCGGGGACAGCGTCTTCCTTGCTTGCTTCGATCACCCGACGCAATATTTCATCATCGTAGGCCGCATCGCGGCTGTTCATCGTAGATCGTCGTTTCGCCGATGCTTGAGAAGCGGAATTGGGACGCGAGGGCTTGGCAGATCCGTGCCGCGGGGACAGGGTGCCTTCCTTCACAGTTGATGTTGCCAGTGAAGTGGCTCGGGAGGCGCCATGGATAGGCAAGAACTTGGAGTATTTTTGACTATGCAAGAAGGTAATGTTAGCAACGGGGCGGCTTTACTGTGAGGGAAGGGCATCCAAGCCAATTGGCGTGGATCGAGTTGCGAGGCCGCATTTGATGAAATTGGCGAGCAAAATTCACGGGAAGCGAAGGACCACATACCCATTGGTGGCTACATGAATCTTGTGAAGATCCTTGCGGCACTGCTCGCAAAAATACTCTTCGGGAGAGCTCTCGGCGCTGAAGATGCCTACGCAGGCACCGTGCTGCCAAACTTTGCAAATGTCGCATTGGACGAAGAAACCCGTAACGTCTTCAGTAAGTTCAATTGCGGCAAAAAATTCGGCATCTGGACCTTCGACGGGGGGACGACCCGGGTAGTCCTCGGAGCCACAAAGGCACCGGACAGCCTCGTCCTCCTCGTCCTGGAGGTCGTCGCTACCATTGGCCATGTTGAGAGTGCTGACCAGGATGGGTTTGTCTAGTTCTTCGTCGTGGCCGCGCTTTCGTCTTCGAGCGAGAAGGGTATCGTCAAGGTCGTCGAGCGGCTCTGACGACAGAGAGGCACTTGGCGTCGATTTGTCCGACGAAGGCTTGTGTGATCGGGTGCTGCGCTCGAGACGGCCAGACGTTCCCGAAGAGACAGATGATTGGTGGGACTGTGGATTCGTCGCGCGAGCTCTAGAGGATCGCCGCGGCGAAGGAGGTGCCATTGAAGGCAGTCGGAGGAGGGGCGTAGAGTGAGGGAGGGAAGCGCACGTCTCCGGCGCGTCCTGGGCGGCAAGAGGGTGGGTGAAGCGGGCTCACGGACCTTCGACGACGCGGTAGGAGCTGAGGAGCTGTGGAAGCTGGAGCGTGCGTGACGATAGGACAGGGCGGCGCTTGCACGGTTGCTGGCGCCCGGCGAGCGGACGACGGGCGGCGAATGCAATGGGGTTACAGCGAGGAGGGCAACTTGATCGAGGAAGAGCGGCCGAGTCGAAGAGATTGGTGGTGACTTGTCATGACGGAGCAGGTCGGAGGGAGGAGAGTCGCGCTCATGCCAGGGAACGGAGCGGCAAGGAGGGGAAGGGATTGAAGAGAGAGAGCGGAAGGGCCAGGTCGGTTGGCGAGCACGACGAGGAAGAGGAGGTGTAGGAACAGGAGGAGGAGGAGCAGCAGGAGGAGCAGGTGGAGGGCTGGTTGGTGCTGTGGGCAGAACGCGGGCGACCGACGGCGGGCTGGGTCCGTGGTGCGGTGCCGTACCGCAGGTTCCTCGCGAGGTGCGCGCAGCGCCGCGGGCTGCTGAAGGTACCTGACCTTCCGCTGCTGGGCTTTTTGGTGGGCCCTGCAGGCGGCCCACGACACCCTGACGCAGCAGGCAGGTCAGCGGACTCGGCGCCCTGGGAGGGCTAAATCTCGGCTAAAAGGGCGTCCGCTGAACGACAGCCCACCACACCACTTGCGACGTCGCATGTAGGCCTGCTCGTAATTACTTCGTGCAACGGCCTTGCTGGCACGACTTCCCTCCCTCTCTCGCCAGGCAAAGACCGATCCGCCATCTGTTCATTGCTTGTGATTCAGTCAGTACAAAGCGCCATTGGCACCTCTGTGCCACTGCAAAACCGCCACACGCACGTGTAAAACGGCTGTCTTTCAGTGCATGTCCCACATGAACGGCAGCGATTGCTGATTACCTAATGTCTCTAACGCGCGGAGGCCCTTGCCTGGTCTTGGGCTGGCACACCCACCTCCTAATCCACACAGCGGCCGCCATCAAATGCTGTCATTTGCAATCAAAAGTGTGCTGTAGAAATCACCATCAGACCGTGTCGTTCTGTGCGCCCTGCGCCCTCTCGTACATTTTTCTGGCTCTCCGTTTCTCCCAAGCGTCCTCGATCCGTCACTCCAGCGACTCTGCTTGCGCCATCATAGCGTCCCGCTCTTCCGACACATCTGTGTCTGGAGTAGCCAGGTCAGTCTGCTCCGCCATCCCCTCATTGAAGCTCGTGCAGCGAACGCACACATCTCGTCCCCGACAACCGACGACCACGGCGCTGCTGCTGCTGCTGCGTCTACCCAGCCGGTCTGGTCACTGTTGACCATTTCCTTCGTTGGCCTGTCGGATAGTCTTACTGACCTGCGGACCGTTAGAGCCACGGTCCTTGGAGCCCGACGCAAGCGAGCCCTTTCGATGCCCTCTCCCCGTCGACGTCAACATTTTGCTCCGCGGTAGACAGATTTTGAATACGGTTCCGGCATCAGGCGCTATACGCGGCTTCCAGCGCTGCTGTTTGTGCTTTCCGAGGACTTTGTGCCTCCTGTTTGTCTGCCTTGCTCCTGCGAGTTGTGGGATACGTTTGCACCAACAATGATAGATGGGTACGCTTCCCCTCCCCACCTCGATGCTCATCCTGAGCCTGGCTTCTCTGGATTCCCTGCCCTCCCCTCTGCTCGTTTCCATCCTCCCGAACGCAGCGAGGTCGGAACTGCCATGGCCGTGGTCTTCACGATCCCTGCATGGGCTGCGTCGCTCGGCCGCTTCCTTCTACGTCACATTATGTCAAGCCCCTTTGGCATCACGGCGATCTATCTGCTGACAAGTCGGTCTCGATGCCCTGCATTAGATCATAGCCAAATAATGTCGTCGGATACTGTCTCGTCGCTTTTCCCAGATCGGCCTATCCGGCCGTTGCCGAAACGTCGCCTTCGAGAACGGTTGTCGCCGGAGGTTGCCGATTCGATAAAGTATCCGTCATCGACTCTCGATAACGCTCCCCTCTTCTATTACCCGCCATATAACCTGAAGGAGGAAGCCAGTCTAGGCCCACAAAAAAGCGACCTCACGAGTCCTGTTGAGCAAGGTCGGCGATCTGACTTGGGGCAAGTTCTCACACCCTTGCAAAATGGACTTGGCCTGGAGCATAGAGATGGAGACGGGAGTGCATCACGTAGCACGCTCGCCACGAGAGCTCCAGCGGAGATTCTCAGTCGAGCTGCCCACACACCGACCCGGCCGGATCAACCGCGGCCAGGCGATCCGCAGCCGCCCCCTTCGGTAGCCTCTTCGGTGGACGGATATGATTCCTTCGAAAATACCAACAATAAGAAGAAGCGGAAGATCCCTTCTGCTGGAGACTCGGTGCTGAACGGAGGACATTCCCTGAATGGCGAATTCAGCTCCCTCGCCAGCTCGGCTGGTGCACATTCGCCTACAGCTGATGCCAATGGCAACAAACAACACCACGGCTCCGTCGGCTACTCGGTGCCAGGAGCCTACATGGTCAACAACAATCAGGGCTTCTCAGGACCCGGAAGGGGAAGGTTGGGGCGGTCACGGAACGGCAGGAGCCCCTTGAGGGCTCTGGCAGATGGTAATAACGTCTGGCCCGCGCGAGCTTCCAAAGCTGTTGCTTCGCAGTGGCCTCCAAGTACGTCAGGACCTTGCTCAGTTCACGGCATCTCTTGCCAGCTTGTCTGTTGCGAAAGTATGAATACAATCTAACTATATTACAGCACACGAAGGGTCTGGCATCATCTCTAGTGCCATAGCCAATGCCGAGAAGCTCCCACCTCAGGGACAGGAGAACGTGAGCCTTTTGCAACAGCATTCTGTCATTGCCAAGACTACACCTGCATCAACGCAGTTCACCTTCACCTGCGACTCTCAGGTGCCGGGAACGGTGCAGTGGCCTGGTAAGTCACTTGCTCCAATCCTCTAGTTCGGCAGCTTACAAGTTTCAGGGCATCCAAACAGGCACGGCATTGCAGGCCAGGCAGTGCCGCCGATGGCTAACGCACCCAATGGCGTAAATCATGATGCGTCTGCAAAAGGGGCTGGAGTGAAGCCAGGCCACTCGCGCCGAAAATCTCGGCAACGGCTGGAAAGGGAGCTGATAATGGCAGCCCGTCATCGACAGCAGATCGCCGCCGAAAACTACTACCATCACCCCCCGAGAGGAGAGGATGTCTGGATCTGCGAGTTCTGTGAATATGAGCGAATCTTTGGCGAACCTCCTCGTGCTCTCATCCGGGATTACGAAATCAAAGATCGACGTCACCGACAGGAGGAAGCCGACCGCAAGCGGCTGCTGGAGAAAGCCAAGGCTAAGAGCAGAAAGGGAAAGAAGAGCAACAGGCTACCAAACAAGGGAGCTAATGGGGCTCATCAAGCGTCGGATGCAACTCGCCCAGACCTCGTGGACGACCACGATCCTCCGCCTTTGCACCACGGTCACAGCCACTCAACACAGTCCGAGGAAGACGATTACGAGGATGAGTTTGAGGACGAATCTCCAAGTCCACCGCCGGACCGTCTCTCAATGGGAGCCGAAGGTGGAGGAGGAGGAGCAATACCAATCCGGCCCAGGACGTAGTTGGTCTTTTGTCGCTCATTGGAAGCGAGGGTTGCCCTGGGAAACAGCAATTTACGGCTTTGCCCCTTCCGGCGCCTCACAATGTAATATTGTTCTGGTCGGCTATGCCTGTTGTCACCCCAGTGCCGACGTCGCCCCAGCCGGCGTGCATATGCTCGATGACTGCCAATTGAGATAACTCACTCTTGGCCAGTCTTTGGGCACTGGCTTTGTTGTTACTGGGTGACTGGCAATGCATTAGCTAGAGGTTCGCATTTTCCGGGTGTAGCATGGCAGCGCATTGATTGGAGGAATCTCGGTGGGGAGGTTACTTCAAGTAGCGAAGAATGGTCGGCAGGACTGAGGCTAGCGTTTACTTCCAAGCTGTCGTGTGTGTGTTCACTAGTTGGTTGTTCTAGGATATGCACAATGGCTGGCCGAGAAGTTCATCGTCGGTGGTCGTGATGCATGCTGATTACGAGACGCATTTTATGAATCCATACTCAAGTGCGGGAGCTGGGGATGGAAGCGAGGCGTGCTCTGGCGTCCCTCTATGCTTCAAAGTAAGGAATCAGTACGGGTGCGAGAGTAGGAAGAAAGTCCCAAGCCAGTCTGCTGTGACTTTGCTGTGCACTCGTCCTCGAGCTACTACGGCTATTAGCTGAGTCCTAGCGAAACGAACCCGGGATGCCTGGCCAAGCACAGCGGCTTGGACTAAAGACAGCCTTGGACTAAAGACGGCAATATCGGAAATTTGTTCAATCCTGGGTCTTGTTGACATAGTGAAGACACGTTCGAGTAGGCCGGCAAGGCTGGCAAGGTTGGCAAGGCTGGATTAGATGTCGGTCATGAATTAACATGCAGCAGACAGTTTGCAGTGGCAGCTCGGTGCGGGCGGGCACGAGTGAGACAACATGGCGTAACAGAGCAAAGGCGCAATTGGTTGTGACGTTCGTTTGGTCTGCCGTAGTGAGTCGTGACGACAGTTCCCAACGACGTCGTAACGTTAGTCTGTGCTCGCTACGACTCGCGAGCTGCGAAACACGCGCGCCACAACGACGTAATGGTTGCTCCCAATTGCCAGGGGTGGCAGCGCTGCGAGGGCGCCGTGCTCTGCCGCTCCTTTGGAGACGTGAACGCCCATGTGGCCGACAAGAATGTCCAGTGTCTGCCAACATGAAAGAATGAGCCTCGCAGGCAGCTTCAGCAGCTGATGGACACGGCTTTCAAAGCTCACGGATGCTGGCGAAATCGAAGATGACGATGACGACGCATGCGAGTACACCCTCGGGATGTTGGCTTGGAGTTCCAGCCGAGACAAGCAGCGGGCCAATGGCTGGCTCCAAGGCGGGAGCTCCAGGCCAGGGGCCAGACCATGCCCATGCCCATGCTGGGGCGAGATGGTCGCCAGATGCCAATCGCCTGCACCAGGCGCAAAAGCGCTAACAGCGGAGCCGTTGAGCACCGGGCGGTTTTAGCCTGGCCTAGTCTCGCGACCAGTGTCGTCATGTCGTTGGTGCTGGGCTGGGCCGGGAGCCGGCCGTCAGCTCGCCCAGGGCATCGTCTCTTGCGCTCGCTGTTTTCCGAGTACGAGCGGTGCCTTGCTGATAATTATATTGCTGCTGCCTTTCCGCACCGACATCACCTAGCCACCACGGCAGGCGCGCTCTCCCTGGCGGTCAATCCTCCCGCGCCTCCCTCCATCCACATTGCTCTCCCTTCTCTGCTACCTAGCATCATCGCAGCCTCCTCACATCTCGTCCTCCCCATGAGTTGCCGCTGCTAAGACGCTGCCGGCAGCTCCGTCGAGCCCGCAGCCGCTCCCGCCTCCCGATTGTTGTCGAGCGTGGTTTACAGAGCAGCCCCCTCAGTTGACTGCCTGCGCAACCTTAATCATGCCCTCCTTATTTGGTTCGCGAAGGCACGCGCCTCCCGTCCAGGTAAGTTCGACACCGCGCCCTAGGCAAGCCTCCTCAGCCTATGAGCCTCCATGACCTCAGCCTGCGCCGACCTTTGCGCCGTGACGCACCTCGCCGTCTCTAGCGGGCCGGGACGTCGACTGGCGCTCGATATCGTGGTGCGCGGTTCTGTTCATCTTAATGCTGCATCTCTTCAACTATCATTCTTAGCCTGCTTTGCTGTTCACAATTCGCTGACCAGAGGCCTTTTCGATGTCGCGACAGCCTCTCACGAGGGAGACCGCCAACCCCAATGCCGCCACGGCGGCTGCGTCGGCATTTATGCGCCGCGGCTCCAACACATCATTGTCGTCGGCCGCTGCCGCTGCTGCTCTCAAGGCGCGGCCGATGACGCCAACCAACGTCGCTGAAGTCCAGTCGAGGCGCGTCCACCGGAGGAGCCCGTCCCTGTCATCGCTGGGCGGCAGCGACAGAGGTTCGAGAAGGGAGCTTCAGAGGTCACCTAGTGTCAGCTCCATGACTGACCGAACCTTCCGATCGCCATCGCCGGGCCGAAGTCCAGCCTCAAGAGACCGCGATGTGCCTCCCGTCCCACGCATTCCCGATGTCGATCGCATTGTGGCCGACAAGAAGGCCAACGGTGGGCAGCGCAAGAGCGCGGCGCTGCAGACGCAACCCTTCAAGACTGCTAGCGAAAAGGTGAAGGACGGCCAACAAGGCTCATGGTTTGGCGGTGCGACGGCTGGCGACCCGAACAATGTCAGGAGGTCTGACTCTGTGTTGCACGCCGCCGCCAGCGTCCCTGAGCCGCGTTCCGGCAGCATAAGCCCGTCCATCAATTTCTCGTACCCTCGCGCTCGGCTGCACTCGCCATCGCCATCCGCCGATGACCAGACTCTGGTGTACGACCCGAACTCGAGACGAATGGTACCTCAGGCTGAGCTGGTCGCACGATCCCAGAGTGTTCGCCAAATCTCGGAGAAGCCAAGGAGAAAGAAGGACGTTGTGAGAACCGGCTCGCACTTATCCAGAGGAACTGTCGGAAGGACGCAAGCTCCCGGCCTCGATTCACCACAACCTCTGCCCGCCGAACCACAACCAGAACCGGAAGTGGCTCAGGCCCCAGGGGCAGCCGCTGCATCCGAGCCGTCACAAGCAGCAGCCAAGAAGAAAAAGAAGAAGGCTCTCGCGCAACCAAAAACAACAGCAGCTGAACATCAGCCGATGGAGCAAGATGGTATGGGTGCAGCTGAGCTGGCTGCGGACTCTCCGGTTATCATGAAGCCGTCCTTGGCGGCGGAAGAGCTAGAACGCCTACCGCGTGAAAATCAGGAGGCGCAATCGGACCAACAAACAATTCCACAGCCGGGTCCTGCTGTTGCTCCTGTCGCTGCCGTTCAGCTGGCCAAGAGCGTTGCAAATGGACAGCCAGAAACGCCTCAGCCGAGAAAACCAGATGTTGTTCACGAGACTCGAGTGCGGTCCGAGAGCCCGACGCGGTCGGCTCACTTTGCTACCGGCACGGATCAGTTGACTGTGAGACACGAACCGCCGCCGCGTTCCGTCTCGCCCAGGAAATCCGCCATGAAGTCGGCAAGCCCCAGGGGCATATCGCCTTCTGATGATGGCTCAGAGGCCTCCGGCCGGGGCTTCAGTCCCCCGCGCTCGGAAGATGTTGGTCTTGCCCGAAGGAAGAGTGCCCGGGTAAGCTGGGACGATAGGAATACCGTTGTCATTGGGGAAGCCGTGCAGCCACACGAAACGGAGTCCCCTACCATTCCGAGCCCTCAAGCGAAGAAGCCATGGCATAACATCGTTACAAAATATGCGAAGAAAGATACTGTCAACACGGAAGGGGAAGAAACGATGAGCCCGAGACCGGCACTGCCATCCTTCGGTAGCGTGCGCGAGAAGAAGGCCAAGGAGCCCGAGGAGAGGCCGTTGGTGCGGCCATCGGAGCGAGCAAGGACTCAGCCCGTCTCTGCTCCCTCGGAGCCAATCCCCGAGGCAGATGTCGGTCAATCATCCGACGCTGCAGTCGGAGCTGCTTTCATGCAAGACCAAGCGTCAAGGAACGCTGCTAATATCTCAAAATTCAGAGAGCCTCTTCCACCCGTTGTTACGTCTGTCGAAGGCAGCGCCTACGATGACGACGACTTGGCAGAAAGCCTGGACGATGACGTCGACACCGATATCACCACAGAACCTGACGATGTCGTAGAACATATGCCATCCAAGTTGACAGAGGGGCCAGATGGGCTCGTGCCGGAGCCGTTGGAGTCTACCCAGCCTGCCTCTGAAGCGGCGACCAAGGATGGCCAAGATGTTCCCATCATCTCCATCTCTCATCCTAGCCCACGTCTGCAAGACTCTATGGAGAATGTCTTCAGCAATGAGCATCCGAGCCTACCCGGTGGCTTTCCCGAGGAGCATTTCGCAGATGCTGCACAAAGTTTGGAACCAGGAGCCGACAATCCGCCTGCTCTTGACGCGCCGTCAGACATCTCGAGATCTACTGAGCCAACGACCCCAGCCGCCCCGATCATGGATGACATCGAGGAGGAGGAGGAGGAGGAGGATCGAGGGAGCGTTTACAGTGATGCTTATGAGGACCTGGGCGAGGTTGATGCCGATGGCTTCATGTCACTCGATGCTGTGGTCGAAAGCCCCTCCGGCAACAAAGTGGCCCAGAAGATCCACGATGCGGTCCTTGCACAAAGCAAGGACCGCAGCCAAGGGGGCGCTGAGTCCGCGGCCGATGCAAGGCAGTCACCGGATGACCCAAAGCCCCCTAAAGATTGGGAAAACGCTAAGGCGTACTGGAAGAGCTTGTCGGTTGATCAACGCCGACAGCTAGAGATCGAGGCTCTCTCCGAAGGCGGCGAGGCTGCAGAGCCGCAACATCAACCAGCGGTCAAGCCGGTCAAGCAAGCTAAGGTCACACAAGATAACGCCAGGTCTATATCCAAGCCTGTACAGCCTCTCCACGACGAAAGAAGCTATCAGATTCAGCCAGGAACGAAGTGGTCCGATGACGCATCCGACGATGCCGCCAGGCGAGCCTCGTTGCGCACAACGCAGCCCAAGGTTCCAAGTCAAAATGGCCAAAAGTTTCGGCATTCCATGCGCATGGACCAGCCTGCACCGGCAACTCAGACCAGCCTTAACCAATCGGGCAGCATGAGAAAGTCCATGAGGACTGCTGCTCCCGCACCTTCACCGGGGCATGACAGGGCTGCCAAGAGATCTCAACATACGAGACCAGAAGAAATTACTGCCGCGGCTTCAGCGGCAGGCGTTGGGATGCGGAAGTCGCTGAGGGCTGGCAAAGAAAACGACGACACGTTTCGACAACCATCCTCGCAATCTGGCCGACCAGTCTCATACCACCCGCCTCCGACGTCGGAGTCAGTGAAGCTCCATAAGCGGAACATCTCAGCCGAGCCGACGCTCAAAAGGCGTGGATCGAACGACAGCGTTAGCAGCTTTACGCGCGCGCGAGCCGGCTCCAGCTCCGGGCATGGCTTTAGGAGGTCGATGCGAGCCGAAGAGCCTCCATCACCGGTAGGTGCTAGGGGCAGTGGCCGCTTCAGCCTGCGATCGCTATCGCCACCGGCATTTCGACGCAATTCCGTGACCTCGGTGCCGAGTACTGCTCCCTCGTTCGGCGGGGCTCGCATGCGCCAGTCTCTGCGAGCGGACTCTGTCGAGTCCAGCTCACGATCGCAGATGTCGGCATTTAAGCGGTCTCCTGGTGGCAAGAAGGGCAAGAAGACAAAGGGAGGGAGTCGCTTTGCAGATTCCAGCGACGAGGACGAAGGCGGTCCTTCATTCTTCAGCAGCCGTTTTGCTGACTCAAGTGACGAGGGCGATGTGCGGCCGCAGTCGAAGGGCAAGGGCATGCCCAAGTCTCTGCGCAACACCAACAGGTCGTCCGCCATGGCGGTTCCGGCTGGGCGAGACGCGGCCTCGCCTGACCTCCCGGACAGCGATGACGACGCGGTTTCGCCCAAGCGCGATGCCTTGCCTCTGAATGGGCAGAGGTCAACGCTGCGTCACAGCCGCTCTGGCCGTGGCGCCCTGATGCCGCTGCCGGCCACCGGCGAGGGAGAACAGGCTCAGCGGCCTGGCAACAAACGCCGCGGAAGCTTCATGTCCATCCTCCGCCGCAAGAAGGACCACTCGAACAAGATTTCCCGCGACGTTGGAGAGAGCGCTGCCCGCCGCGACACCAGGCTTGAGCGCACGCCTTCGGAGCTGGCCATGATTCGCAGCAACAGCCTCCACAAGATCGGACCCAGCTGGCCATTGCCCGAGCCAGAGGACGAGGACACCAGCGCCACGGACAAGACTCGGCCATCCACAGCCCACGGTCCTGAAGCAACCTCCGCGAAGCCGACCGCCTTTCTCCAAAGGCGCAGCACGTCGCAGGGCATCGTCGGCCCTAGCCGTGCCGAGGAAGTTCCTCCCGTGCCAGACTTCCCGCCCCAGCACAAGAAAAAGAAGTTCGGCGCCCTACGTAAGATGCTTGGCATCCACGACTAGGAGTGTGCCAGCCTCGCACCTCGCGTCTGAGATGGCGTTTCAGGGCATGCCAGCGACGACAAATACAGCTTACGCTTCAAATCGAACACTTTTCATTATGCGTCCCTTAATCTCCTCCTTCCTTTGTGCTCCGTCAGGCCACTCTCTTTTTTTCCTTTCTTCCCAAAATGTTTCGACAATGTTGTGCACGCGGCGCTCTCTGATCGAGGCGCGGGCTTCTGCGGAGGCGAGATGGGTAACGGACTCCCTCAGGGAGAGATGGACATGAAGCGCCGGAGTTTTGCCTCTGCAACTTGGAGCGGAGTAATATGAGCTTCAATGGATAAAACGGATCGGGCTTGGTGGCTTCTTTGGTACAAGGCATGTATGTATTTTGGATTACTGTGCGAGGAGAGGGACTGCAGGTGGTACATACCTACATAATATCGCCCTTTTGCGCCGTACACTCTCAATGAAGAGGACGACTTCATTCCCGCGTGATGGTCAAGCCAGGTCTTCATGGCAAATATGCATGGAGCAAGATGCATTTTCTAACATGTTTTACTCATCCTGCCTTTCTACTCGTACATCGTACATCTACCCTGAACGCCATATCGGGTTTCACGCTCCAGCGTTCTAACGCTGCCCTTTACGACAAAACGTCCCGCTGTAAACCCCATCTTGTACGGCTCCTTTCCTTCATCGCCAAGATGCAGAAAATGCCATGCCAAGGGCTGGGTGTCGTGCACGAGAAAACGGTGTTGCCTTTGCTCGCCCGTACGCCGTCTTCTGAACTCCGGGGATGCCCCGCCGCTATTAGTGTAAAACTATGATACATGCAAAGAACAAAAGAAAAGTCGAAGCGCCATAAGAAGGCGGGATTCGTATCGAGAACCGGACCATTCCATGGTGTGTGCCATCTGGGAATACCAACACGTTCTGGAAGTGCGCTGCAGGTCTCACGTCTGGGCCTGCAGCTATCGTCCGAAAAGGGAGCGAAGACTCTAGCTTCTGAATCGTTGGTGATCCCCGATCCTCGTCTTGTCACGCTCCAGGAGCAGTGTCAGCTGGCTCCTCGTCCGGCCCATGGGGACGCTAGCAGATGGGCCTGGTTGAGTGGGCGTAAGACGGGGCTCGAGCAACGACGATGCCGAAGACTTGCTCGGGAGAAACGTATCATTCATGGATGCGCCGAGCACGCTCGGCCTAGGAAAAGAGCCGGACTGGTCGATGATGGCTCCCTGAGCTGCAACATTTGTGGTGGACGACGTGGCACCAGTGAAGAGCCCCATGCTAGGGTTCTTCGTATGGATGCGATCGGAAGGGCGTCCGTAGCCGTTGTGCGATTGTGAACGGCCCATTGCGGGAGCAGCTTCGCGAGAGAGAGAACCGACGATGCCCGTTGGTGGGTTCGACGTACCTGAAGAGGAAGGCGAAAGGCTTTCATCGCTTGGAAGAGAGTGCACCTGAGGGCGAACAGCCTGTCCTGGTCCCAGAGGCGTTTGAGGGCCCATCGGGGCCGCCTCGGCAGGGCCACGCGCCTTCTCGTGCCTTTCACCCTCTACCGCCGCGCTTCGTGGCACGGCAGGTCGCTTGCCGAGCGCTTTGGCGCTGGGGTTTGCCGTTGGAGAGATGCTGACCTCAGCGCCAGGTGTCTGCTTCGACGTTCGTTCGGTAATGGGGGAGACTGGCCGCGTCGTTCGCGAACCAACCGATCCGCAGTTCTCCTGGGACCCTGCTGCCGATGATATCGGCGAGTGAGGGCTGGCCTTTCCGGGCAGTAGGGGACCACTCTTAGTAGCTGCAGTCGACGTGGCCACGGATTCCTTGGTCGCCGGGGCCGTCTTCTTCTTTCTCTTCGTCTTCTTCTTCTTCTTCGAACCCGTTGACACGATACCCAGCCCCGTGCTTGCTGTACTATCGGATGATTGCGAATCACTAAAATCGCCTCCCTCGCTGGCAGTATTCTTAGGTGTGAAAAAGCGGGTGGCAGACTCCTGCGGTGATACAAAGCGGGCGGTTGGCAGGGGTCCTCTGGTGGATGGCCGCCTAGGCTTTTTCAAGATAGGATGCGGAGGAGGCGGTTTCGAAGCGCTAGAAGTGCGATTCTTGGCCAAATTACCAGTCGGTCTTGTGGGCGATGGAGGCGACGCTTGATCTGGTCGCTCACCCTGCTCTTGGCTCTGCTGAGCCGCTATCATCTGTCTCAGCAAAGGAGGCACCTAGGCTCATGAGTTAGCGATGATGGCTTGCCAAGCTCTTGGTGTATGACTGACATCTGGTCCCTCCCATCGGTTTGGTGGACCTCGAAGGGGGACGACTGTCGGGCCCAGCGAGATGTCCTCGTAAAGCCGGGCCAGCGTTCGGCCGCTGAGGTATCGACGGTCACTGCCCCATACCTGCCACCAAAAGTTCTCCAGTCGTCGAGCTGTAGGATCCTTAAGCTTCTTGTTCGTGACGGTGTAGACTGGGTGTCCGGGTCAGCGCTTCGTGTCGGGCTGTTGGCGGCAAGGAGCTTACCATGCCAGTACTCCCAGATCTTGTCGGCAGGGACTGTGGGGTAGTTGGCGACGTCCTTGTAGATGTTTGCGTTGTTGACGACAATGCCCTTGGGCAGTATCATTGGCACACTAGACTCCATATGCGGCACTGAGTGGCGGCCAGGAACCCCGGTCACTTGGACGGGTTCCCTGACGGCGTCGTGGCGGAAAGGGGCCAGGAGTGAGGGGCAAGGCCAAGACGTCCTGCTGCAGCCTCGACGCAGCCAGTCCTTTGGCGTGCAAGAGCTTATATGCTGCTTGATGGGCTCACCATGGTCGCGAGCGATGATATGTTGGCCAGATGAGAGATTGTGTCAAGCCACAGAAAGCGGCAGCCGTTGTGCGAGACAAACTCCAGGAAGGGGATGAGAAGCCCGTCGTCGAGTAGGATGCTCCACAGGTATCGGGCGATGGTGATGGGGACGTCAGCAGTGATGGAGGTGACTGCGATGGGCTGAGAGGGCGCTTATACTGGCAAGTCGTTGGGCGTGAGAATCGTGGAGCTGAGGGAAGGGAATGCGGTGTAAGTGCGACGGCGTGTATAAGCAGGGCGTATGTACCTACCATGTAGCAGGCGAGGTGGTCACGCGGGCTGGCGATGTCGAAGGGAAGGAGCTTGGCGTCGCAGCTGAACAAGGCTCTCGTCAGACGCCGGGGGGGAGCCGCGAGGGTCGGAATGGGGAGCACAGGGAGCCCGGCCGAAGATGTTGTGTTGTTTCGAGCCGTGCAAAGGCCGAGGGCTTGCGCGGGACCCTGACAATGGGCGGAGTGCGGGCGGGAGGGGGTCTCGTGACGGCCACAAGGCCAGGCGGTAGCGGTACGTAGCGTTGGAGCGAAGCCGCTGGCGGTGCGACTCTTGGACGAGAGAGCCGCCGCTGATGCAGTGGTGAATCACTTCCCTTCGGCTCGGCACAGCGGAGGCTGCGTGCAAGGCGAGCCGGAACCAGGCACAGGGGGGAGCGGGCTGGCTGGTTGGTGGGATCGAGGTGCGCCGCAATGCAATGTCGCAGGCAGCGAACGCAGCGCTGGCGGTGCTCGTGCTCGCAGGCAGAGCCGCAAGCAGCGGCAGCAGGAGGACGAGCTGGAGAGCGCGGTGCTGCGACGACACGCTCGACAGGCGAAAGGACACGAAGGCAAGCCGCGGCGAGGAAGGGGGCAGGGAAAATAGCCTAAGCCTTAGGTTTCCTTGCCTTGTTATTAGGTTAGGACGGACTCGTCGCCAGCGAGGTCGGGGAGCGCCCTGTTGGCGGGGCTGCGACCTTTAAGCACTGGGCGTGCCCTCGCATCGAGACCGCTACGGGGCCCGGCGCCTGACCCCAGGGCAGCCAATGGACCCGCTCCCCGTCTGCTCCCCGTGCCTCACTGACTCGGATCGGATGGGGAGGACCCTGACCAGGGCCCCCGTCGGCGCCCGGCCTGACGGGTTGACTGCCCTGGCCGACGACGCAGCAGCTCGCGGTCCATGGCGGCACGGATGGGCGCAATTTCACAAACATGCCTCGACGCCGCGCCGGATGCTACCTCGCCAAGCCGTGCGAGGAAAGGTCACGTCGCCTGATTGCTGTCTTTCTGCGCATCCACGTGCCTGATAATATTACCCCGCTGCTCCGTCGCTGTATTGACTGTGCCTGGACACCAGGCCAAGCCACCGACATGTCCCGCGTAACGTACGGAGTGCCTGTCTCGGGGAGCACGGAGTGCCTTGCGGACCAGCGAAAGGGCTTGGCAAGCAAGCAAGCACGGCAAGCTACTCACGGGCATCCGACCTGCTGATGGGCGCCGAGCTTCCAAGACCGCCGAAGCCACCACGTCCCCAGCAAACATCCCAAGTCATGGCCGCCCAACGCCCGGTGAGCGGCACGGTGAGACGAGACACGGGCCTGCGGCGTCCCCTGATCCTCGGCCGCACACCGAGGAATGCAGGGCTTGTTCTGCTCCCGCCAGCGCGGTCCAGCCAAGCAGACGCCGCCGCGGGCACACTGCCCACCGAGCCGCATCCAGCCAGGGCACGGGTGTGGGCGAGGAGCATATGACCAGTCACTCGCCTGCCCGCCCCCGCGAGCCGGGATCAAGGCCGACGAGCTCCCGCGTGGGATGCGCGTACTCGTACGGGACGATCGACGGCGCCGAGACTGGCAAAAGAGGAACTGGGCCGACGACTCATACCTCCTTACCTTGGCAACCAGACGAGTCGTGACCTGATGTGGCGCGTTGGGAGGCGGTCCTCCAGCTCGGCAACCCCAGTCATCGGCACCGTATCCCCTCGCAAAGACAGCGCATCACCAGAGGGTGATGATTGCTCCCTCATACCGACGAGATGCCTTCCTACGGCCGAAAGCAAAGCTGGGAGCCGCCTGCGTCGTCGTCCAGCTGCGACATGGGGAAGTAGTTACGAGTACGGATATGGGCCCCGTCGACCGCTCGCCGCCCCACCCACACACACCCGAACCCCATGCCATCCCGTGCTGCATGCACGCACTATCCCACGTTCTAGAACCGAAAACGTGCCTTTGTGCCACTCCGGCTCGCAACTTTGTTTGGCCCTGTCCCTGGCTGGCGAGCCGCGCCGCCGCCGCAATGCCCCTCGCCGGCCACGCGCCTACGAGCAGAGCTCTCGTCAACAGCATCGCGTTGGGGGTGGCGTCGACTGCAGCTCCAGCATGCCCGTCTTTTCATATTCGGCCTGACGCGGCGGAGCTTCGGCCTCATGTTTGTGTCACCGGTGCCTTGGTGCTTGCGTCTTCCTTGGCCACCGCGGCGGCAGCTGGGACGCATCTGCGGATACCCCAGCAATTGGCAAGAGCATTGGGCATCCCCCCAGATTATCAGACTGGCTTGCGCGCGCCCCAACTCCACATCGAGCCGCCATGGCCAAAAGCCCCATCAAGAGCAGCCAAACAAGCCAATATCTCCCCCGTCCCCCGCCTTGTATACCCCAGCTCGCGACGACAGAAATGGCTCGTGCACTTCCAATGTTGCGGCAGGTGGAAATAATGGTCGAATGGGCCCGGCCGCGGCAGGCACACGTCACTGTACGGGCAAACAAGGGGGAGAATGGAGAGGATGCAACTTTCGACTGGCTCAACGGCATTCTGCTGCCTTGCGCCGTCGCATGTGTCCCCGGCCCCTTCTGCAGCGCCCATATAGTGTAAGCACCAGTTACACACCGGCTTCAGACCTGGTCAACGGGGCTCTCAGAGCCCTTTTGTCTGTTGTCGACCTTGCCCACCGAGGCATGTCCTGCCGGCACGCCGCCCTCTCGTTTGAATCCATCGGCATCGCGTGACTCTCAAAAGGTCCGGCTAGCAAAGCTCGCCAACCAACTTCATCACATCGCCTTGATTCGCGCGGAAAATCAACGGCCGACGACGCTCCCCCCGAGGCGGCTATCGTCGCTGACGTTTCGAAATTACTGGGCAGTTGTGTTATCGAAATCCGCAGGGAGGGCGAGCCACCTGACCCCCGAAGCTGCGAGCTGCGCCTATCAACGGCGTATACCCGAACCCCTGGCTGCACTTGAACAGCCGGATCGGGCTGCACCGAGGATTTCGTGAGTGATAGAATTTGCACCACGCAAAGGGGAGTTTTGCATGCTATTTCTCCAAGAAACGGGACGCGAGATGAAACACCGTCGGCTTCCCCGCTTCGGGCAGCGGAGTTCAGGCCCAGGTGTCTCACCCGGCACGATGCCTTGGCACGGTGACGCTGATGGCCAAGACAATTCACTTGTTATGAACATCTGAATAGCAGCAAAGCTGACTGGGCCCTTCACAGAGCGTTGACAAGGAAAACCGATAGCACAAAACGGCAGACTGCGTCCAGGAGTGTCCACGTTGTGACCTCATTCACCTGACCCCAGTGCAACCTCTCGAGTCCACCTTTCACTCGCCACTGGTCTGCATTACAACCTCAGATTGAATTTTTCCGAATGGCAACTGGCTGATCAAGGCCGCGGGGTTGTCTTGGATGCCTGGTATGCTGGGATGGAGGCTCAATCATGCATCTTCCATACGCAGTCATCAAGTCAGCTATAAGCAAAGATTGCAACCAACTCGCCACCGATACAGCGCCGCCTGATGCAGCAGGTAATGCAATCGATCGCATCGTCAAACGTCCAGTCCGACCACGGCCCAAATTCGCCCTCGACCGAACTCGCCACCTCCTTGACTGAGCTTTTAGAAGCTGCATATGCAGGCCTGCCGCGGATCCGTCCCGCCACACGGCATCCCCGATCGGGCCGCCGTTGGTTCCCGCACCACGGTCCCGCCGCTCGGTCTGCAGGGCTTCTGGGCTGCTGCGGCCGGTGAGGGCCGGGGTTCGACCGATTCTGGATGATGCTCCGCCTGCTTATGTTGGCGAGTGGGCTCATTGCGAACTGAATCGAGGCCTCGGTGCGCTCTGTTACCGTGACAAGCCGTCCCAGCTGAATCATCGTAACATATACCAAGCTCTTGAACCGAATGCCAGCAGCTTTTGCGCCATGACGGCCAGCATCGACCGAGTACTTGACGCTGCTTACTTCCATTGGACACGTGAGCCCTTAGGACTGTGAAAATGCGGTAGAGTTCTTGCGGTATCCGGATGCATCCGAGAACGCGTATCAACTTCGGACATCACCCTGGACAAAGGCCGTAAGCCTATTTTTGTCTATGAATGTAATACCAGGCAGGTCACGATGACCACCACAAGGATCAGTAAGACAGTCAGGTATGAGCAGACCAAAAAGTTGGCATTGATGTAAGACTGAAGCTTAACCAGGTCAAGCTCTACGTGGACAACTCGCTATGATAGAGATACTGAGTGGCACGTGACTACCATCCATGTCGTCAGCCTCATAACGTTGACATGCTTCACCCTCATGTCTGCTTTGTGCCTTTACATATACTACGAAGTCATCGCAAGTAAGAGGTACCAGAAGGAAGATTCAGCCACACCTTTCAAAAACAGGCGCCCCGTCTCCCCCCCCCGGCGGCATTTATTTGACTGTCCGAAAAAAAACCGGCGCGCCCCGTCTCCCCCGGCGGCATTTGACGGTCCGAAAAATAACCGGCACAGAGTCAATTCCCAGCGTCCGCGCGCCCGGGGGAAATTATTCTCTCCAAGCAACGAGGCCGCGAGAGGCAGTGAAGGAAGAAAAAAGCGACTGTCCAGGAGGCACTCCGATCTCCCGCGTCTCCGCAGACCCCAATTGCACGCCGCACAGTCGCGTCAGCCCACCGATCGCCAGGATGCTTCGGACAGCCACGGCCTCGGGCCTTGCCAGGTCGTGCGTGCCGAGGACCGGCAGAGCAGCAGCTTCAGTAGCCGGAGCAGCTTCAGCAGCCACATGCTCGTCGGCGCGAACCCCGCAGCTCCAGCGTCGACTGCAGCTTCGCCCTCGCATCTCCTCCCCCATCGCCAGCAGAGCCATCCACACCACCGCGAGAACCATGGCGCCCGCGACCCGAACCGAGAGCGATGCCTTTGGCGAGATCCAGGTGCCCGCCGACCGGTACTGGGGCGCCCAGACGGAGCGCTCGCTCGAGAACTTCCGCATCAACCAGCCCCAGGACCGCATGCCGCCGCCCATCGTGCGCGCTTTCGGCATCCTCAAGGGCGCTGCTGCCACCGTCAACATGCGCTACGGCCTTGGTGAGTGCTGCGGACCTTGCCCGGTGCCCAGCCCTCGCCCGACTCGACTGACAGTGCGCCATTTGCAGACCCCAAGATCGGCCAGGCCATCCAGCAGGCCGCCAAGGAGGTGGCCGACGGCAAGCTGCTCGACCACTTCCCCCTCGTCGTCTGGCAGACGGGCTCGGGCACCCAGTCCAACATGAACGCCAACGAGGTCATCTCCAACCGCGCCATCGAGATCCTCGGCGGCCAGATGGGCAGCAAGAAGCCCGTCCACCCCAACGACCACGTCAACCGCAGCGCCTCGTCCAACGACACCTTCCCCACCGTCATGCACATCGCCGCCGTCCTCGAGCTCGAGGGCGACCTGCTGCCCGCCCTGCGCAGCCTCCGCGCCGCCCTGCAGGCCAAGGTCGACGACTTCGAGGCCAAGAAGATCATCAAGATCGGACGCACCCACCTGCAGGACGCCACCCCCCTGACCCTCGCCCAGGAGTTCTCGGGCTACGTCGCCCAGCTCGACTTCAGCATCCAGCGCGTCGAGAGTGCCCTGCCCGACCTGCGCCTGCTGGCCCAGGGCGGCACCGCCGTCGGCACCGGCATCAACACCTTCGTCGGCTTCGCCGAGGCCATCGCCGACGAGGTGACCAAGATGACGGGCACCGAGTTCAAGACGGCCCCCAACAAGTTCGAGGCCCTGGCCGCCCACGACGCCATCGTCCAGGCCCACGGCAGCCTCAACACGCTCGCCGGCTCCCTGACCAAGATCGCCCAGGACGTGCGCTACCTGGGCAGCGGCCCACGCTGCGGCCTCGGCGAGCTGAACCTGCCGGAGAACGAGCCGGGCAGCAGCATCATGCCGGGCAAGGTCAACCCGACCCAGTGCGAGGCGCTGACCATGGTGTGCGCCCAGGTCATGGGCAACAACGTGGCCACGACCATCGGCGGCATGAACGGCCAGTTTGAGCTCAACGTCTACAAGCCCCTCATCATCCGCAACCTGCTGCACAGCTCGCGCCTGCTGGCCGACGGCATGCGCTCCTTTGAGAAGAACCTCGTCGCCGGCCTGCAGGCCAACGAGGAGAAGATTGCCAGTATCATGAAAGAATCGTAAGTCGCCTTTTGCCTCTTTGTTAATGGCGGAACGCTAACGCTCTATCAGGCTCATGCTGGTGACGTGCCTCAACCCCAAGATCGGCTACGACATGGCCAGCAAGGTGGCCAAGAACGCGCACAAGAAGGGCCTGACCCTCAAGGAGAGCGCCCTGGAGCTCAAGGCGTTGACCGAGGAGGAGTTTGACTCCTTGGTGAAGCCGGAGCTGATGGTCCGCCCCAGCCAGTACAAGCTGTAAGGCGTGCAAGCCATTGCCCGAAGTCAAACCAAAACGGCGGACGGAGGATAAAATCAATAGGCGTCTCGGAGCGCCTGTACATTATATAGACTAGCCTGAAGCCTGTCGCGATTTGTATTATCACCCAACCAGAGTCACCTGCGCTTATCGTACCGCGTTGCGTAGCCCATGTCCCGCCCCTTGTTGCACCACATTCTCAATCAAAACCAACCTATGTTCAGCACCCCCAACAGCCTTAACGAACATTTAGCATGGCAAAAGTTCGGCAGCGATTTCGAGCCTGGCTCGACGGAAGAGCACACAACTTCAAGTTGTAATAGAAGATGCTTCCTCAGCCCCTTGGAACTACAATGGAATCTAAGGAGTCTCGAATGAACAGAACTCATTAGGAGATCCGCCCACATACTACACCCTACATCCCGAAGTCAGCCCAGCTACGGACATAGCAGCTCTTAGTTCGGCTATTAGCACCGCTGCCGTCGCGTACAGCGAACTACAGAAATCCGTTTGAGCTACGGATATAACAGCGATCACTACGGCTATTAGTACGGCTGCCGCCGCCGTACCCATAGCAAAAGTATCAACCGTCACTACCGCCGTAGCCGCGGCCATTACTACTGTTTGTGACGCCCTTGCAAGAGTACCCTGGTATGAGGCATCCAGATCGCCTCTACAGCCACAAATTTGAAGCTGGAACCTCCTGATATCTAAATATACTCAGCACCATAAAGGCTGGTTTGCGTGATCTGGACGCTATACCCTGGCCCAGGAGCCCTCTGTAGAAAATTACTTTGTCGGAGCTATGGGGCAGACTTTGAGTCATTGACCACTAGTTAGCAGGGTCGGGAGCACCTTTTCGCACCTCCATTGTCTGATGGTGACCGAGTTCAGCGGTCGCGCCTTGCTGACGGCGCCGCCCGGGGGGGGGGGGATGGAAACATTTGCCAAGCCG